>OX421493.1:15665223-16075223 GCA_949126835.1 Anisus vortex
CCGGAGGGCTGATACAGATAATACAATAAAAGCAGGAAGTAAATCAAAGCTGCTCTTTGGGGAAAAGATAATAGTGTTCTATTTCCATATGAAATCCCAGGGACAAATGTTACTCCTACGAACAGAGGATCTTTATTGATATTATTTCTTTGTGAGTTGCAAGTAATGTAAATACATGTAAAGCACGGACTGAGTACGCAACTATTTTATGATCTTATTGTACCACAAAATACATGATTACCTAATGATCTTGTTGTACAAGAAACAAGAATGATTACCTAATGATCTTGTTGTACAGGAAACACCACAAGAACCTATTGATCTTGTTGTAATGATATTAATAAAGATAATAATATTTTGTATCGCGCTGCCAACAAACATAATGTATGATCAGAGCGCATTTAACACACAACTAAGAACATGATGATTTAAAAACTTTACAAACATTGGGCAAATCAAATAAATGAAGCATTAACCGACTTAACTTAGAAGTAACATAGTTGCGGTCTGAAGCATGTTATCTAAGGTAAATGTTAAAAAAAATTAGTTCTTTTTTAAAGTAACAATAGAGCTTGTTCGCCTGAGTTGAATGGGAAGTAGATTCCACACCTTCGGACCGGATATTGAGAAGGCTCTAAGGCCAACGGTCGTCAGAGAGAAACGGTTGTACAGAAAACAATATAATTACATAATGATCTTGTATCTTGTTGTACAGGAAAGAGCATGATTACCTAATGATCTTGTTGTACATGAAAGAGCATGATTACCTAATAATCTTGTACAGGAAATCTACTTTTTCCAAGGCTGTTTCTAATTATTACAACGTAACCAAATGTATATTCTATGTCTAAAATCAATATTAAAAGTTCGATAGTAAGGTCAAAAGCTGAATAAAAAAAAATTGTGCCAAAGATAAGTTTAAAAAAAATGAAAATCGAGAACATTTAAATTATAACAACAAATGTAAAATAAAGCAAAGGGGAATAACACAGATCATCTAGTTACGAGGAATAAACTTAACTTGACAGCAATTTCATTTAGATTTAAAAAAAAGATTTTACTAACTGGCATTCAGCACATAGAGGAATTAATTATTCATCCGCTGTTTAACTGCCAGAATTTTAAAGGTTCAAGCACTCTTTGAAAAACTCGAGAGTAATGTCCCTTGGCTACGTCACGTGGTGAAGTCACGTGGTTATGTCAAAAACTCTACGCAAACAAAACAAACAAATTAGCTCAGGCCTTAAGCCAGGAATATTTATTTATTATACCAGCAACTAACTCATGTCAATGGGGCATAAGAGATTTAAATAATTATTTGTGATGTCAATAAGATTGATGCTTGTGCATTCATTTAGAAAACAAACAGTTCAATCTAGTTATATTTAAATTTCTTGGCCGGCTAATCTTGCGATTAGTAGGCCTACACGTAATAATCTTCTATCTAGAAGTTTATTATTAATACGTATAATCAGTGGCGTAGCTAGGGGAGGGGGGTCCGAATTCGAAAGTCCCCCCGGGCCCTACTTGAGGGAAGCCCTCAAGGAGTGTCCGAAAATATTTTTTTGCAGGTCAAGCCCCCCCCCCCCCGGGCCCCCAAATCCCTCGCTACGCCACTGCGTATAATAGACGGTTAGTTGAAAGCAATTGAAATTATAATTATCCAATTATAATTTTAAACTTTTATTTTTTTTTATCTTATATATTACAGAAGCTCCTTCTATAAAGAAGATTATTGCGTCCTACGCTCATCCGTGGTCTGACTCTAGTCTTGCATTTTTATTAGTGTTTTTAAATGTTGTTAGGTTACTGTTTTCCTAGTTTGTTCGGGCGTCCCATTCCATGCCCGGATGCCACTCGGTAAAAATAGAGTAGGCTACTTATATGCATTTGTTTTCGTATAAGGGATAAGGAAAGTGTTTTCGACCTTATTTTTATCTGAGCATTGCATTTAAATAGAGAATACATACCTTTTTAAAACCAAAAAACAACATTTCATAAAGTTCGCCTATCTTATTTTACTTTGAACACTTATTAGTCTAATTTTTTTATAAGCTTATTCGGTAGTTTACACTTTCCTACATTGGACTTTGAACTTTCTGATACGTTTATAACAAACTCTTATTTGTATTAATGATTCTAAGTCTATAACAATAATTGTTAATAAAAAGTTTTCCCCCCTGACCTAGACAATCTGCAAAGTCTAACTTGTAGAAAGGATTTTTTTCTTTCCTAGAACAAAAGTAAGGTAACGCAAAAGTGATAAATGGATTACAGAAAGAAAAGAAAGAGAAGGAGAGAAAGAGCAAGAGAGAGATAAAGAGAGAGAAAGAAAAAAAGAGAGAAATAGAGAGAGATTGAAAGTAAGAAACTATATAAAGAAAGAAAGAGATGGATAGAAAGAAAAAAGAGAGATAGAAAAAAAGAGAGAGAGAAAAAGACAGAGAGAGAGAAAGAAAAGAGAGCGAATTCACACATTAGTGTCATTAGCGACTCTATTAGGATAGAAATGCCACGGGAACAAGAAAAATGTTTTAAGAAATAGGACGCCCTTATACACACACATACACACCAACACACCAACGCACTTATACACACACATACACACCAACACACCAAGAGGTCGATTTGAAGTCACAGGATCAGACAGTTGGATGACTTTAACTACCCATTTGGAATAATGACCTAGTATTGAGTCTTGAATCAAGCGTTTGGGGGGACACGCAATGTGTCAGGGTGATATTTAGTACAATGTCTTGACCTGGACACTTTGTTGAACGAAGAGCCTGGTGCGGAGTCAGAAGCATAAATTAACTCTTTTTTTCTAGAACATTGTGAATTAGATCCTTGCGCGACTATGTGTATAATAATAGCAATGATCACTAGACAATAAAACACTACAACAACCCTATGATCAATTTGGTCAGAAGGGTACTTTTAGTTTACAACCTAACCTACTTTACAACCGGATCATCTACTTATTTTAATAGTGTAAAATAGATGAAACTATTGGTACAAAAACTAATTATAAGATTATAAGTATTAGACTTCTTATATCATGGTACCAGAAACGACACAAGCTATAAAAAAAATCCCTTCGGATCATATTGATCCATTGGGCCGGTGAAGCAGAGTGCACCAGTTTCTGTGGTCACGTTACACTAGGAGATTGTGTCGCTAGCACACTTCCCAGCCTATTTAATAGTAGGACGCACAAATCTTCTAATAGAAGGGGCGTCTTTATAACATTTTAGATACGATTAATAGGCCGGCTAAATAGTTGTACACTTTCAAACCAATCAAATAATCCTTTAAATAAATATCACAACATGGAAACTTCTTTATATTTAGAAGAATTAGGGCCTATGTTATAGCGCAACAACGTTCTTATCAAACTTATGGAGTATAATAATAATAAAAAATATAGTAGAATTAAGGAAATATTTACAGCATTGAGATATAAAATTGAATTTTTGTATTAAATTAAAGTATAAAGCTGAAGCGTAGATTATAATAAATAATTATAGTAGAATAATAAATAATTATAGTAGAATAATAAATAATTATAGTAGAATAATAAATAATTATAGAATTATGTTTCGTATAGTACTATAGAATTCTAGACTAGTAGTGAATTATAACCTAGGATTATCATTGTTAAAAAGGCAAACAATCCAGGATTGTTCAGACCACAACGGCACTCAGAAAAACTACAACGAAAGACCATATCGAATGACAATATAATTACCCTCAGGTCCAATAATATGGTGATGCACTTAAAAGTCATCTCCATATTCTTGTTAGTCCTGGACATTGACTGCAGGCCTACATTTAAAACCAAGGATAAGGTCAAGTGAGATGAGATGTTTCGGAAGCGTTCTCGGCATCTTCTACAGAAATCACCTCCCCAATGAAGAAGTTCGAGCAATCAACCATGCACTACGATGCACTTCCGGCAAAAATAAAATAGTGTGCACTGAAACGGTATGGCCATATCATAAAAACTCAAGGACTTGTAAAAGACAATTATTCTGCAGGGAAAAGCTTTAAGGGTGGGGGAGAGAAAAACATGGGAGGACAACAACACGGATTGTCCAGGTAAAAATCTGGGTGATGCCACGAGTAAGGCAGAAGGCATGAGAAATGGGGGGGGGGGGGGGGGGGGAGAATACTTTGCTTGTCATATTTGGCGCCACAATGTGGACACAATATTAAAGGACAAATAGGATATGATTTAGAAACATGCCTACGACCACAATAAAAAAAAGAATATGTCTCTACCAAGATGATTTCGTTAACTATGTGAACATATATATATATATATATATATATATATATATATATATATATATACACAAACAAAACAAAAAGAATAGTGTGAGACCATTATCTAGATGTTCGATTTAAGTTATGTTTTAAATGTCCATTTCCTAGATTTCATCACTAAAGTGCATGGATTAGAAAACAACTCTCTGCCCTTCAATATTTTATGTGATATACAATAATGCTGTCCTTTATTTTGTTTTATTCCACATACTAAAACACCAATCTCTCTACACGTGCTCATTAAATAAAGACGAGGAGCGTTACAGACACTGGTTTGTTTTAGAAATAAAATATTCTTTATGCATTTTTAAGGCTCTCCAATAAGATGAAATATCATTATGATGTTATGTCTGAAACGTATAATCATATAATGTTGATGCCCTGAACAAACCAGGACAACCAGTAACTTAACATCCCATTTAAAACACTAATAGAAATATAGGGCTTTGACTCAAACCCCTGAAGTGCGTAGGACGAAATATTCAAGGCGCGTCTGAAATGTATAAGATAAGATAAAATTTTAATTACGTTTAGAAATAGCCACAGAACTGATACAGCTAACGGCAAGTCAAAACAATGAGGCATCATGTTCAAAAACATTTCTAAGGAAAGCAAAGTATTCACAACTTTAGAACAACATAAATGGTCGCATATTGATATTTTAGAAAATATAAAGATAATTTAAAAGAATCTTTTAAAATGTGTAGTAATGTCAATTCAAGCAAAAATTTTCTGTCTTTCTATCTTTCTTTCAATATATCTATCTATTTATCTTTCTTTCAATCTATCTATTTATCTATCTTTATATCTAATTATTTAACTATCAATCTGTATTTTTTATCTATCTATCTATAAATTGTCTGTGTATCTATCTCTCTATCTATTCATCTATCAATCATCTATCAAACAATTATTATCTTTTAATCTTTCATCTATAATTAATAAATCTATCTTTATGTGTAGGCATGGTTTTTTGGCCAAAGTGCGTATCCCTATTCGAAGCAGAATTTTAGATGCTGTTTCGCACTTCTATCTATCTATCTATCTATCTATCTATCTATCTATCTATCTATCTATCTATCTATCTATCTATCTATGTATCTATCTATCTATCTATCTATCTATCTATCTATCTATCTATTATCTATCTATCTATTTAACTATTTATCTATCTAACTATTTATCTATCTATCTATCTATACATCTATGTCTATCTTTTTATCTATCCATCTATCTATATGTATATCTATTTATCTATCTATCTATTTATTTCTCTATCTATCTATTCATTTATCTATTTATCGATCTATCTATTTATCTATCTATCTATTGATCTATTTATCTATTCATCTATCTATTTATCTATCAATCTGTCTATCTATTTATATGTCTATCTTTCTATCTTTCTAGTTATCTATTTACCTACCTATCATCTCTCGGAAAGTAAACAAAACATGTATACTTTAACTTTCGAAATAATCACTCTAATGAAAACAAATAAAGAATCCCATTACCATCAACGCCACCATGTAATGCAATCTGATAATTATTTTAATTAGACGTCTGTGATCTGTGCAATGATTGTCTAGAGTGTCGTCTTATGTCAACATGAAGAGATAACAGATGGAATCGAACGACTTCATTCAGCTAAAAAAGTTTTTTTTTTATATCTTAATGCATTATCTACGTTGTCTAATTTTTTTTATAATTATAGATATAATATGCAAATCTGCGTAGCGTCCGTAGAGATCCTAAGACAATAGGTTTTTAACGAAAAGTTTAATAGTACAGTTTAATCTAGCAGATTCTTTTGACTTTAACTTTTTCCCTCATCTTTTGCCAGACTTTCATTCTTGATTGCAATTATAGCTTAATTCATGTATGACTGTTTATTCATGCTGCACATCAAACAGAATATTTCATCAAAAGCTCCCTGTTTGGTAAACACAAAATACAATTTCATTCTGTCAAATTTAAATTTAAAACTGAAAAAATAACATTAATTTATCGTTTGGAAAATAAGTGGTGAATGGGAGGGGGGGGGGGGGGCGATGAATATGAATATAATTCAATTTTTGACTTGTTGTTCTAAAATGGAAACACAAGTCTGATCTTTTATTGAGTTATCCACAAGGTTAACAAAAACATTTTATATTGAGATATTCACAAGGTTAATGACAACATTTTATATCGAGTTATACACAAGGTTTTTGAACGAGAAGAATTATATCCGAATGTTTTGAACATAAATTAACTTGATTAACTCTTACTGGGGACACAATTTAAATAAGACAAAAAAAAACTACACAAAAAACAACAACAAGGCCTCAATTTGTTTAACGAGCTGAAGACGTCAATACTTGTCTATGAGTGAAAACGTCAAATCAACCAAATAACCCCCAGCTTACTCCCAGTCAACAAATGAAGACTCCGTAAGGTTCATTTTGAAGGGGATGAACGCTTGATGCATTATTAGTATTATGAAAGTCAATTTTATCATGTCCATAGACTTAACAGCTTGTTATGGACTTTTTTTTGACGAAACATTTGGTGAAACCAGACAAATTTGTTATGGACAGAGTCGAGAGAATATAAATTGCTTACAATTTGAACTTTGCATTCAGCAGAGAGAAGGGGCACGGTGGCCGTGCGGCACGCGGGTTCGGCTGTCGTACTGGTTCTGGGTTCGAATCCTGGTGCAGGCTAGGATTTTTCCCGCGTCTGGAGGGTGTCCCTGAGTCTACCTAGCTCTGATGGGTACCTGCCTTTAGTTGGAATAAAAAAAAGGTGGCCGTGCATAGTGCTGGCCAAACAATCACAGAAACTGGTGAATGCTGTTTTACTGGCCCAATGGATCAAATTGGTCCTACGGGAATTTTTTTTTAAATACTTTATTTAACCGAAAACACAGAAAAAAACGTGCTTACAAGCAAGCTAGAAATAGTCTGTTAGATATGTCTTTAAATTGTGACATTAGAGATAAATAAATTATATAATGTTACCCATTGTAAAATTTGTTATAAATCAAGATAGCTGACTTTCATAAACAAACAAAGAGTCAATACATAATTTTACAAACATAACAAATAATTGGTAATTTGACCTTTTAGAATTCAGGTTTTATTACTTGGCTCGACGTGCCGAAAATTTGGACTTCCGGAAACTATATAACGTTCATCAGTAAAACTACAAGTGTTAAATCCAAGCATATGAAACTTAAAAAAAATTATACAAATTTTTAAGTTGTATAAAAGTATTATGAATTTGTATTATAGTTTTATCATTATTCAACATTTCTTATCATATTATACTATATAATTACATTGCATTATTACAGTAGGCGAATATTCCACAAAATCATACTCATGTAATTATTGAAGGAATGAATGGAAAATTTCCTACCTCAGTATTTTCAAGAGAGTCAGATTAAGGCTCTTATTTCAACCAGACCCTTTTTCTACTTACTAGTACATCCCTAGTCTCATAGTATCGATCAACGTCTTATAAAAACGCTAGACGTAGTTACGTTCCACTAGCATTTAGTTACTATCACAATGATTTCACCATTGTAGTAATAAGATAGATTGTCAGCTTTGTCGATATTTAGGATTCAAAGCTTGGCTCTTCTGTGAACGCCATTATTGAAAACCTGTCCTGGAGAGTCTTTAATAATGAAGACAACTGTATCGATGTCGTAATCCTTAATGTGACAGTCACTCTGTATAGCACTGCTGAGATACTAGTTGGACGCAACGATTCAAGATACTCTAAAACAGCACTGTTGTCTGTTGAGATACTAGTGACCAGTAGACTAGAGCATACCTGTTCCTGCCAAATTTAGAAATACACTACAAATTAAAAATTACATATTTAATTTTATATAGCGCCTCTTCTTCGTTTGCCTTTTCGTCCTCGAGGAACAGCAGCCGATTATCGTCGATAAGTCGTAATCAGAACTTTGAATGATTAATTTTTAGATGTATATAATATGTACAGAGAAACATTCGAATACAAAGACATCAGTGTTCTTTTCCCCACGAACCTTAATTATAAACCACAGGGAAATAACCTGATTCGCTACTTTATTTATATTAAGTAATGCCTTTATTGATGGGTGCAATTTCATTTAATTCATTACACGATAATAATAATAATAATAATAATAATAATAATTGTATGGAATAGAGACTACGAGACATTATTCAGCAATAACATTTCAAATTAAAATTCTAGGAATCAAATTTCCCTGTTTGTCACACGTTCAAGTCCCAGATTTCCCGACAGGTCAAGATAAATTAAATGATAACCACAATAATAAACAAAACAAAACAGCCTTGAATTGATTAGAGAGCAATTATAGAGAACGTCAGGCTGAATGAGATGAAAGTGGACTGTCCTCAATTAAAGCATTTTTTTTACAATTAACACAGCTGTTTAATATAATCAATACTTTGGCTGCAAAAAGGCTCGTTAATGTGATAACCGAACCCCGCCAAAAATGGGGCGAACAAGCAGTTTATGGCGAAAATGAGTTGGCATGGAAGTACCGCCCCTTCAAAAAGAGATTTTTGCAACAAGTGATAATGATGCAATCAAATAATGTGGTACATGAAAAATGTCGATTAGATTTATGGGCGTTATGCGTTTCTTTCTGTCCTTGTATGGTTCTTTGTTCTGTGTGTTTTATACGTTAATACTTTAGGACACACAAGTCATTTGATTTTGTTTTGTTTTAATATATCATGATCAATTGACTTCAATGTTGTATTACTGAAGGGCAAAGAAAATAGTAGTAATTATACATAATGGATTAAACTCCAGCTTGGAAATACAACGCAATAACAATCTATTACAATGAACAGATAAATTAAGGACTAAAAAACTGTTCTCATCCCTTATGTAAGCATTAAATGCATATAAGTCATATAAGTAATCTTTTTTCACGATTTGCATCCGGGCATGGCATAAGTTGCCTGAACAAACCAGGAAAACCAGTAACCTAAGATAATTTATAACACTGATAAAAATGCAAGACTATATTCAGACCACGGTTGAGCGTAGGACGCAATAATCTTCTTCATAGAAGGAGCGACTGTAATATATAAGATTGGATGCAATGCGATGTGTATACTGATGCACAATGACACACTTCATCCATTGATTTTATACTTCAATGCTTTATGAAACACAAGGCATTTTGATTTTGTTTCTTGATATATTGTGACAAACTAAATCAATTGAATTGTTTACTTTAATGCTCTATGACATACAATGCAATTAGATTTTTATAGTATAAATTATACATTATGACACAATACAAATTGATTTTTATTCCTTAATGCGTTATGAGAAAAAAATATATTTTTATTTTATATATTGATGCATTGAGACACTCAAGACATATTTGATTCTGTTATCTTAACACTTGGTTGAGTCTTTCGTCTCCTTATAAAGTTATTGGGATAATTATTGGGATAATTTAATGTATGTATAACACTTTGTGGCATTTGTGCCATTGAGAAGATTTTAATTTTGATACATAATTTTAGTTAGAACAAAACACAAAACAAACAAAAAAGAAATAAAATAGAAACACGGGCGCTTGCAGTGAAGTGCAGTCAGGAAAATCGCCAGATTTAGAAAAGAGTGATGAGGATTGAAGACCAAGTAGTAATTAATGACCAGACATTCAGTATCAGATACTGCATGGATCAGTAATCTAATCAAGAACACGTAAATACATCGACAGCTTAAAATTAGTTTTTCTTACAAAGTGGCTTTTGGCTAGGGATGTTAAAACCGGTTGTTTTTTTTAAAAACCGGTTTTCGGTTCTATAAAACCGGTTTAAAACCGGATTTCGGCCCCTTCCTTCCCGTGCAATATTACAAGTCACTCACAGGCCGGAAAACCTTCAAGTGCGTGGTTTTGTAGGTAGGCTATATTTGAAAAGTAGTTCAAACTTAATTAGTGTTTGCAGGGCATTCAATGGGTTGATTTGTGTAAATACAATATGATTTTGTACATTTTACCATAAAATTCTTTAGAACTAAAATAATGTGGGCTAATTGATTAAAACCGATAATAGCTTTCAATTTTTTTATACTGATAATCAAATTTCCGATTATCGTTGACCATAATCATAATACTAAGAAGCATATGAAGAGGCATATAATATGGTTACTTGTAAAATAATGTCTGTATTGAAAGGTTTCGCGTAGCACCAATCAAAAGACTGTGTGTTTAATAGTCCCGTTAACAATAAAGCACAGACGGGGTGCCTAGCTGAATAATTGTTCAGGGTCACAGGGAAGGGCTAGTTTGCGTCTCTCTATTGCGTACATCAAAGAGGCGCGAACATCTAAAAGATGAGCCGACACGTAAAAAGATTTATGTTCATTGTAATTGTAACTGAACAATTGGTTTGAGTTTGATGTTGTTTTTATCGCAAGCCATAGACTAGTTGGTATTTGGATACAATAAACATTTCAAGAATGGTTTTGTGCGAATTCAATATTATTTATTAAAAATATTTCCATCTAAACAAAATAATCAAAATGTCTTCTACTTGAAGTAATGATTACCTTTTAACTTCCAACCAACAAACCGAAATCCGGTTTTGAAAATTAAAACCGGTTTTAGGTTTCAAAACCGGAATCCGGTATTCCGGTTTTCGTTTAACATCCCTACTTTTGGCCATGGGATGTGTTACTTGAAGTAGTGCGGAAAACGAACACGAGATTGACATTTGCAACTGAATCGAATTAAACCCAAAGCATGGATCTTAGTTGGACGTTAAAAAATATATATGTACGACGTTAATATTAGCTGTAATACTCTAGTCTAGACTTCCTATCAAGATATCATGTATATTTATTGAACCCAAGCTATAATATGATAATATAGTCAATAGATCTATAGACTTCCTATACTGATATCTCGCATATTTATTGAATCCAAGCTATAATATAGTCAATATAGACTTCCTATACTGATATCACGCATATCTATTGAACCTTGGAATTTTTACATAAAAAGTATCAAAAAGTGTTCCATTAAATAATCGAACAAAAAAGATCCAATATTTTTTACAAAGAACAGTAAACGAAGTAAGGGACATAAATCTTTCTCTACAATTTCAATCTGCAAGAGTTGCGGTAACTAAATGTGATCAAATAACTCGATGTCGGACACAGATTTACGACGTGTCGATGTAGCCTTCTTTCTACACCTTCCGCTTCCGGTTCATTTCGACTTATTCCCCCTTTTCGTTCGAATCTTTTTATTATTATTTTATTTTTGTGTGTGGTGTACTAGGGCCTAAGCCTTTCCCAATTCAGCTCTGCCCCAGTGACCGGAAAAATTGCAGTCGCCAATTCATCTCACTTGACAAGATACACGCACTGTGCTATCACAGGGGCCACTAACTCTTCAACATATTCCTTACCATGTGGTTCGAAAGCTACCAACTCTTGACGTTACAAGTGTTCAGCACCCAACTGATTTCTGCCTATTTCACTTCTTTCATTGACAATCAATGTTTTGTTTACTTTTGATTAATTCCCCATTCCAATAAGATAGTTTCATATGTTTAGAACATTTCCATTCCAATAAGACAGTCTTTCATATCTTTAAAAATGTCCATTCCAATAAGACAGTGTTTCTTATCTTTAGAAAATTTCCATTCCAATAAGACAGTGTTTCTTATCTTTAGAAAATGTCCATTCCAATAAGACAGTGTTTCATATCTTTAGAAAATTCCCATTCCAATGAGACATTAATTCATTTTATTTGATTTTAAAATATTGTCATAGATGATATAGACTGCATTTAGAAAATCCGATCCTTTTGAATACACACAAATAATAATATAAAAAAATTATTAGCATATGTTTAAAAAATAAGCGAGTTGCAAGCTAGTGACTTATTTCCACTTATTATCATGAAAAGAATCGCATTTGGCTGCTGGTTCCTACTCATAAACAACAACAAAAGTTTAAGAGGTCAGAAAAGTTTAGACAAAAATAATGTATTTCTAGTCTCCAGAGATTCTATTAGGATTTGTGGAGTGTTTAGGTCGGATGAAATACTAGCAAACATTTACGTTAAGGTGTGGGTTCTCTAATCTACTGCTAATCAGACTGACACAGGAAGGTTTATATATGGGTTTTACCTTACAGCCTAATTAATATAATTTATTACTTGTTCGCAGGGTAACAGTTGTCAGTTTTATACTTTACTTGAACGCTATTTAGACTTGACGTCATGAACTGCCAACCTCGTAACATGAAGACAAAAATTACTTATTTTATTTAATACTCAATTGCCCTGTGTCGCTCGTAGTTTTTAATAGTAAGCTTAATATTAATTGAAAATTTAAAAAATGTAAAAAAAAACGGTACAGATCAACTGGAGAATCGAACCAGGGTGGCACGCATGGCAGTGGGATACGATATTCACTCAGCTAGCGAATACACATGTCCGAATGGAAATCGCAAAAGTATAATTATAAATATGAGACTATAAATTAACAAATATGATTGGTTGAACACACACAGCGCTTTTCATATATATATAGATTAAATATTTGTTTGTCTTTACTAGTAATAATATATGCTACATGTAACGTTGCCTCAGCAAGTTGGCTGCTTCTGACTAGGTATGATTCTTATTAGGCCCAGCGGTAACTCATGTCTCTCTGACGATGATTTTTAATATTCAGCAACTCTTCCAGTAGATCGATGTTTGCAATATTTTAATTAGTTTTCAACAACAGCATTCAATAAAGACAAAATCCTTGGCTTGTAAAGTAAATGTAGAACGTTTATTCAACAGTAGAATTGTATAAGTTGATGGATTTCAAATAGCATATTACAATGAACAGGACAATATTAATGCGACTGTCAAGTTAGTAGGTTAGCTTGTCGTCTCGGTCTCTCTTCTCCTCTACCGTTTCGCTGGGGAGCTATTACACGGGCCAATTGCCAAGGCGCGAATGTGACGTCACAGTCTACCCCTGCCTTGTCCAATGAAAAGCATGCATTTAGCAGACAGCTCAAGTGTAGGAACATGTATTAATAACCTTTCGCGGGCTATATGTATAGGAATAATCTAGTTACGACTGGATCATGAATGAATCGTTGTTCAAACGACCTTAACCGTGTCTCGCGTGTTAAGTCGAAAGTTAATGAAATAAACAGTCGTGTCCCAATACTGAGAATGCTTTTAAATAGGATCACTATGTTGTGGCGAAAGATTTAGTAAATGGGTGGTTCTAACAATAATGTTATACACTATAACATAACACTACATCATATGTTTCATAAATTGATTTATAATTATTGTGCGTGATTAAATTGAAACATTTTTTCCCACTATTTGACTTGTTTTAAATACTGAGTTTTAAAAAAAAACATGTTTTACAAAATGGTACTTTTTGTGTGTAGATGCAAAGTTTTCAAACAGCTATAATTCTACAGTGCCCTAGAGGATTGTTTTTGGCAGGGTATTATGACGTAACACATGACCGAATCATGTCAGTTTGCGCCTTTTGATTGTTGTCACAATGTTTTCTTGTGAGCCTGCAATTGAGGATATTCTGTCCCACACATACGCATTAATAATGTGTTCTTACGTATGAGATTCGAAGTATCATTTATCTATCTGTAAATCGATATATCAATTATCTATCATTCATATATCATCTATTTATCTAACGTCTATCATCAATCTATCTATATCTATGTATATGACAGTTTTGCTTAGCCTAAGTGCGTGGCCCCATTCAAAACAGAATTTCAAATGCGGTCTCACACCTCGAGTGGAGAAAAGATTGACAGTTGTGGGGTAGAAAGAATAATAACGGCTATCTAAGATGTTTCCTTTATCAAGTACAAGGTTTCAAATGGAAGGGAATAAATGCATTAGTGTTCAAACGAGTTTTTAATAAAAAATATGTATTCAAATAAACCGAAAATGCATCGGTACAAGGGAACCTATTGAAAAAATACTATTAATAGCTTGAACTCTGCCCATACGGTAACCGGAGTAAATGGAATAGCTCTGCGTGAAATAGATCAGTGTCAACTCAAGAGGGAAGTTGTTGTGTTTTTTTTCCGTATATATTTCCATTGAAAATGTGCACAGTTTTCTTAATGTATTTCGTTCATTCGGTGAGTGATTCTTGTGGAGCACGACAATGTAACGAAACAATTCTTTTTAAATGTCTATTTAAAAAAAACAACAACTATGTCTGATTCATAAACCCGCTAACCTATTTCTGTGAAAAACCATCATTTACTTTGCTGTTCATAATTAAAGCATCAGCATTTTAATTTATATCTCTTGCGTTTTCTCTATTTTAACTTGTCTCGTTGTGAAATATATTTCATTATATTCATATAATGTCATAACCAAGTCTAGTCAAACATCTTAGAACGATCAGTTTGGATGAGTTATTACAAAAGAGATTTTTTTCTTTATCACAGCTGTTTCGGATAATCTTAAATTAAATGTTTTGCATTCAAAAAAAAAAAGGAACATTAAATACTTTAATATATATATATATATATATATATATATATATATATATATATATATATATATATATATATATATATATATATATATATATATGTTGTTAATATTTTAATTAAATAGGTTTTGTAAATATGTTTAATACAATGATGTTTCGATAATATGCTTTTAAAAAAAAGTGTTTTTTTAATGTTTTTCTTTTATTTTGTGTAGTAAGTATGAAGTCAATATACGCTAATGGTGTAATAATATTTAGAACGGATTAAAAAAATAAAGTAATAGATGTCAATTTACTTTTAGCGTTAAGTGATCAACGCCAGAGGATAGATTTCAACTTGCTTCAAGAGTAAGACGTTTTAGTCCAGCGGAAAGATTTCAAATGGCTTTGAGAGTAAAACGGTTCAAGGCTATGGAAGAGTAGTTCACAGTAAAGAGGTCAAAGCTGTTATTGTCTTATTTCTCCAGTTCTCACTCCCGCCTCGGGGCGTTGTTTAGATCCTTAAAACATTACAGCTCCCCACATTACTCTGGCTAATGGGGACCAGAAAAGAGACTGGAACGTTCTTCACACGTCCTCACGATTTCGGTTTTCTCGGCCAAGTAATAGTGCTCACACTGAGATGAAATCCAATGGAGTCATAAAAATGTTCCGGCCTGGAGTCCAGAATCACAATTGGTTTCTAAAGGGAAGACCGAGACACAACGCTCCTGGTCTTACAATTTCCTATATACATTTGTTGTATGGGAATTAAAGACCAAGTGAAGAGCTTTTTATCAAAATTTAGTTAACATTAGAATTTGATAATAAATAGTGTATTCAGTATCTGAATGTTAATAAAAATCATTTAAACAAAATATCAAAGATAACTTTTAAGTAATTAGTTCAATATTTGCACTTAAATGTGTGTGTTTTTTGGAGGACGAATCCAAATCTCGTAGCCATTTGAGATGATTTTATTTCCGGCAACATAGGAAAGTGACGTAAGAGAAAGAATTTAGAGTAGGAAAAATGAATATTGTCACGTGTTTTGAATCTATTGCCACATGTTTTGAATCTTTTCCCGGTTCTTATTTTTAACAAAATGGTTAAATATAGATTTATAGCGTCGAGTTTTGTTTATTTGTTTTCTTTCTCAAACGTCACTGCCGTATGAGGCTATTCCAAATCTCGTTCCTTTGAGAAAAACCTCTTCACTTGGTCTTTAACTCCTGAATTATTTACCAACCTTTTGTGTTTATATTACATAAATCCGGAAATATACGTGGTCCTAAAAAATGTTTATGATTGTGTTCAATTGTGTATGCCTGATGAACAATTTCACTTTGAAAAAAAAATTGTTGTGTTTATAGTTTAAATGTTGAAGCTTAGTTGGATTGAAAATAAAGAAAATTTAATTAAATATAACATTTTATTTGAGTGAATCATAGAATACATCTTTTCATGACATGCATACATGTATACATGTATGTTAATGTATCCAACTAATTGTATTACTCGTGCTTGCATAATCTATGGTTTTAACCCCTAGAACTCTGGGGTGGAAAAAAAACACAAATAGTGTTCATGTTTACTCAGTTGTCTGTTTTATACTTAGAAAAAAATCCATACCATCAAGTTACTGTTAACGGTTATTGTATAGTGTGCAGTGGAGGGGGGGGGGGGCGCGTTAGAAGTTCATGATCAAAATTTTAAAGAAATTATATAAAATGTAGTGGATATGTTCACGTTATTAGTACGCTCATTAGTTGCGTAACTTTTTGAACTTACACAATGACCTAACTGTCTACAACAGCGATTGAGAACCTATGGCACGCATACCAGATTTTACAGCACACTTCAATGAATTGAATACAAAACTGCAAGGTTCAGGAAAAACTGCAGAAGTGATGTTTTGTGATATCTGAAAATTGGAAAGAAAACTGCAGGTTTTTTAAAGAGATCTACAAAGTGGGTTGCTGAAATAATTTCCAAATGTAAAAATGCATTTACAAAATTCTATAACATTTACCGACAATCCTACAAGCCATCAGGAAATCTACAAGAGATTTTCTAGCATTATAGCAGCTGCGAAAGATAATTTCAGTAATAGATGTGTACAGTTCAATAAGACGGAGACAATCATCTGTTTTCTTACTTCCCCATATAAAGCCAAATTTGAAGAACTTGATATATCTTGCTTATTGTGGTTAGATTTAGGAAATCTGGAAATGGAGCTTTGGAATTTCAAGAAAGCTCTATCTGGAAAAATAAATTATATTATCTGCGTGAAACCCTTGAAAAGATAGATTGTGAAAAGATGACAAAGGACAGCACAGTTGGTAGCTCTGATGATGAAAACTTAAAGTGTGGAATTCTCTGCCAAATAATTTCAAGCCGATAAAAGCGCATGGGATTGAACTTCTTACTTTGTTTGGGTCTTCTTATTCTATGTGAGCAGCTGTTTTCAACTTTAAATTATATCAAATATGCTAGCAGAAACAGACTGATAAATGACTTATGAGTGCTGCATGCCAAAGTTACGGAATATGAGCTGCGGCTTGACAAATTATCAGCATGCAAACAACAGCAAAAATCACATTAACTAAGCAAAATCATGCTAAATGTATACAGTTAACTGTAATAACTGTAATTGTAATTATTTTTTTTACTACAGATCATGTTTTTTTTTATAGATCTGTCAAGTTGTTGTTTATGGACAAAAGATGTTAATTAGATCGGACAACTTTACGAGCTGGATTTTTTTTCTAAAGTAAAACGTAAGTATTTTGTTTTAATTACTGTGTCGGCACATTTAAAGAAAACGTTGGTCTTGTTTTGCACTTTGGGCACGCGGCCTCAAAAGGGTGCGCCATCACTGGTCTAGAACATCTTTCTCATATGTCTATCGGTTTCTAGTTATAAAAACGGCGTGCACTCATTCGCCGATTTGACGAAATGTGCCCAGGAACAAAATGCCTATAAAGACTATTGTTATGACTTTGATGGTACTCGTATACGTTAACAATAATCTCTGCTTATTCAAAATCTTTACAGCTCACACAAGCCATTCAAACAATAAAAAAAAAATTGTAATAACACAGAAATCTCAATATACAATATAATAACTGTAGATACAATAATCGTAGTCAGGTACTTGAATGAACAAAATTAAATGATTGCTTCATTGATTACGTCTTCCTTCAGCGAACTAAATAAATAGTCTATCTTTTTGTATATTTATTTTAAATTGGAAAATATGTTAAAGAAAATAAAAATAACCCGTCTGAATAAATATAAAGTGTTTTATATAATTGACGTCAATCCCTAGAACCTATTACATAACACGCTGAACAGATAATTTCTATATGAAACACGGAATACGAAAAAGACTTAACTATATCCACATGCGAAGAGATCTAGTTTTTTAGATGTTCAGATGATCTAATATAGATGTGTAGTTATAGATATGCAGCATTAAAAATATAAAGACTATAGGCGTTTATCTTTATTTATTAAAAAAAACAACGATAAAAATAATCATTGTAAGGTTAACCAGATCAGTTCCGTTTTTCCAAAAAAAAAGCGCTCGAGGAAATCTCTGATAAATGTCATGTTCATTGTAAATCAGGACATCTCGCTGAACTCAGGTGCTTTTTAATCTCCAAGTGGAAATCAACAAAACATACAAAATGCCCAATATAAAACATGGTGCAGATTGTAATTCCCAAACAATAAAAAAAAAAAGTAAAGTACCCTCCGGACCAAACTGATCATAGGGCCGGTGAAGCAGCGTGCACCAGTTTCTGTGGCCACGGCATACTAGGGGATGTGTGGGCAGCACAATGCCCAGCCGCCTTTACTTTACCCCAACAAATGTCAGGTACTCATCATAGCTGGGTGAGCTCAAGGGCACCCTCAAGTCCCGGGAAAAAATCCTAGCCTGCACCAGACTTCGAACCCAGAACCTTCAGATAGCCAGTCGAACGCGCTGCCGCCCGGCCACCTTGCTCACCCCCCCTCCCCACACACACACACAAACAAATGCCAGGATATAATCCTTCTTAATAGTTCCTTTTATTTTTTGCATATTGTAATACATCCTTACAAAGTCATATTCTCGGCAAACAAGCAGATTACAATACGCTCATTTAAAGTCATTTTCGTAGCTTACCCTAGCTTGATGTCATCGTATGCTATTATAGAGGAATAGCACTAAACGACCTTATATAGTAACTAGGTTTCTGGAGGTTGTCGTATGGCTTTCAAAGAAGAATAACACTAAATGACATTATATGGACACACTGACCCAGACAACCACGTGGTACTCTCGATTACCCGTGCTCTAAAGAAGACACGCTCGAATAACTGGAACAAGAAAAAAACAAGGTTAATTGTAGTAAGGTTGTTTGCAGATGATAGCATAATTTACAAGAGGTTATGGACAGAAAAAAAATAGTGAAATCATTCAAAAACTTCTAGATCAATTACGAAAATTGGGAGCATGTATTTTCACCCAGAAATATATATAAAGCTTTGTGTGTGTGTTTAACCAATCAAATTGGTTTATTTAAAGACACGTGACCCTAGTGCATCATATTTTCCCTATTGCAATTTGACTTAGCAGATCTCTCCTCCCTAGCTGTGTGGATAACGTATCGGACTGCCATGCGGTCGACCCGGGTTCAATTCTATACCTTTTTTTTTTTGTTTACATTTTTTAAAAATATATATTACTTTGAAAAAAAAAAAATTAATCCGCGGGAAACACAGCTATTAATAAACGGATTTGCCTATTTTTAAACCGATTACAATATTTATTATAAATTTCCTTCCTAAATGTCTTCAGTAAATTTTTTTTTTAAATTATTACATCTCTAGCCTTCTGTTCATTGTAGTTTATACAATTGTTATCTGTAGCTTATACAGGCCTGTTTTATTTCCTCCCGGGCAACGCCGCAGAATTTAGCTTGTTTAATCTGAAAATGAAAACTCTTTGGAGTAATTAACACGATACATTATCCTACAAGAGGGCGTTTGCAATCACGTGACAAAAAGCACGTGATTTTTGTTTACTTTGTGTAGTGGTGTACAAGTACAATGGCCGCTGTATTAATAAAGTTTCATATAGGCTCGAGCTTTTTTTAAATGATGTGTTGTGTTTTAAGTCTTATTAAGATTTAAGCTGTATTATGTCTGTTAAATAAAATAGGCTAATTTATTATTATCATAGACATAGATCATAGACGATGTGAGCCAATTAGTGACTTGATTAGATAGCCTATTCACCAACACTATCACTTGGCATCATAGCTGCCCTACTTAGCCATTAGCCTAGCCTACGAAACATTAAAAGTGTAGGCCTATAAAGTGAAATTGAAAGTGTAAATAGGTCTAGCCGGCCCTAGCCTAATCACATTAATCAATTAATCTACAGTACTACTATTTACCTCCTTATTTTTGAGTAGGATAGCCAATATTTATATGTGAATTTGGCATGATAAAAAAACTTCACCATATGCCATATTTGTTCCTCTATTTACAAATGACGTCACTAAAAAACTTAATCCCCGCCCATTGCAAACGCTCTATTCACTTGTTGATGAAGTAATTTAAAAAAATCAAACAAAACTTTACCTTTTATTTTAAAAAGAAAGCAAAAAAAAAACAAAACAACAAATATAACAAGATCATGAAATAAAAATTCTACCAAATATTGGTTAGACCTATACTAGAAAAGAAAAAGTAAATTTCTGTATGCATTTACTCAAGAAAAACATTAAAAAAAAACAGAACTATTACAATAGTCCGGTAAACATAAAGACGAAAAAAATGTTTTTATTGCATATGCAAAAAACAAACGCATATTGCCTTGCTAGCCAAAAGACCTTCAGGTATGGAATGGGTTGTCTGAATAGACCAGGAAAATCAAAATTTCACATCATTTAAAACCCTGATCAAATCGCCAGACTAGACTCAAACCAAAGATAAACGTATGAAGCCTGCATAGATTTGTGTGCGTCTTTATGATCCGAAAAAAAAAAGCAACTTTGATTGATTTTTATGTTTAAATTGATAACAACATTAATGTGAAGCTAGTGGCTAATGAGTTGCCCCCTTCTCCCTCCCGTTGAGAACCAGTGTTTTTGAAACTTCAATATTACTTCAGTAAAAACTAAATTTTAGATCAGACATCTTCACATTACTTTCCAGCTTTTACAAGTCCATTTACATAACAACAACTAAAAAATCATGGAAGATGACATCTTAAAATTGTACTATGTCACGTCGTCCTCGAGGCACTGCCTATTCCATTTGAGTTTTCGCCCGAATGCTTAAAAATAAATATGTTTTTTGTAAATGAACTACACTGGACGACAAGTCATTGATCACAGTCAAGGCCTGGCACTCTCAGCAGCTCTACCCAGCTCTTAATGTTTTCATCATTCATAGTGGAGGGGAAAGAAAATCTGATTTTCGTTTTGTTTTTAAATTTGAATGACAAAACTAATACTTTAAAAGCAAATTTATCTTCCCTGAGAAGTCGAACAATGTATTTTGTTTTTCTAAAATGACATAATGAAAAGTCGGCTACACCAATATGTTTTTACAAAAATGAAATAAGACTTTTCAGAAAAGTTAATTGTGTTTTTTCAATAGATTTAGTATTTCAGTGCTATATTTTCCTGATAAGGACTTAAAATTATTATGTTTTAGAAGATTGAGACGAAATAAAATAAAGGTACTTTGGCATAAATATATACTTGTCTGAGCGGCATGGGATGGATTCTATCAGAAATAATCTTCATTTAAAATTGCGTGTGGCTAGAATAGACACGTTTTGATTGTGGGCTGTCAGGCAAATTTTAGGTTCAGGGTGGCTAGGATGATGGCTGAATATAAACTAGATACTCTATTTCTCTCTCTTTCTCTCTCTCTTTCTCTCTCTCTCTCTCTCTCTCTCTAGATGAGGGTTGTGTTTTTAAGTGGGTGAATACAATTAAATACGTCCGCCATTAAGTATGTAGTATTAAAAGATAGAAAAGAAGGTATAAAATAGAAAAAAAGAGTAAACATCTAGTTGGAGCTAAGATGACTTCCTCAACCCTTGCCTGCATGACATGTATGGCTTGTAACCGCTTATCTTAAACGTGGTGATAGGAGGACAATCTTAGTCTGGGGTGAAAAAGGCATGACGCGGACGATGTCAAACGGGTACCTTTCTTGCGTTCTTGGGTAGGTTAAAGTCGCAAATTTCAGCCGTGACCAAAGATTTACTCAAGCTATTTCAGCCATTACATGGAACAAAGATTTACTCAAGCTATTTCAGCCATTACATGGAACAAAGATTTACTCAAGCTATTTCAGCCATTACATGGAACAAAGATTTACTCAAGCTATTTCAGCCATTACATGGAACAAAGATTTACTCAAGCTATTTCAGATATGATATGTAACAAAGATTTGCTAAAGCTATTTTAGCCATGATATGGAACAAAGAATTACTCAAGCTATTTCAGCCATGATATGGAACAAAGATTTACTCAAGCTATTTCAGCCATGATATGGTACACAGATATACTCAAGCTATTTCAGATATGATATGAAACGAAGATATGCTAAAGCTATATTAGCCTTGATATGGAACAAAGATTTACTCAAGCTAATTCAGCCATGATATGAAAACCAAGCAATGTTTATCTGGGCATTGTAACAGATTGTTTTTGTGTTGTATTTCTAAATTAGAATTTAATGCCTTATGTATTATTTCTACTTTACTCCTTGCCCTTCTGTCCTCTAGTGCAGGGGTCGGAAACCTTTTGATATTAGTGAGCCTAGGTAGGATTTATAACTCAATCTGCGTGCCAACAGAAATAAAGTCATACTGCTGTTTTTTTTTTAATGAGACTTGAATTGCCTTTTTGTGGGTATTCCGCGTGTTAGTGAAAATCGCTCTGCGTGCCAAGTCTGGCACGTGTGCCGTAGGTTGCCGAGTCCTGATCTAGTTCAATATTTTTCTTTTTGCCACAATATTTCTTAACTAAACATCTTTAATGTGGCCTTGAATCTAACCCAAAAGTCTCCTTAATGCTCTCCCAACATTTTAACGTTTTTGCTGTCGGTGTTGTTTTTTTTAAATCTCGGGCATTGCTTGCTTTTGGCGTTGAGGATGTTTAACCTGATGCGTGGAGAGAACGATCGAGTTATTGAATGACAGAGAGAAAGAGAGAGGAGTGATAGAGAAAGGAGGATAAAAGAAGTTGAGAAATAAAAAGAATGAGCACGCCAAGAACAGAACGAGGAACATGTTCTAAGAGATTAAAGTTTACACGTGACACTAACCGCCAATAATCTAAAAGCAAAGAACATCCTTTTTTCCCCCTGCGTTTAATGTTTGAGAGGGGCGAGTTAGCCAATTGGAAACATTCACAATACAAGTTAATATTTGATGCCCTCGATACGAGTTAAATTCTCTTATCCATTAGATAGCGTATCTAAATAAGCTAAAATTAGGTCATCCTTTCAAACTGAGACCGTTTTTATAGCAGAACACTTCTGTACGCCCACCCACGGACCGCCAAGCTGAAGAAGTGTTTAAACCACCGATTGCGCTCCTATTAAGAGTACACCGATGGGCTGACGTATGGCAGGCAGTCTGGTATTTGTACTAGTGGGCAAAGGCGCAGATATATTAGGTCAGGTCTCGGCAACCTTTTAGTAATAGTGTGCAAAATAAGGATTTCTAATTCATTCAGCGTGCAAAGAGCCTAACATTTTGTTGTTTTCTAGCACTCGGTTTCTTGTACATAAAGTCTGGATCCATTTTGGAGGTTCTTTCGTGTGCCATTGAATATCACTCTGCGTGACAAGTCTGGCACGCGTGCCGTAGGTTGCGAACCCCTGTAATTCAGCCTCGTTAATGATCCGATGGGAAAAACGTGTAGTGTATGTACTTAAGGCATACCAATCATGCGGGGTGTCCCATCGACATGGTGGCATGCATCGAACTATCTAAGAGCTGAGTTGGCCCATCCCCATCCTTTATCACGTTACGCCCATGACTTAAGGGCCACAAAGGCTTGTTCGGTTTTTTAGAGACTTTAACATTCGGATCTTGACGTGTAGTGAAGTTCACCAGTTGGTATTGCCAATGGCATAAAAGGTAATTGTGTGGCCAGTACGACGGCCCTTACATTCCCCTATTTAATATCAAAAATATATAGATTTTTCCCTTATTACTAAATTAGAACTCTACAATAAATTGTTCTTGTTTTTTTAATATAAAATATTTAAAATAAATATGCACCAAGAAGAAATATTCGATGTATTAAGCAAAACACTTAAAAGAAAAAACACTTTGAAAAAATTTCCAAAGTTAATGTATCAGAATACAAAGTAGTTTTAAAGTACAGCAATAATAGTTTAGAGTTTTATTCAATTCTTTAACGAAAGTAATAAAATAATAGTATATAATTTAATAACACGTACACTGAAATACTGAACCCATATTTTGCTTCAGCAATGTAAGCCTTAGGCACCAAGCACAAATTTTTAGCTCTGGGTGCCAAGGACACATTTCCAGCTTTAGGCCAAAAGGGCGTCTCAATTAAGTTTTTTTTTCAATATCCAATTCACCGTCTTGCTAGTTATGCTCCCATTATTGATTTCTTTAGCGCCGCAATACTGAAAGTGGATCTGAACACCTCCTATTCAATATTATGATATTATGTCAAGATGTTAATATTAAATAACCAACAACAACGCAATTTGAGCTCAAATAATATTTCAGTTTTAACTTTTCCTTTTATAAAACAAACTAAACATGTAATTGATTTTTTTTTTTAAAGTTCATGATAAGGCGAAACAAAAAAAAAAAAGCAAAGTGAATGATGACTTGTTGACGAACGTTAAAAAAAAGTTTCACATTTTTGCACTATAGATGTGTATAGATTGGGTGAAAACGTGGCTCCATCCAGGAAGTAAAGTGATAAGATAGAGAACAGAATAACCTCATTAACTCAGAACTCAGTTTTGAAAAAAAAAAAATTCTTTCAACATCTGTTTGATATTTTAAAGCCGTTTTAAATTGAGTTTGATAACTGATTGCCGCAGTAAATTCAGAAAATATCATTTTCAATTAATGCAATTCATTGCTAATGCAAATAAAATTTTTAAAAGTCATTTCAGATTAAATTATCTAAGACCTGAAACCTTTAAATTGATGTGACTTTAGGGTTCAAGTTGATGACTAACAATCTTCTCCGACGTAATTTCCATTAAACGCTATTTCCACCAACACATTTTCCACCAACACAATTTCCTTCAACACATTTTCCACCAACACAATTTCCTTCAACACAATTTCTACCAACACATTTTCCACCAACACAATTTCCACCAACACAATTTCCACCAACACAATTTCCACCAACGCAATTTCCACCAACACAATCTCCACCGACAGTTGCAGTAGCTCCATCAATTTCAGGGTTTGGCATAGGATCCAAACATGAAAAACTCGATCCGATATAAAGCAGCTGGATAGCATGAGGTTTTGAATAATATTATTGCACTCTTCTGGCATTTTAGAACACCTCACAGATCCTTTATCGTTCCTCATTACAGATTACAGAATCTTTTCTACTTTATATAATTTGTGAATATCAGTGAATATAGCTTTATAAATTTCTTTTACTTTATATATTATATTATGTAAACAAATATTTATAGCTAGATCTAGTCTATATCTATTGTTTTACATTTATTTGCATGAACATTCATTCATAAATGTAAATATTTTTACTTCAAAATATATATATATATATACTATAATATCAGTTCTTATTTCTCCGTTCTTATTGTAATATTGTTTGTTATTTGTTCTTTCTCTTTCAACAAAACACATTGTAATCATGCGTTTCTCCGTCATTTTGACGGGCATTACGCCTAGTATATTCTATAATATATGTTATTTCTCAATCATTATATGGCGTCGTGTCAACTATTATTTTTTTTACCATAACATATTCTCTTATCAATATCGTATTTCAATGTAGGCGTCCAGTACAGCAAGGTTAAGATATGTAACACATCTAGCTGGTCACGTTTACTTTAAATACAGATGAAATGACACGCTTATTATACGTAGAAATTATAATAAAGAGATGGTGTTATTTAAAGACAATTTTGGCAGATTTTTTAAAACAGAAAGTCTAATGTCTATCTTCGTTTTTATATATTTTTTTAAAACGAGTATAAAGCGTTGCTATATTGACAACAATAGCGTTGTCTGTTTATATTGATATCAGTACATTCTACGTATTTTAACAAAAATATTGTCTGCTTATTTAATCAAGAGTATCATCTGCTTATGTTACTTATACAATTGTGTTGTTCGTTTGCATTACTTTTCATGTTATTTGTATTTTTTCAAATGACATGCTTTCGTGTAGCCATTGGACTGATTAGTAGTATCACATTGATAATTAAATAATTTAGACGTAAAACAGTAGAAAAATCAAGAGATGACGAAAACAATGGACGATAAATACAGAGAAAACCCCCCAAAAAAGATTATATAAATTTAAGAAATATATGGACAGCAGGAGAAAGAACAAAAAAGAGAGAAAGAAAGTATACAAATAAATAGAAAACGAGAAAGAAGTTCTTTAAAAGAATGAAGAAATAAAGGAAAGTGGTAAAGAAACAGACACAAAGAATTTGTACTATTTGTATATATTTAGAAATAAGAAAATATTAAAATTATTATTAAAGATAGTATAGCTTTGACTGTCTAAAAAAGAAAACAACTAAAACCAGTTATTTCTTCCATCCAAAATCTATAATAATTTCTTATTGCTAATAAAGATAGTGTTCAAACAGCTCAACGGAAGAGATAGCGGATGACAAGAACTTTATTGGACAGGCCTATAATGATATAACACAGAACAGTTATTTACGTTGATATAAAGATACAACTCCATCAAATATTTTCTGATAAGAGTTTATCATTTTATTTGGTTTAGATACGTTTTCACTATTAATTTTGAGGTAGTTGTATTGGGCTAACATTTCTTTTTACTGTGGAAGTAAACACACCAAGACCTACACACAGAGAAGGTAAAGTATACCGAAATACTAAATCGTAAAATCTCTCTCAATCTTTATCAGGGAGGGAGATTGAAGGCTTGAAAAAAAATGGTAGGAGAAGCTAAAAATAGAACCCACCTATGCTAAAATTTAAACGTACAATATTCGAAAAAGATTGAAGAAAAAGGGCCGACAATTCAATAGTTTGTATTAACATTAATTTAATTCTGACATGTTTTTAAAGCCTAATATCTATTTGGAGAGTGCATTAGACATGCAAAGGGCGTACTTAACCTCTTTTTAAAATGCACTGTCACAATTTCCCGGGTCTTCTGTTGTTAGTTAAGGTTTTAGTTTTCTATAATAATAACCCAAGCCACTTGAAGTATGTTCAAAGAAGAAGTGAATGCTTGTACTTATGTACAAATATGAACAACTTCACTGGTAAGTAAGCAGAAATCACGAACAACAACAAAATACAACAAAACCTCTGCGTGCGTTATATAGATATTAGTGCAGAAAGTACAAGAAATGGATTATCCCGAAGCTTTCCGAATGCAAAATAAAATGCGCACTAGAAAGTTGAAGAAACTAAAGACACAGCATAATAAATAAATGTATACACGTACTTTCTATATCAGAAAAAAAATTTAAATAAACTACTATACATGAACTAGCGAGACAATACAACCAAGTTTATCATAATTGATGCTATATTACTAGATTTTCTAAAACATTTGATAAAGCTCACCATACTTAGTTTGCTAAAAAAAAATCATACATTTTTGGCATCTCTGGTCCCGTACATCTGTGGATTCAAGACTTTCTGATAGGTAGAGAACAGAATCACCAATAACTGTAAACTCTGGAGTTCCACAAGGAACTGTTCTAGGACGTCTACTATTTCTACTTTATATTAATTACTTACCCAATTACACCAACACAGGAACAAAAGTAAGTTTTTTTGCAAATGATTGTATAATTTATAGAAACATACCGACAAGAAAAGATAGTGAACTCTTACAAAAAGACCTAGATGAATCTCAAAAATGGGACTCTAACTGGAGCATGTCTTTTCACCGAGAAAAGTTCCAACTGTTAAGAGTATCCAAGAAAAAGAACAAAGTAATTACAATCTTTTTCATTCATAATAAACCAAAAATGCAAAGTACTTAGGAATAATAATTAATTATAAGTTATCTTGGAATCCTCATATTGATAAAATAAATTGAAAATCTAACAAAACATTAGGCTTCATAAAAAGGAACTTCTACAATTGTAATAACAACATTAAACTAAAATGCTATCTCACATTAGTTAGACCTATACTAGAATATGCATCTTCTACCCATCAACTAAAGAGAAGATAAATAATAAGAACAAATTCAGAAAAGAACTGCAAGGTTCATATATTCACAACTAACAAGAGTAACACCAATAGTAAAATAATAAATCTTTAAACACTAGATGACAGAGTGGCAAAGAGTAAAGAAGTAATAATACATAAGGCATTACAATCCAATTTAGAAATACAACACAAAACCAATTTGTTACAATGTTCAGATAAACCAAAGACTATAATAAGTGACTTCTTTTTGGAATTCCCGATTCCCTTTTGTACTGTGTACTTCTGTGTACGCTATGATTTTCTGAATAAAAAATAATTAAAATTTAAATCGAAAGTTACATACAGTGGAAAAAATTAGGCTTACGTAGGAGTCATTTAAGACAGATGGGCACGGAAAAAGAACATATAAGCTCTAAAAATAGACCAAGCGGTCCATCTTATTATAGTCTTTGCATTAACAAACAGACAAAAACATTTTCCTTATCCCAACAAATGAATTTAAGTACACTATCTTCGCGAGTGGCATCCGAGCATGGAATGGTTTGCTTGAACAAACCAGGAAAACCAGTAACTTAACATCATTAAATCACTAATAGAAATGCAGGACTAGACTCAAACCAAGAATGTGCGTAGGAAGCAATAATCTTTTTTATTGAAAGTGCGTCTGTAATGTATAAGATACAAGATATAAATACAGAAATTGATATTGCATGCTATACACATAGCAGAACTCCTTAAAATATTTTTTTAAAATATTTGTAAGATTTAGTATAATGGCATTTTTTTCCCCTCTAGTTTGCATTGTTTCTTGTTTTCTTTAACAATCCGTAAAGTAATGAGTAATGCAATACAATGGAAGAAACAATTTACAACTAGATATTCAAATAATTTAACGTGGGCTTAGTTTATGACACTTTTATTATAAAGAAATGAATACTTTGACAAGTCTTGGTTTAATGTATGGTAAAGTTATCTGCCTATAAACAGCTTCAAGGACGTTAAAAACAATAAATTAATTATTAATTCTTGTCCATAGATCAACTTAGAAACAGCCAACGCAGTTGGACATTCCGTAATCCTACTCTTGACATGTGTTTCTGTATGTCATTATTTGAAACTCAAATTGAGTTTGCGTTCAGTATAAAGTGGCATTAACATTTTAAATGAGTTTTTCTTTTTACCGTGACTCCGATTATATGACATAAATCTCAAATCCTTTTGCTTTGCCAAACAGTATAATTTGTAGAATTTGTAGTTGACTTAGAAAGCTAGTCTCCCATTTTCACTAATATGTGAGCGAATAAAAACAATGACAAAGCTTGAAATTCAGATTCGCATACATATGCAATAATAAATATGAAGTAGTTAATTACTCTTTATAAAAAAAAAAGAACTATACTGACCATTTGTTTATATAAAGTTATCTAGACTGACTGATTACAGCATATATATTGAGATAAACATAATTTAACTTGCCACTTTCTTACGTAATGTCACTTAATTGACTTTTAACAAATGAACTAGACGCAAATTTAAAAATTAATTCGAAGAAATACTTTAATAAAACGAAAGTTTAGATTGGGGGTGTACAATAGTTTTTTATTTTTGGGTCAAATAATGAATGAGGTGGGTCAAAAACTGTGAAAATTAATTTACATCGTTAATACAAAGCATTTTATTTTACAAATGTGCGTTAGAAACTATGTATAGTCAGGCTAAAAGGCTTGGCGGGCCGTTTTGTGGCCCGCGGGCCTCATGTTGCATACGCTTGTTTAGATTGACGGGTAACATTTGACACGGTCATTGGCGAATAACATGCACAAAACAATAATAAATAACGTCACCTGGGTTGCAGCTAGTATGGTAAGACAGAAATGTGTTATATAATCATATCATATAAAAATAATGTACTGATATCATATAAAATAATATAATGAGTATGACAGAAATGTAGGAACGAGGCATTTATGTTAATATTAGATATCATAAACTAATAATATACAAAATTACAACTTACATATTTATATAGCGCTATTCATTAGAATTATTCTTCGAATGCGCTTTATTTTTACATAATCATATCATATAAAAATAATATAATGATATCATATAAAAATAATATAAAGGATATCAGATAAAATAATATAATGATATCATTTAAAAATAATAGAATGAGTAAGATGTAGAAATGAGGAATTTGTGTTATTAATTGATATCATAGATTGATTATATAATAATAATCTTCAAATCGAAACTATAACATGAGTGATATTAGTTGTAACTTAGCTTTGATAACGTCATCCCTTAGAGACCGACCTAGTGCTTTCCATCCGATTATTGAAGTGTAAGAATTGGGTATATAGTGAAATATTCTACTATAGTAGGTTCATTATTTCAACTATTTTGTGTAAATTGGATGCCCTGGGATGTTGAGTAAATTAGCTTTGCTGTCTGGCTGGATGAGTAGAATAATACGATATTCAATATATAACATATAAACTTAATACATAGAGTAAAACATCATCAACATATCTTTAAAGTCTAAAGTACTCTTTCTATTCCAGTTGCGTCCGGGCATGGAATGGGTTGCCTGAACACAGTGGCGTAGCTAGGGAGGGGCAGGGGGGACATATGTCTCCGGGCGCCACGTTAAGGGGCGCGAAAATGAGTATTAAAACTAATTATTTAATTGTATTTTGATGTAAACTAATGTATCCCAAATACGTTTGCAAGATTGAATTTTGGAGCTCCACAAATATCTTCATTACAAACCAGTTGGCAAGCATGATTTTGGCGCCCCCATTGAGCATTAAGGGGCGCCATTCTACTCTTTAAAAAAAATGACACATCCACAATGTAGGACTGCTGATGGCGTTTTTTTTTAAACAAAGATCATTTCGGGTTCAAATATTATTCTTCATGTAAGGGGTGGGAGTGGGAGAAGAAGGTGGGAAGGGTAAGAAGGGGGGGATCGTGGTCTGTGAAACCTTGGTCTAAGCGAACCCAAGGTGACTGTCAAGTCTAAGGCTTTAGCTAAACAAAACTATCCTAAATAAAATAGCAGCTCACCGCCCCCTTTTTTACATTTTTTTTTTCGCTCACCGCCCCCTACACCCCCCATCCCGTAGTAAATGTTCTAGCAAATAATGTATGTATGTTGGCATATATTTAATTCCTATTTTTATGAGCTTAAAAGTAAAAGTCAATGTTAAGAAGAGTTTATTTGAATGGTTTTTATTTTTTTTAATATATAATAATACACATATAATAATACACATATCCTTTACACAATAGGTTTTAAAACTCAGTATTAGTGTGGAGTTTGCGCCTGGTGTGTTGACAGCAGGCTGTCAATGTTAGGTTCTATTTTAGTTAGCAAAAGTCTCAAGTCTCCACGCTCCACTACTTGTAACTTGCTTCTTTTTTGTTGACAACAAAGTGGTAACAGCACTAAAACCTCGCTCTACTAAATAGGAAGAAGAAAATACAATTAAAGAAAAGGATTTGCTTTAGCCTACAGTCCTGGAGAAACAGATGGTATTTCTTTTTGCAGCCAAAAGTCACGATAACTCTTTCTTACAAATTTCAATTTTATTTCTTCATTGGTTGGTTAATTCAATCAATTCCTCTCAATCAATTGTAAATGTAGGCATGATTGTAATTCTTCATTATTAGAAAAGGGATCTAAAACCCAATCAGGAATTTTTATGTTAATAATGTCTTGAAATCGACGATGGAAGTGTCCATTAAGTGCTTCAAGTTTATCATAATAAATGAGAATGTCTTCTTCAGTTTTTTCTACAAATGCAACATTGGGAAACTGATAAACTTCTCCACGTCCAAAGTTTCGTTTATACAATTGAAGTTTCGACATAAATGCCGAAATGACACTTTTCGTTTTGATCAACTTGAGGTCATCTCCCAGCAATTGAATGTTCATTTCATTGAACTTATTAAAAAAATCCGTTGAATATGCGATATCGTTTTTCTTTTCTTAAAGATTTTCTCTCAGAGAATTGTCTTTTTCTTTCTAGAAGCTCCAACACTGAATCAAAGACTTCATAAAATCTATGTAAACAAGCACCTTTTGATAACCAGCGTACCTCTGTGTGCAGTAGCAAACGATTATAGTCTTCGTCATTTTCAATACATAGTTATTTAAACATTCTGTCATTGAATGCATTGCTTCTGATTTTGTTGACTTCAGTTATTACATATTAAAGAGACTGATGCAGACGATTGCTGAGATTTTTGGCAACTAAATGTTGCCTGTGAATTAGACCAGGGGTCAGCAACCTTTTGCTTATAGTGTGCCAAACTAGGATTGCTAAATCATTCAGCGTGCTAAAAGTGAAAGTCAAACTACTCAACTATATTATTTTTTATAAGACAATTTATTTAGTGTCTTAGCAAGACCAAAAGAGAAGGAGAGTTATAGAGATACTCATAAAAGCGTTTTATATTTAATAACAAATCAACCTGTTTGTTATTATACTTTTGATCCATTCATTGCTAATACACAACTTCATTGTTCAACTTACACATTAACGGTTAATGAATCAACATTTAAATTTCCTTGGCAAGATTCAATATATAGTTCTAGCAAGAGCTATAAGCTCATTACGGTATAGTTTTATCTCAGTCTATCTGAGATTTCCAATTTTAACGAATTTTTGCGATGTCTTTAGGTGCTAATATTAATGATAATTTGGTCTCGGATTTACTGAGATGTACATTAATGTGTTGAAAACAATGACTAGGATAGATAGATTTCCACAAATTTTTTTTTATTTTTTTTTGTTACAGTTTTTGGCAAAAATGCGATCATTTTTTTTTTTTTTTTTTTGTCCACTAATATATTATTTGTTTCTATTGCGGAATAGTACAAACTACAGTTGAGCGGAATAGATACGTAGTAATAATACACACTGGGTAGTTAATGTAATGTTTAAAATGTACATGTACATTCTTTAGTCATATAATATTTATATAAATTTCAAATATCTTATATAGTTTATTTTGATCATTTGAAAGTTACAGATCTAATTTGTACGCCTTCTTTTTTTAAAAGGAAACATCAACAACAACAAAATATTAGAAATATTAACGCAAAGAAATCGGTTTAATTGTTTCCCTTTAATTAAATTCTCCATATTATTTGATGCAAGTGATGCCAAACGTTTTTATTTTTTTAATCAAACTAGTGTTACATATAAATTATTATTTCTTTATACAAATTCAGTATTATGCTCTTTTTTCAATGTGTAATTAGTTGTATAAAATTAATTTACGTTGTAAATAAACATTTTTCTGCATTAATAAAGTCGATTTAAGGAGTTTATTTGTTTAAACATTAGTAATTACAACTATTTCATAATATAATGCCTCTTAAATTTATTACAATAATAAAACAAACAAATTTGTTTCATTATATTTATGATTAATTAATAGAGATGAGCATAAACACGCTTTTTTGAATGTAATTATCATGTAGCAATTATTGAATGCTCTTCGCTAATTTTTTCAATGATAGGTATATATTTAGTCACTTCTGAGTGGTCAAGTGAAAGAGAAATCTTTGTATACTTAAAACAGCTTTCATGTGCGACAAGATATGTTCACTAGTGTAAATTAAACTAAAAGCTGAAAGTACAGCGAATGCCTTGCAGTTGACAATAGCAGACGACTTTAGCAGTTTCCCCTTCAGATTTTCCCGAAAATCGCCACATTGCGATTCCATTTTTCGGATGTCTAAAATGAAAAAAATCAATATCCTTCCACTATTAAAAAGATCCAGATCTAAGTAGTTTGTAGTAGAATGATGCCAGTTAGGTTTGATGTGGTAGGGATGTGGGTCCATCAATTTGAACGTTTTGCCTTTGTTCAGAAAACTCCGCATTGAGTTCTGAAAAAGCTCATTTATCTTAATTTGCCTTAAGTTAAGGAAATAGTTAAATGTTTCGAAATTGATTTCACGGCAAGATATGTCCATTTTCAATGCAAATCCATGCCAGTTATCCAACGCTTCAAGTGCTTTTCGACCCCGTCCTTGTAAATGCAAGTTCAACTCACTGAAATGTGTCCCTATGCCATTCACAAACAGGTCAGTTCTCCGCATTCAATACCGGAATTGTTTTTATCAAGATACACCTTAATTGCTTCCATTCAAGAAACAAATGTATCCTAGACTATACTCCGTATCACTTTCTTCTAGAAAGCGTGAGCAACTATAAAATTGACTATCTTAACAATAGATTCAATCACAGATCACAAGTCCAATGATGAGAGCTTTGCATACAAACATTCCTGGACTTAAGCAGTCGACGTCTAGTGTGATTCCCATGTAGCTCACCACGCAGCACCCATTAATTATACTGACGTATGTTCTTTTGACTTGGATTAAAAATCTCTTTCCTGGAGGTCTCTAACGTGCCAATAAAAATCGTTCTGCTAGCCAAGTCTGGCACGCGTGCCTTAGGTTGCCGACCCCTGAATTAGACAATGGACAGCCAATACGTCTGGCACAGCCTTCTTTAAATAGGAAATAAATCCACGATAGTCCCCTACCTCAGTAGCAAGGGATATAATATTTTGCAGTGGAATTTCTTTTTCTTTAAAAAAGTCTTCTAGTACAAGACAGATTCGCCTTTCGTGTCAGTTATTAACTTTTTAGCGAATAACATTTCTTGGAAAATTTTCTCTTCTCTAATAAATTGAACATAAGCTAACAATAAAGTCGGGTAGTGTGGACTCATCCAGTTGTAATGAAAATTGAGATGTTTTGAGATCACACAATGTATTCTCTGCATCACATGCCGTTTCATCAATTCTTCTCTGCACTGTACAATTACCCAAATGTATTTTCTTGATGATATCAGACGCTGGCTTGTGCAGTACTGTATGTAAGACTTCACTAACAGCAGGTAGAATGAGCTATTCACCAATAGTGTTTGGTTTTCCCACAATTAGCGATCAACAAAGAAATGTTATAGGGTGCACGTGACCCATCCATGTCTTCTTTGGATTCAGATGTAAACATAACTGCCAACGTGGGCTGTTTCAAGAAATTATTTTTCCGTGTATGAAAATATGAAAAACCCTTGTCTTTTTTATCGGCATGAATCTATTTCAAAAGGTCTTCTAGCCTGGAAGGTTTCATAGCATCATTGGACAAAACCTTTCGACCTATGAGGCACATTGGTAATGTGTTATTTCTATTGTTATTTCAAATATTCAACATTATATTGTCCACATGTCTTCTTTGGTGCAGACATTATTTATCTGTAACAAAAAGAAGTTTTGCCATATTGTAATTTGTGTTGTGGAGACCTATCCTTGAAAGACAAACTGTCGCATCTCTGGCACTTGAAAGCGGGACCTTTGGAGTTGGGTGGGGCAGACTTTTTTTGTATTCTTCGATGCTCTTTCAGCCTCCGCGATAAGGCGAATTTCGCCCTCTGGCAGCATTAGTAGGGTGTAGGGTGCTTCTCCAGCTATTTCTGTTATGAGCTATCTAAGTCACCATTTCACGGTACCAATAGGTCATTAGCGGATCAGTCGATTAAAGTTATTCGACTGTCTTGCTATTGACTCACCAAGCTAAATATTACTGTTTTAATATGAAATGCATTTAATTTTTTTAAATTTAAAGAGTGAATCTGTTAACATTATTTTAAGAAGGTTTATACCGCCCATTTGCCCTCCACCGCCCCCCTATCGCCCCCGGGATTGTCAGCACCCTCCAAGGCCTCCTCACCGCCCCCTGGGTGGCGATAACGCCCCCGTTGAGAACCTATGGTATAGAGAATTATTAGTCTGTATTCTATTTCATTAAAATACCAGATGCTTCGAAAATGAACCATATTAGCCGTACAATTTCAAATTTTTTTGGGGGGCTCGCTGAGCCCCCAGAATCTATCGCTCCGAGAAGGGGCGCAGACTTTGTGTCATGTCCCCGGGCGCAGATGACCCTAGCTACGCCACTGCCTGAACAAACCAGGAAAACCGGTAACTAGACATCATGTTAAACTCTTATAAAAATGCAAGACTAGACTAAGACCATGGGTTATAGAAGGAGCGTCTGTAAAATAGAAGATAATAATATTTCTGTTCTTTTCTCTGGCTTTACTACAAGATTTTTCCGATTTGTTTTACTGGTTAACATTATCAGCTTTGAAATAATTTTTTTAGAGTGTTACATTTTAAGTCCCTTAAAATATTTGCATGTTGAGTATTCGAGTTTTTGATACTATTTATCTATACAATAGATAACATGAAGGAAAAACTGAAACCATTTAAAATAAGACCCAACTATTTAATCACCGAACTTCGCTGTACAAGTTCTCAAGGTCTGTATGAACGATAACAATAAAATGATAAGGTGTATCAAGAAGATAAGACTTTGCATAAACAACAGATAACAAATGTATGCACAATTATAAAAGATTTGTTATCTAGAAGGTACAAAAAGTTCTAGAATATAAAACAAGTGTGCCCCAGAAAAATGACGTTATTTATTCAAGATTAAACTTTAGCGTCTCTATAACAATACTAAATTGTTCTAATCAACACATTAAACATTTTCTAAGCCCAAGTAAAATATAAAAGAAAATGAATTTTTGTGTGTCTCGATAACGCAGAACACATATCATGCGTTTTTTTTATAGATGGAATTTTCATTTTCGTTTTTATTTCATCTCATTTCCTTTAAAATAAGTAGAAGTAAAGTATCCCGTCGGACCAAACAGATCTGTAGGGCCGGTGAAGCAGCGTTCACCAGTTTCTGTGGCCACGGCATACTAGGTGATTGTGGGGGCCAGCACAATGCACAGCCACCTTTACTTTACCGCAACTAATGTCAGGTACCCATCAGAGCTGGTTAGACTCAGGGACACCCTCCAGACCCGGGAACAAATCCTAGTCTTCATCAGGTTTCGAACATGGGACCTTTGGTATGCCAGTCGAACGCGCTGCCGGCTCGGCCACCGTGGCCAACGCGCAATACATATCAAGCGGTTTTTATAGATGGAAGTTTTATTTTCGTTTGTATTTCATCTCATTTCCTTTAAAAATATTCAATAATCAAACACAAATTTTGATTTTAATTTATTTTATTTTTTTACATTGAAAAGAACATCTCTAAATCGAAAATCAGCTTTTAAACAAATGGAAACTTGTAAAAAAAAATCTCTTTTAACAATATTACCATTTTTCATTTCATTAGAAACCCATTTCTTTAAAGATGAAAACACAAAGATGGGATTTTCATTTAAAAGGAAGAAACAAACTCAACAACAAAAACAAAGGCGAGATGTAGTAATGTGAAAATGAAATATATCAATAAATAATTTAGGGCATCCATTAAGTGACAATGAATGGCTGATGGAAAGAAAAGGTGAAGGGTCAATTTGGTGTTGAAAGGTCAATTATTTACTCCCACCCCTGTGTTTAAATGTAAGGTGGCGAAGTGTTTAGTATAAATAGATAAACAAGATAAACAAAAAGTTAATATATTTATACATTGACGTAAGAAAATTCTGCGACATACAAAACTGTAAAGACTTTTTTTTTTACATAAATACTATTATATTATACTACTGTATACTATCGCATGGGTCGTAAAACTTTTGATAATAGAGTGTCAAAGTAGGATTTCTAATTCATTTAGCGTGCCAACAGCCTAAAAGTCATTCTGTTCCAGCACTCAATTTTTTGTAGAAGAGACATGAATTATTGCTTTCAAGAGTGTTCCGCGTGCCATTGAAGATCGCTCTGCGCGTCAAGTCTGGCACGCGTGTTTAGGGTTGCCGATCCCTGTACTATTGTCTTTATTATTGTGTTATTTTAATTTTAAAAAATATTATGCTATTTTATAATGGAAAAAAAAAAGACACTAAAATATAAATAATTGGCTAATTGAGGAATAAGTTCAAGTTGCAAATATAAAAACTAAAGTCTATTTAGAGATTTATCTCTTTAATTTCATAAAAGCTGAAACTAAAATGCGGTGAAAGGTTTTTTATTTTCAATGCAAGGCCATAATCCCGATAGCGGGCCTTTTTTTTTTTAAGAACTCGAAATTAAAATTCAATTTTATGGCCAATGTAATTTTAATGAAATATAAAACAAAATTGTTAGAAGCAATCAAGGGGAGAGGATTGAAATGATAACATGTCAAAGCGTCCTCGCTCCACCCTGGCCTCGCCCCTTAGTGTTATAAATCAGGTGGAGATAACTGAATATTGACATAATTATTTGCTACGTAGAAAACGAGAGCTAAGGGGAGATAGAATAAAGGAGTAATTTCCCTTCATGGGATAAAAGCAAAGACATGTATGTACTTTATTAACAAAATGACGATTGACAATATACAGCAATGTGCCGTCAGTTTTAAACCCCACCTAGATATAATTGAAATAAACACAATTGAAAGAATTACTTTTCAACATTTTTTTTCGCGTGCCCAAAGTGCATTTCTTTAAACGTCCCAACATAATAATGAAATCAAAATACTGAGGTTTTAATAAAAAAAAACAGCTCATATAGTTATTCGAACTAATTAACATCGTTTGTCCAAAAAAAGAATAACAAATTAAAAGATCTTTGAATGATACAGTCTTTTGTACATAAAAAACATGAACTGTAGTAAATGAAAAAAATTATTAATATATTACAATTACACCATCACAGCTATTACAGTTAACTCTGAGCATTTGGCATGATTTTGCATAGTTAATGTGAATGTGAAATTTATTTTTCCAGATAGAGCTTTCTTGAATTCCAATAGCTCCATTTCCAGATTTCCTAAGTCTAACCACAATAAGCAGGAAAGATCAAGTTCTTCAAATTTATCTTTATCCTGGAAAGTAAGAAAACAGAGGGTTGTCTCCATCTTACGGAACTGTACAAATCTTTTACGGTACTGAAATTCTCCTTTTCAGCTGCTACAATGCGAGAAAATTCCTTGTAGATTTCCCGACGGCTTGTAGGATTGTCGGCAAATGTTATAGAATTTTGTAAATGCATTTTTACATTTGGAAAATATTTCAGCAACCCACTTTGTAGATCTCTTTAAAAACCTGCAGTTTTCTTTCAGATGTTCTGATATCACAAAGCATCATTTCTGCTGTTGTTCCTGAACCTTGCCGTTTGTTTATTCAATTCATTGAAGTGTGCTGTAAAATCTGTAAATATAACATGTGGTTGGTAAGCCAGACCATATCAGTGAGATGTGGATAAGCCTGCCCCCTTTTAATAATAAACAGCCTAATTTCATCCAAGCATGCTACAGATCTCTCCGATACTCGTCCTCTGCTCAGCCACCGGACATTATTGTACATGAGTAAAGTATTATACTTAAAAGTAAAATAAAAAGAATAGAGACTAAAATGAGTAATAAACGTATTTAATTTTAACAAATCGACGATGGCATCGCGACAAAATGGCCATTGTAAATTGACAATCCAATCCCTAGTGGTGTGGTCATAACTAAGCTGGGCTGGCTGTGGTACGCGTGCCATAGATTTGCCATCGCTGACCTATAGTCCATATGTAATGTGGATTGCACTATAGTTTTGTGTTAAATGTGGACTTCTGTAGCCTGAATCTGGTGCGAGCTGTTTCAATAGAGAGTGAGCAGTTTTTTGAAAACATGCTTTGCGTTTTCATGAGAAATGGACATTCTGAAATGGCACATTCTGTGATGGCACATTCTGAAATGGCACATTCTGAAATGGCACATTCTGTGAGATTGTTTCTAATTTTGTTTTTGAATGAGAATTTTAACTTCTCTTCTTTGTTTTACTTTCTGTAGAGTTTATTTCTTTTCCATAAGTGTCATTATCCGTTGAACCGTAGTTTTGCAGTTTGTCAACTTTTAAAAGACTTGTTTGAGCTCTCGAGCTTCAGACTGTTGCCCCATCACCGGACTGTCAACCAACACGTCACGAGTTCAATCCCTACCGCCGACCGATCCCTGCCGCTCTGCAGGAGTTTTGGGCCTAGTGGACGTAATAATCTTATTCTAGAAGGAACGTCTGTAAAACGTATAAGTGAAATGTGGGTATTATTTAACTTGGATAAAGTTTCCAAGACTAAAATCTTTTCTCCTCAATCATTACCGGGTAGATTTGTCACTTAGACATGCGTTTTAACTTTTAACCCGCTTGCTTTAAGTTTCATCGTATTCTTTATGTTATTTGAGTGTCGAAGTTGAATCCTATTGTAGACTAGTTTGCTGTTTTATTTTTTTTTTGTTTAGGTCTATGTTTCAATGGTGATATTTACTTACGTATGTTTTCTTCAGAAGGATAATATTGATGATCCTGTTTGTGTGTTGTTGTTGTGTGTGTGTGTTTTTTGTTGTTGTTGTTGTTGTTTTTGCAGTTATTTGAATTCCCCATTTCTACGCCAATTTTCGAAGTTGGTTTTTTGGAAAACTGAGTTTTAAAGTACGCAGGTATTCTTCTATTCTGTTCGATGCAAGGTCGTCTGTGTATATGATGCATTCGGACCGTTCTGGACAAGTTCTTAGTTGCGGTAGATTATTTACTAAATGTAGGAAAAAAGTAGGAGAAAGGTCTTTTGGAGACATCTTTTCTCGATTTAGTGTAGCTCACATCTTTTCTTAATTTAGTGTAGCTTCTTTTTCCATGCATGTGAACTGTGATTTTTCCTGCTTTATACGTATTCCTTTATCCTTTTCACTGATTTTCAGCATTCTGTGGGAGGCATTATTCTAAACATACTTATATTAGAACATCCCCCGTTCTTCTCATCCAAAGCGTTTAACAGATCCATTTACACAATAGTCGTGAGCTTCTATTGGTGAAAACAATATTCTATTTCTTGTGTGACAAAAGTACATGCAATTTCTACTGCCTTCATTGATTCAATGTCATCACACAACAATTAAATCAATATGCATTAGCATTGATTTTCTACGTGTCAGTTAAACAGCATATGTACTTAATCGATTGTATTAAAGGTTACAATCGTTGTGTGAAGTTTGTAAAAACAATTAAATCGTTGATCTTTTTTTTTTTCATCCTTTAATACACTCGCTAAATCTATGGACTTTCAGCGGTTAATAGCCTGCCACGTTCTTATTATGTTATTATCTTGTACGTAGTCTCCTTCTACAAAGACTATTCTGGATTCTCTTATGAGGGCTCGAGCATTGATCTAAAGTTTTATGTCGTAGCCGAAAGTCCTTAAGCCTAATTGACTATAATATAGTGTGATAGAAAGTATCAATTTTTTAAATTATCTTTTTTACAAGAATTATAAAAAAGAAGGCCATATTTTTACTTTGGCTCATAGAATATGGAAGTCTTATAACCATTAGAAACCATTGGGAAACTATTAGGCTAAGACTAAGCTTATAGTGGTCACTTGAAAAAGTCAAGCGATAATGGAAACATGTACTTTTCTGCCATGAACTTTTTGTTACATGGCATATATAGTTGGTAGTCGAACCTGAACAACACATTTTATTTAAAGGGCTTAAGTTTTAGTTCTAGTGCTTTGATTTTGTTTTTATTTGGGACTACGCTTAATGCAATTGATATGACTTACTTAATTACTTTTGCCTTTCGTCCCACCTGGGACATAGGCCGCCAACAAGAGTCCTCCAGTTATCCCGATCCTGGATCAATTTCTCTATCTGACCCCAGTTAAGCCCTATCTTTTTAACATCGGTTTCCGTATCGCGCCTCCAGGTGTTTCTCGGCCGACCTCTTTTCCTTTTGCCTTGGGGGCTCCAAGGGAGCGCTTGATTGCTATGACTATCGGGGGTAAAAGTCACATTGATTGCTATGACTATCGGGGGTAAAAGTCACATTGTCTTAAGCAGCTAAGGCATCTTCATTTTATTTCTAATTCTTTACACCCGTCTTGTCCTTAGAAACTAAGCATTAATGTTGGTTTGGTATTATATTATGATTAAATATAATATTGTTTTGCCTAAGTATTCCAACGACAGAACACGAAATGTTCTTGCCTGAATATAAAACCTCAGCCAACATTAATTACTATAGAAGTCTACTTTATAAGAGCATTCTTTAAAAACAGAGCCCATGACATAAAAACTGTTGAAGAGAATCAAATAAAGAAAAATATAATAGAAAACATTACTGACATAAGAATAAAATAAAGACATGGCATCTTCTACACCAGACACCAGGAGCAGACAATACAACAGAAGGTACTTTGTGATGTACAAACCATAGACAAATAGAAACAACTGAAAATAATAAGAAGCAAAATGTTCGAAACAAATAATTTGCTAGCAATAACAAATCACAAACGCGCGTATGTAAAACCTTAAACATTTTAAAGAAGCAACAAAAAGAAAACGCACATCTTTCATCATTGGCACATTTGACACATGTTTTAGAAAACATGAACTCAATGTCAACATTAAAAACTAGGAATTCCCCAGGTCCAGGTCCAGACAAAAGTTTAAAAAAAATGACGTGTATCGAGGATTAAATTCCACGGCTAAAGACGTGCTGCGAAAATTAATCAATATATTTAAATTACAGAATCATTAAAGAGAGTAAACAAGCAGAAAAAAATTATACCCATACTGGATATAGATAAATGATTTGGTGCTCATACGAACAAAATAGTCAATGCGTCCGTGCATTGAAGGTTCAAACGTTTACACTAATTCAGTGGCGTAACGAGGGGAGGGGGAGGGTGTCCAAATTCGAAAGTACCCCCGGGCCCCTACATGAGGGGGGGCCCCAAAGGAGTGTCCAAAATTATTTTTTCTCATATCATAATGTTGAATGTCAAAATGCAGGGGCCCCTAAAGAGGCCAAGCTCCCGGGCCCCCAAATCCCTAGCAACGGCACTGTACTAATTACACTACACACAAGCAGGTTTAATGAAAGCCAGTAGGACAGGAGGTCTCCTCTGCCTATTCACATCAGACACAAGTGAAGTAATCCAAAAAACAACAAACAACCAATATCCTTATTCGTTGACTTTCAACTAGCAGACGACAGAGCGTGGAGATCCAGGCTTGTGCTATGAAGATGTGGAGGGTGGCGATGTAAGGGAATATATACAACTGGATAAAATTCCTTTCTTCAAAATAGAGCAAGGCACATATAGAACGAGTGGCATAGAACAAAAGACATGAACTCACACCTGCTTATTTATATTTAAGACAACCTATTAATAATATCGATGACGGAATAATATCCATTGCTAAAAAGAAATACATTGAAACAAAGCATTGCTTACTTTTTCAGCCTCTACCAAGTTATGTTTAATGGCGATCTCCATATTTAGTCACGGTAATAAAACGACCAATACAGTATACAACCTGAAGAAAGATACCGTTTCCTTACAATTGACCTATTTCTATTTGAACCTTTCTATTGAAATATTCTAAGCCATACAACAACACAGAACCGCTGCAAAAAAAAAAAAAAAAAAAAAGCCATATCAATATGTTTGTCTGGCATTGACTTCAAGTGAGCAAACAATTCTGCAGACTGGTTGATACAATTAGAAAAAGAATGAATGAATCAATCAATTTATCAATTCATCTATTGATATCGATATAAAAGAAAGAGAGAGAGAGACGGGGAGAATGGGAGAAAACGACAAAGAGAGAAAGAGAGAAACTATCAATTTAAAATGTTCTTAAGAATTTCCTACTATAACAATTCGTTAAACGCTGTATTCTTCTTTATCTTCACTCATGCACGAAAAGTTCACTCTCTCTCTCTCTCTGAACCTACCCCCCCCCCTTTTTTTTTCCGATCCCCCCACCCACATTTTTTTTCTCTCTGTTTGTCCCAGTCTCTAGCTTTCTGTCTGTTTTGTACATATTCAAATAAATACATATCCTTCTAGATTTATTTTAACTATCTCTTTCTCTTATACATTACAGACGCTCCTTCTGTAGAGCACTCCTCTACCTGACAGGCTCGACATTTTTTCACAGAGTCCGGCTTGTTCATGTTTTTCTAGCGCTACCGCCGTCCAATCCCTGCCGCCCTGTAGTAGTTTTGGGCCAATGAATTGATAAACGTCTATAAAGATGTAACGTCTGTATACTTCTAAGAACTACCTAAGACACGCGGAAACAAAAACGTATTGAAATAAACCTATCATTTTAGGCTGCACATTCTAATTATGTAAATCTAATCTATAAATCCACCATTGTACAATTTATTGCTCACTATTTTCAGACTATTCGCCTAATAACTTAACAATAATAGCTGTTAATTGTTAATTTCATGAATGTCTTCAACTTTACTTTAAAACATAAAAAAGGAATCTAAAACTAAATACGCACATAGCTGCATTCCAAATATGTAATTAGTGTTATTACCAATTATTCAAATTAGCCTATTATCTCCAACATCTTTTAAAACGAGTGTTTGGGCATGTAGGCCTACATCACATTCACATATTCACATCAGCCTACTTTAGGCAGAACTACCAAAAACCCCCCAACGTTTCGGAAGACATTGAAACCTCATACTTTCACATTGTTTTACAAATTGAACTTTTCTAATGACTCATTTATTTTAAACCTTTTACTCTACCTCTCAATTTTATTACATGTCACATGCCAATAACATAAATAAACATTAAATTCCATTTTTAAAGTTGACCTAGAAAACGAATATATTTTCTACATGTGAAAATCGTCAATAGCGAAGCCATGATGAGTGGCTCCTGTTTTTTGCTACGATAAATGGATCATAAAATTAAAGACAAAATAAAAGCTTCTGAAAGGATGGGCACAATTGCCAGGAAGTTCCTGAGAAGGAAAGGACGATTACGGGAATATCCGGAGCTCTGCGACTTTCTTTAGACGCACTATTAATTCCTTTTTTTTCTTTTGCCTGTATAAGAGCTTCTGTAACTCAACCGCTAAAAGTATTTTAGTGGAGAATAGAAACGTACAGCTAGGTAAAACACACAATTCAGTATCTGTAACATTTCCATTAGCCTAAAAAAAAACAGGGTGCAGTAAAAGAAACAAGTAATAATAAATAGAACTATTTTTTTTTTTTTTTTTAATTTAGAGCATTCGTTTCTGTGAGTGTTGCAACGCACTACACTCTTTTAGCCAATAAATCAAAGGGCTGCACAATTTTAGCCAATAAAGCGTAGGACTACACACAGATTAACCAACAAAGCAATGGAGACTAAACTATGTATACAATAAATCAAAAGAATTGACACTTTTTAGTCAATAAACCAAAGGACTACACTTTTTAGTCAATAAACCAAAGGACTACACTCTTTTAGTCAATAAACCAAAGGACTACACTCTTTTAGTCAATAAACCAAAGGACTACACTCTTTTAGTCAATAGACCAAAGGACTACACTCTTTTAGTCAATAAACCAAAGGACTACACTCTTTTTGTCAATAAACCAAAGGACTACACTCTTTTAGTCAATAAACCAAAGGACTACACTCTTTTATAATGGCCATCTCCATTAATTAGAATAATTTTACTGCTTTTTTGAATTCGTTTAAAAAGGCCATAGATCTAATTTGGTTTTAAAAAATCCCCAGATTTTAGTGCATAGAAGTAATGTTTCATAAGCTCTCGTAATATAAATTTATCTCATTGCACAGATAAGTACTAACTGTCATTTTTACGGCGTCTCGTTTCTCAAAACGTAGGTAAGAACTCTTGAAACAAACGAAAACCGTGATCATAATTTAGACAGGTGAGATTCAGTTTAAGCCACCACTTAATGTCATAATAGACTTCAGTCTACTTAGTTATGTCATAATGGACTCCAGTCTACTTAGTTAGGAAACTGTTAAAACCTTTAAGTGAAAGAAATACTCGGTGCAGCAGAGGAGATGTTGGAATGGCAAAAAATTATTGTTTTATTAAGAGTAAATTTTGTTTTAAACGAACCAAAGTGTATGAATTAAACTGAAAATGTAAAATGTGATAGGATACTTATCCTGTAACGAATTCAAAGTCTAAAATCAAACATTGCCCAGATGGTAAAGGGTAAATTGCCGTATTTGCATGCGTATTTCTAAATTAGAGTTTAAGGCCTTATGTATTATAACTACTTTACACTTTACTCTTTGCCCTTTACTCTTTGCCCTTTACTCTTTACCCTTTTGTCCATTAGTGTTTCTGGGTTTATTTTAGTGATTGGACTATCGGTGTTACTCTTGTCAGTTGTGAATATTCGCTTGTTATGAACTTTGCAGTTCTTTTCTGAATTTGTTCTAATTTTTTAATGTTTTCTTTACTTGATGGGTCCCATACCTGTAATGTTATGGAAAGACAATTTTTATTCCTGTTTTGTTTGCAAAAGACAACTTCTAGGTCTTTAAGGGTCTGAAAACATAATTGTTCTGGTATTTGCCATGAACAAAACAAGAGCACTCATGTGTATTGGGTGTTTCAAAATGTATACTGTTACGAGTAGATTTTATTTCCATATTATATTGGTTCTGTTATTATTAACTAAAGTTAAAATGAAATAATCTTAAACCCGAAATGTTTCCGTGTTAGGAATAAAACATGCATATGTCTAGACACTACGTCATAGCGATAAAATACGTCATATGCACGAGGGTTGAATATCGTTTTTAGTTCTAGTTAGGGCGCTAATGTGTGAGGACTGTTTTTGACCACTCTCTTAAAGATAGGATTACGGCTTAGTTCGTTATAGAAGAATCTCAACTGATTAAGTTTCATTATATAAAACTGGTACATGTATTCTGTGGTATTGTTATATTTTATCATCTCAACTTGTTGGAATAAAATTGTGTTCAATTTCAAACAGGATTGTGGATTTCCTATATATTAAGGTACAGTTTATCTAAATCATTTCATACACAAAGATTCATAGCAAACGAGTAAAATAAACATCAAATCTAATTGAATAACATCAATACAAGTTCTTATACAACCTTGTGAGATCCAAGATGGATATGAATCAAAAGAATATATATATATATATAATAATACATTACTAAAAATATCATCTAACGTCAGTAGCTGATTTCGCACGTGACAACATGAAAATGAGGGACACATCTTAAAAAGTCGGAATCACAATTAAAATATTTTACTTGTAAATTCCAAACCTTTGCTTTTTTTTTTTGCGTTTTGACGCCATTAGTCTACATTGAATATTAATAGTTTTGGCCCTTTTATCACTTCCTTTAATCTTGTTCCGGCGGATGATATAGCTTGCCACAGGATTCAAAATATTAAATTAAGGAACGTGGAAAGCCAATTCAAAAAAAAAATTATGTTGACTCAAGTTGATATAGACAATAAAGTAAAAATGATGACACCATTTAGTCATTGAATAGATAACAATTGTTGAGCTTAATATATTCAACAATTATAGCGAAATGCACATTTCGCTCTACTTATTGGTGAATTACTTTTACAAATCTTTCGCTCTCCCGTCTTTTTTAACTATATGGGCCCTGATTCACCAAAAAATATTTACTTAATTATAAAATGTTAAAAATATGACAATATTTTTTTTCTCCATAAAAAAAAACTATTAAAGAAAACTTTACTTTTACTTGGACGTAAAACTAGACAAGAGACTTTCCATAAAACCTTTCTGAAAGATTTAACAGTAAAATGCACGACATACAATACAGAACTCTAAATAGTGGCGGGGAGAGAACATCTACAGTAGGTCGGGAAATTAAGTGAAACATTGAGCCACTTTTCAAAGTTGAGACCAGTCGGAGCAGAATGAGAAGAAAAGCAGAAGGAGAAGCAGAGCAGAATGAGAAGCAGTTAAAAGATACAAACCTGTTGTGAGACTAACCCTAACCCTAATGTCAATGCCAACCCAATAATCTTTTAACTATATATATCTGTCTTTAGAATTAATGGAATTTATAGTTTTAAAATAAATAAATAGTAAATTCTCGGTTTAAAAAAAACAACAATGAGACGGTGGTGGACGAGTTTGGGGGAAATGATTGCCCTCCCCCCCTCCCGTCGCCTTTGTCTTTAGAAACAATAGAAGTTTACCCAGTAACATCCATTCACATCAATACAAATAGTTCAGCGTTTAAAGTCACAACATATGCAGGGCTACGCGCTTTACTTGATCTTCCTTTGTTAAAAATGCTTGAAAGAAAAGTCCATTAGTGGCTGACAAATGCCCCAAAATTGTTCAAGCAGACGCTAATACCGTGAATAATGCTTTGGAGTAAGTAGGACATACATAGGGTAGCAAAAGCAAACAGTTCCCCCCCCCCCCACACACACACAAACCCTAACAAATCTAATTATCTTCACAGACTCCCATTCTGTGTTCCAAGTAGCAGCTAACAACTGCTCATTGGAACATGCGATCGAGCACCATGTAAGTAAATATAACATTACGATAATATTATAGCGGATGCCATGCACAGGGTTAGGGTCAGGATTGCGATGTTGGGGGGGGGGGGGGGGGTTCAGTGCATAATAGGAAGGGGACAGAGCGCAAAGATTGACTTGTATAAGGGGCAAGGGTGTTAACTCTCAGCAGCAATACAGCCCATTAATCTGCGCAAAAAAAAAGAAACAACATATGTAGTGAATTACATATATATATATGTTTTCCCAGCCAATATCATGCAGCATATTTTAGACGTGCATTTCAACTGTCACGTGGACCACGTGAGAATAGGACAGGTACGCCTTGATTGGCACCTAGACCGAATAAATCCAACACATCCCACCAACTGCAGATATTGCCCCCCCCCAACCCATATGAACATCCTACTTGTATGTTGTAAACTAGCCAATCTCACACATACATGATTTCCCCCTTAACCTACCATAACCAAAGCACTCACCAACAGAAAATAACATTTAATAAAGACATTTCAATATATTTGTCTGGTATTGACAAGATAAATAATAATTATTGTAACAATAATCTTATTATAATATAATATGGCTCGGTTGATAGATTCTATATAATGTAAATTTACAACAAACTTTTCATACCACATTAAGGGAGCAGTACTACCTAGATTTTTGAAAAAAAATGATTTATTTCATTCATCAATGTGTTTGGTATGTTTAGAAAGCTTAGTTATTCTATTTTCAATCACAGAAAAAAGTATGTTCCTGAGATGAATATTTTTTGAGATACAGGCCGACAAACAGGGTAGGGGGTCTCCAAGAATTTCCACTTTTCGTCACCATTCTCGACCAAAATCTTTGGTTTTATTACAAATGTAAATAATCGGTGCATAGTTTTTGTGGAGATTGGTGAGGCTACAAGCAAGCTGTGGTAGCTGGAAATGTGGATGAATACAAGCATACAAGAAACATTCCAGTGCCAGTGATGGATGCCATCAAACCTTTATTCAAAGACCTCGCCAAAACTGAACTTTTGAAGAAGTGTCTAGAAGGGTACACCCAAAATGCGAACGAAAGCATGAACAGCGTGATATGGAGGTTGTGCCCAAAGAACAGATACTATGGATTGACAGTTTTGCAAGCTGCTGTAAGTATTGCAATGATGGGGCAACATCACTTCTAGACATAATGAAGAAATGGGCCTAAATCCTGTGTGTTTTGCACGCAAGTTCTGTGAAGATAAAGACTTCTTGCGTATCATCAATGCTCATCGACAGGCCACTGCAGCATCTTTCGAGGCCAGAAGAGCAAAGAGGAGGAGGAGGCTTGCCTTAGAAGAGCAGCAGGAGGAAGCTGAAGGGATTCCCTTCCAAGCAGTGGGCCACTAAGGTGGTTTGACATAATTTTGCTTTAAATGAGCTCTTAAATTTGACAAAAAAAGGCTTTTAAAAACTTTGACGAAAATTGCGGTTCGCCATTGGTTTTTGGGTCATATTTTGAACATTTTTCAAGCAATCATCACCAAATTTTGTGTGCAGACTTCAAACATTATTGTTTATAGTGTTAACTATCAGCTTTGACCTATCTGTCATAGTTTGTGAATTATCCTTATTTAATAGTTGAAAAATATTAATATAAAATAGGTCATTTTTGCGGAGTGATAAGTGGTGAAAGCTTTAGGATATAATATCTGTGGTAGTTCACACCATAGGGACAGCTATGAGAAAGATATTGTGCAAATATAAACTTATTCTGACAGTTTGGTGAAAAGTTACAGCTAAAAAATGTATCCTATGTTTTCGATCTTAAATTTTTCCACTCTGTTACTAAAAATAGATTTGTGACCTAAATATTTGTAATATAAAAAAAATTAAAACATAATATAAAACCTTAATGTGTTTATAAAGTGTCTGCAAAATGTCAGCCAATTTGATCAATATTTACTTATTAAACAATTGAAATAGATTCTATATAATGTAAATTTACAACAAACTTTTCATACCACATTAAATATAACTAAATTTATTCTACCTATAATAATTCTTTCAAAGCAACTTGTAAGATTTTATCGCTTCTTAGGAAATGAAAGACAGTTTATTCTAGCACATTTATGTCAAGTCAGGCTAGCGCAGCCTGTTTATTGGATGCCATTAAAATGGTTCTACCAAAGCTAAATTTGCATCTTTTAAATATTTGTATTTATATTTGTATTTCTGTCTTATTTTAAGTAAGGCGCCATAAAACTCCGTTGTGCATAAAAAAATAGAGAACTAATGGAAACGTCTTTTAACTTAACCCTTCCCGTACCGACCTACTTCTATCTATGCTGCCTTCAGTTCCGCTATATACGCGCCCGGGACTGTAAGGGTTAAGAAGCATTTCACGACCATCCAGCCACATAGAAACGACTAAGCCTAAAAATGCTTTTATTTTCCTTGGTGGGGGCGGAAAAGTTTTGTTTATATTAGATCTAGTTTATTAGTCAAAACCTGAATTATTGTTTTAAAATGGTAATAAATTGGTTGTAGAAAACGTTAGATGCGGTTTAAATCTTACGTCTGCTTGGAGGAGCTGCTCTTTATAGGCACCTGGTCTAATTATGCGTAAAAAAATATTTTGTATCGTTTTTGATATTATTACATATTCAGATTGTCAAAGCATTTTTTAAAATAATAAACTACCTTTGTTACGCAAGATTTGAGCTTCATAGCCTTTTATTTCACATTCAAAAATGCATGCCTAGTTCATTTCAGAACTGTATTTTTTTTCCGGTTTTTCTCATTATTGTATTTTTTAAATATTTTTCTTCAGTTATTTTGCTACTTCTTTGTAACTAATCATCGCATAGGGTTAAAATCGGCAGTTTTCTTGATCACTATATTATTTTTTATCCAGGCATGATCTTGGCAATTCGTTGAAAACTTTTTTTTATTTTCATGCGTCAATAAGTAATTTGTTTATGCTGTTTTTTTTTTATAAAATTTATAATTTTTAAAATATTAAAGCTATTAGCATAATCATGCATGAAAATATAGATAATATAAATTCAAAGCAATAACAGAAAACAGAATTGTATTATAGTTCTTTTTTTTTTAAAAAGTTTAAAGAACTTTAAAAAATATTGTTTATCGGACATTTTTATGGCTGCTAAGGCAAAAAAAAATATATCAACATTTTTTTCACTCCAAGTATACATAAAACACTCAGCTGAATCTGATAGCGTAATTAAAAAAAATGTCAGGTAAGGCAAATTAAAATTTTAGTTTTTAGATAGGTATCAAACCTTGATACAATTATAATTTTACAATGTACTAGGCCCATTTATTTGTCTAGAAAATACGATGTGCTTTTTTTTTCCTGCACATAAGATACATTTCAAAATGTATATTTTGAAAGCATTTAGAGAATAGATCCTATAATATGAAGCACACCATTAAAAAGGCCTTGTTTTTTTTTAGTAGGCAGCATTTGACTCGATAATGCAGTCTTATTCATTTACCTACACGCACATTTCAAAAGTTATAAAACGATTACAAGTATTATATATATATATATATATATATATATATATATATATATATATATATATATATATATATATATATATATATATATATATATATATATCCTAACTGTTCTTGTATGTCAGTTTGAGAACACTTGTAAGCAGTAAGCTTATGAGAATGTGTTCAAGTTTACTAATTCCAAACTTGATATATGACTTAATTTAAGAGTACTTCTGCTGACGTGTCACAAGGGTAGCTTGTAATTATAATTGCTGCAATATGTTTAGTGCACTTAACACGTGTGTTCTAGGACATCTGTAAGACATTTATAACCAAAATGCGGAGTCGCCTTCTACACATTTTAAGACTTACCTTCATAGAAAGATGTTTTCATCACAAGCATTAGATATTGCTTTGATAATAATACAGGGATATTCCTGTTGTGTGTTGTTTATTGTTAATGGTGACCGAGCGCGTTCGAGTGGCATACTAAAGTTCCTGGGTTCGAATCCTGGTGAAGGCTAGGATTTAATTTGTTCCCGGATCTGGACTTGAGTCCCTGAGTCTACCCAGCTCTGATGGGTGCGAGACATTAATTGGAAATAAGTAAAGGTGGCTGGGCATTATGTTGGTCACACAATCCTCTGAAATGATGTGACCAAGGGACAGGACCTTTAGATCAAAATGTTCTAACGAAGATACTTTTTTTTTTCTGTAGCCACAAGTGTAGATTTAACAAGCTGCACATCGTCTTGTGAACCTTTTTAGTGAAAGGAGTGACTGCTGCAGTATGTGCTTTCTGCGATGTTACATAAACGATATTTCACACTTTTTTGGATTGGAGAAAAGTGAGATTGGAGAAAGATACCATTTCTGTAAACTATTTAACAACTATTAAACAACTTTATACAATAAACAATAATGAATAAATTCCACTAAAGCCTACTAAGAGATGTTCTACAGCGACATGACAACAACAGAAACCATGGCAAACCATTGCAAACAATCATAAGACATGTTTTAGATAACCGTTAACCTTCACTGTTGATAGGACGGAAATTCAATAAATTCTATTCCAACATGTAAGCTTGAACTGACATTTCTAAGTGGCGGTTTTTCGTGTACTGTTTTCTTGTATATGCTGCGTTCCTGGTGTAGTCGTCTATGACAAGAATTTCTATGTAGTTTTTGTATTTGCAGAGTTTGCTCCCTTTTATTTTAATGTTGTTTTTGTTTCTGTTTAGATCTCATGTCAGTACCTCCTACCAAAGGCGTTGCATTGTGTATTTGCTACATGGTTCAGACCTGCGGCTGACAGTTAGACACCACCAAAATAATAATAAAAATAATTTTGAAAGCAACACTTGTTGTCATTAATGTAATGCCCCTAACTTTAAAAACACTATTTGCCGGATGCCTGGTGCAGCTCGCAACCACCACACCAGCCTTGCTACGCCAACTGGATATATTTGATACGTATAATGAGACTAATTTTATGTTGTAGCCTATAATAGTTTAAAGGTATGTTTCTGTAAAAGGGGTGAAGTAGCTCTACCTAATAAAAAAAAAATATAAACACACACGGAAGAAAACACCCATTAATACAGGATGCATTGATTTATAAACCTTTGACTTCAAATTTCTGTTCCTCATAATTACATTATTATGTAAGTCTTTGGATAATGCAAGCATGTTTTCTGTTAAATATAGAGTCGGAAATGCTTTAATGCATTTAGACAGAATGCAATTAATATACTCCTGGTGGAATAAATTCCTGATAGAAGAGACTTCTGATTGAATAGATTTCCGATATAATACTCCTGAATGAATAGACGCCTTACAGAATAGAAACCTAACAGAATAGAAAAATCGATTTTTTTTTAAATACCAGAATAAAACTTTAAATGGGAACTTTCTTTTCTATGTTGTAACATTTTTTTTTAACAATGTATTTAAGATTTCCAGTATCTATATATAAATTATATAGTACATGAAGAGCTTTATGTGTGCACCATTAATCGTTCACCTGGGTTACAGACACCTGTATTATCAGATACCTGGCGCTGGTACTTTAAAAAAAAAAAAAATTATCAGCCTAAACGTACAGCAGAAGGTTTGTTTGACCCGATTCTTCTGACGTATTTCTGCATGAATTCTCTCTCTTTTTTTCGTTGCCAAAAATAAGAGTTATCTTTTTTTTTAATTGTTTTTTTTTTCTATAGATCTAGTATCTAATTATTTTTTTCTATAATGTCACAGATATTTTTTTTATAAGCTGAAGGCGTTGCGATTTTGTTGTTTCTAAGTTACAAATGTTTGTTGATCTAAGTTTATTTAAAGACAATATTTAGCAGAAGATTTTGAATGTTAAATCTTTTAATCGTTGGCAAATAACAACAGGGCTAGATCTACATGTTTACCAGCAATTGGGAGGGGATTGCGTGGCCTTTTCAGTATCCAGATCAACGCCTAATAACTATGATACAGAAAAACACCATTGATATATTTTTTTTCATTATTAGCATATAAACATTTGTTGTTTAATGAAAGCAATTTTTCTAAGAAATAGCTCAATATTAGACACTAAAAAACACCATTAACAGCTCGGTAAGCTTCAATGTTTATTTAAACTTTGTTTTTTTCTGTATCATAAAGCTCGCATTGAAACTAACTTGAATAATGTGCATTTTTTTTTAGGGCGCAATAAGTTTACTGTGTAGAAAGAGCGTCTGTAACAAATAAGATAAAATAATATATTATGTGTACGAGTATGAGGTAATGCTAATCTACACTGAAGAAATATTAATGAACTAAAGAGGTGTGGTTTGTTTTCTTAATAAATAGGCACTATATTGGCACACTATTCTACCAGTATTTCAATCTTGCGCCAATACAATGTGCTGTTATGGTTATATATGTACTTTTCTATATTGATATTTACATAGAAACGCTTTCATTAAACATTAGTGTGGTACAATCAGGGCCGGATTTACCTATAAGCTAAACAAGCTATAGCTTAGGGCCCCATCAAGTCTAAATCCGGCCCTGGGTACAATCGTCCTTACAATTTATTTAAAAAATGAATTGATTGCACGTTTTGTTGTTCAATGGGGCACGGTAGCCTAGCGGCAGCGCGTTCAACTGGCGATCCGAAGGTCCTGGGTTCGAATCCTGGTGATGCCGGGATTTTTTCCCAGGACTTGAGTCCCTAAGTCTACCCAGCTCTGACGCGTACCTGACATTAGTTGGTGTATTCTGGCCACACATCCCTTTGTATGCCGTGGCCACAGAAACTGGTGAACGCTGCTTCACCAGCCCTTTGATCAGTTTGGTCCGAGGGTAAAAACATAGTTCTTCTTTTCCGTTGCTAAAAGGTTTTCTATATTTCTAGCATTTCATTTCATAGGTAGCGTACATGTATGTATATGGGCATGCACTCGGGATACAGTATTTTGGCAGAAGGAAAGGGAAGGGGAGGGGGGAATTTAAACTTAATACAATTTTACATTTGGTGCAGTCGCAAAAATTAAAGTTGGATAATAAATGTCCAACAAATAGCAACATGAATAAACAAAATGCAGTTCGATGCAAGTTATTTTTCATTTGGGCTAGGGTTAAGTAATAAAGAAGAAAGGGGGTAGAGAAAGGCTCAATAAAAATTATACAGGAATTAAAAAAATACCCATTTATTATAAACTGTATATGCCTACAATTTTTGTCCACCTGCATAAATATTTTTTGTATTCCCGATTTGTTCAGAAACAAGAAAGAGAACATTCCAGACTACATAAGCTATATATCTATGACAGGGATGGACCACGGACCATGGATGGATTAAAGCAATGAGAGACACGTTGCATTTTTTTTTCTATAGAGCCTTTCCACTACACATTTAGGCCTAAATTTAATTCAATGAATATGGTTAGGCCTTTCAATTATACACAATTCTTATATATTATGTAAAGTACATATAATAAAAATATATATATATAAGAGAAAATAAACACCAAATGATATTTCCAAAATTAAGATATTAATAATGAAATATTTTCATTTTAAAAAAGTGATAGCCTGATGTCATCTATGCGCTATTTTAAGGTTTATTTTGTATTGGTAAATAATCTCTATACAAGATGCGTTTGTTTTGATTGTCGCGTATGACGTCAATCTTAAAAATGAAGTGCGTAAAAAGTTCTTGTTGATAGGTTTTGAGTTATCTTAATGTCTTAGCGAAGATCGCAAGCTGTTGTAGTCTATATATTTTTCTGAGTTTGTTTTCTACTTTTAAAATATTAAACTGAGTTCTATTGAACATTGTGTTCGAGTCAACAAATTAAGATTTAAAGAGCCAGTCATTGATTTGACAGTTACACCGATAATAGTTTCGAAATTGCGATAATAATAATTAAATATTTAGAGATAGAAAAAAAGATAAAATATTTGATGGGTGCTGCATTAGCCTACCCCTGATCTATTTATAGATATGCTACCTGAGCGTTTCCGTTTTGTATTTCTCTATTACATTTATGTAGTAGAAGCAATGTTCTAAGTCACACTAAACGGTTAGTACACAGACTCCATAATTCTTCACCTTTACTTTCTCCTGTGACAATGATGAATCAAATATTTCGCACACGTATGAAATTGAACTTCGGCGCCCCTGTCCAAAACCGAGAAAACGATTGGAATGATAATATTATAAAGGAAATCGACGTTGGAAAAAAAAATTAGAGAGACGTGGCCTTATCTTACTCTACAAGATCACACGCTGACTGTTCTGATAGGTTTAAAAATAACTTCTTGAATTCGCATATTTCATGGCTATGACACTTTTCATTCAACTCTCTTATCTAGTCTCGGAAAATGATTTCGCAGCGTATCCGTTTCACGGAAATTAAGAGAAGAAAATATCCATGCGCTGGGCAGTTGAGCCAACATTTAAACAGAGAAGATATGTATCCCAGGCAACTTGCTACACTGTCACTAAGCACTAAATTTAGGACATGGCACCCACACGACACATAGACTAAAATGCCCCCTGTGTTTACTAATATGCCTGAGCCCCCCTCCCCCCCGCCCCCCCCCCCCCTTAAAAAAATCTTCTATTGATATTTGAACAATTTGATACTTATCTAACTGAACCATACAGTTACAGTGACACACATCTAGACTGATCTCTTTCTCTCTCTCTCTCTGCGCTTCTTTCGTTTTCTCTCTATTTATATCGCTCTTTATCTTTCTTTCACTCTCTTTTACTTTCTCTCTCACTCTCACACACAGTATAGACTATTTATATGACAATTCTATCTTTGAAACGCTCGACTGAAAAAAAACAACGAAAATGGTATATGTTATTTTCTTTGTCATTTTTTTTTCTTGATAAATCCTTCATGGCACCCATAATCTCATGGCGCCCCAAGCAACGCACGTATTTCTGGTACCTTGTGCTCTGTCTCTCCCCCCCCTCCCCCATATTATAAGAATAATATCTATCTATCTATCAAATCGATGAATTGAATCTTACCTTGATATAATGAATAATGTCGAAAAACTTCTAAATTCAGTCCAATTGTAAACACATTTCTAAGAGCGAATAACTCCAGTACTTTTTCTATTCCAATACAAATTTTGCATCACAAAAAAACAACAAGAAGAGTTATCTGACTCAAGTCAACTCACGCGCAGACCAGAATCTAGCTTCCAGTGACGCCCACCTAGCACGTGCCGCGGCTGGTCTCCCTCGCTCTCTTCCAAGCTCACCCCCTATGAAAAGCTCAATCTATAGTGTTGTTGTTGTTTGTTACTCTCCCTTCCCTCGTAAGCAGTGGCGTAACTATAGGGGGTGGAGTGGGCGCCAGCCCCAGGCGCCAAAGTTTTGATAGGTATCAAACTGACATTTTTTTAACCTACCTCTACTTACCTTAGCATACTATGATAAATGAAAACTAACATTATAAATAGGTTCCGATTAGAGACCAACCGAAACCAAATTTTTAGTTTCGTCCGAAAACGAAAACATACCGAATATTATGCATTGATTTTCGGCCGAAACCGAAGCCGAAACCAAAAGTTTAACTACAGTTTCCGCCGAAACCGAAAAATAAACCGAAAATGCGAAACAAATGGTTTCAAAAGACGGCACATTTATGTGCAATATTAACTAGTCTATGGGCACTCTATTTGAGTAAACCATTCCTTAGAGTGATTAAATAATCCGTTATTATTAACTTCAGTCTTCTACTTCACATTAGAGATGTTAATATCCTTTTTTTTTCTCAACACCTATATACGGTTATAAATATCCGATTTTTTACCCATTTTCTGTTCCTCCTCTCCGCCCCCGGGCAAAGTAAGTTATAGTTTGTAAAAGACAAATTTGCATTGATTATACTGAAAAATAATACAAAGGACCATTGATCCTTACAACATGGTGTGGTGAAATCATTGTAAAAAAATCATAGTTGATTTTAGATTATCAGAATTCAAAAGCTGTAGTAGTGTCATGAATTTAGACATTTATAATTATAATATAAATCAGTGGATATTAGATCTATATGTTACACACATTAAAAAAATATTTGTAGAATATAAATAAAATCCCTGACACATTTATCTAGGGTTGATAGACGTCCGGCAAGAACATTAACAGTTTTTGAAAAGAACCTGACATGCTCTGCAAAGTTGTTTTTTTTTTATTGCCCAAGTTGCTTCTCAATCTACATTAAATAAAATGTTGGGCCAGTCTTACTAATATACAATTATTGACAGCTAATGTAATAAAACTGAACTGATTGTGGATTGTGAAACACTTAATATGTCATTCTTTTTGTCTCTCTATGTCCTCCTTTTGAAGTCCAAGTATCTCCCAACCTTACGTCTATCGGTCTGTTTGTCTGTTAAAGGAGCGTTCAGCATCAGTGTGGAAATTCGATTTTTGTTTGTTTTCGAATACGTAGATCAAATGTCTGTACCGACGACTAGCGTTAACATCTGCATTATCTGTTGTATGCGCTTGTATCGCAAATTCACAAGCAATATTCGGAATTCGAAAAAAAACACCACAAAAAAACTATAAGTCGCCTTTGACGAACGAGTGTTTGCAAGGAATATAATGTTAAGGAATTGTTTTGTGCTAATAAAACAGAGTTTACAAATATTTCTTCAGATAAAAAGATAAATAAATCATGTGACACCATTATGAATGATTTCTTCCCGTCATCCGGTTTTCATTAAACATCTCTACTTCACACAGAGTTAATTCGCAAAAGTTTTAAGTAAATGAAAGTATCAATAAGTAGAGTAAGCTATATGCATAGCGTAGCATTTCGAACTTTGAAAGTTAAAAAAGATATTCGGCTGATGACCGAAAGTCAATATCAGTTTCGGCCGAAACCGTAAACAAACCGAAAACTAACATTTTGTCTTCGGCCGAAACCGAATCCACGCCGAAAAAGGTTTTTGCCTATTTTCGGCGCCGAAACCGAAGCCGAAACCGAATATCGGTCGGTCTCTAGTTCCGATTTCAACTTTTGCACCCGGGATACCCAGGCGCCATTTTTTCCGTGTTACGCCACTGCTTGCAATTGTTCATTTAAAAAAGAAAATTACTTAAATTTAACATTCGGATATTGATTTTTTTTATTTCAAGAAATGGCTGGGATGAGAGGCATATTGCTTGCTTATGCATATTATATTTCGGAGATATTTAAAATTATACTTTTATTGTTTTTTTTATACAATGTGTTATCCAAAGTAAAGCGGCCGTTCATCCAAGCCCATTTTCCAAAAAGTGGGGCCTTTTTTAGAATAAACATTGTTGCTTTTCCAATGATAAAAAGTAGGGCCTTTAATTTTTTTTTAGAATAAATAGTAGCATCTTTAAAAAAAAGATCGCCCTTTTCGAGAACAAAAAAGTAGCGCTTTTTCATAAATAGAAAGTGATACTTATTTAATAATTATTTTTTTTTAAAGTGGGACATTTTTTATGTTAAAAGTGTGAACTTTACAAAACCTACAACTGGGGTTCCTTTGAAAAAAACGAGCTCAAAGTAAAGCCTCTGCGGCTTAGAGTTAGTGACGCCCGATCAATTTAACAGACTCTCATATAGAGGACGAAGTGGACACAGGGTAAAGACTTTATGCAATCATTGACACAACTATGTAATACCCAACAGATTCACATGAGCTAGTCTTTCTCAAAAGATGAAACTGGTCGTCATTTCGGTGCTCTTAGTTATTTTTTTTGTATAAAAAAAAGTGAAAAATGATAGTGAAGCTGATATACACTGGCTGGTTTATTCACTAAAAGTTAATAATATGACTTTAAGCACGCTGGCTTTCTGCTTATCGATCTGATACGTGGAGTAATAAAAAAATAATTGGTTGCAATAATTTTGCAAAAGATACCCACGCAATTGAAAAGAAAGAGGAAAAGGAGACAAAGAACTTTTTTTTCTCTCACGAAATTTCGTTTGTTTAATGCTGTCGAGCCTGGTCTTTAAGCAGCAGAAAAGAAATAATTACAAAGAAAATGGTGTTTTTTAAATGTATCAAATGTTTTGTAATTGTGACAACTGATACACAGTAAGTTAAAATGTTAAAACTCAATTATTTATTGGGAATTTCTAGAAATTCTCTATACATTTCTTCTGGCGATTGATTTTGTCTTTCAATATTAAAAGAAGAAGAATACTGTCCAATAGAAGCATTCGCTTTGATTCGATAAATACTTTGCGACTCTAGATGTGCAATCAATTTTGCTAAATTGTCCAGCCTTAATAACGGCTCTAAAAAGAATCATGAATAGTGAAATAAAAACTGCACTATTACACAGTGTTTGTACTCAAAGACACATGGTATTCTTGTAAGCCTATGTATCTATGTTTCTACTATTGATCTGGAAATAAATGACAAAAGTCGGGCCTTGTTTCTAAAAAGTTCGCCTCCCCCTCTCTCCTTCCCAGCGCCAAAACCTTGCAAAGCCACAGGTCTGCATGCGTAAGATATGGATGGCTCCTAATCACGTGCAACTCTTGAAATTAGCATAAATAAAGTTAATTCAATAGATCAACTATTGGCAAAGAAAGCCTGCATGAGGATAGCAATAACAATGGAATCAGACTGATATACTTTGAAACAGGAAAAGGCATGAACAAAATTTCCTCACAAAAACATCCACAAAATAACAGAAGACATGGGTCGGACATCCTGGATGTTAGAAGCTATAGGGGAGCAGATGCTGACTTAGACCACATGCTAGTCAAAATCAGATATAAGCAAAGAATATCCACTATCTACAACAGCCAGAATAGGAGACAGAAACACTATGACAGCCAAAAACTGATCAAAGATCCACTAGTAGCAGACAAATTTAAATCACAACTAAAACAGAATTTACAGACGAAATGACAGAAAATGAGGACATGGACAAAAACATTAAAAAAAATTGGGATATAATTTTATTTAAAATGCAGTAAACTGAAGAAATAATAGGATGCAAACAAAGCTATAAAAGAGGTGGATGGTTTGACAATGAATGCAGTCAAATTCTCGATGACAAGAACAAAACAAGAATGATGATACTACAAAGAGAAACAGGAAACACCAAACAAACTACACAAAGAAGCTAGAGGAAAGCCACTAAATTATGCAGAAAGAAAAAAGGGAGAGGGGGGAACCTAAGTATTGGCAATAGAAGAACTAGTAAGGAACCGAGATGTTAGAGGAATTTACAGAAAATAAAGGCTGAGAAAAATGGTTTTCAAGCAAGACCCCGCATGTGTGAAAATAAGCTGGATGAGCTAATAAAAAAAAAACAGCAGAGTTCTAGAGATATGGGCAGAATGCTTTGAGGAACTACTAAATAAACCAAATACAGGAGAAAATGACACACACCAATATAACCTGCCCTATGGAGGACCAGACCCTCTTGTAAAGTCACCAACTCTAGAGGAAACAACAAAGGAAATAATGTCACTCAAGAACCATAAAGCCCCAGGAGAGGTCCTTATAATTGCAGTGCTTATTAAAATATGGAGGGAGAGAACTACACATAGAAATTCACAAGCTAATAGAAAAAATATGGCAAGAAGAGAAAATGCCTACAGACTGGGAAACTGCATTAGTAACACCAATACACAAGAAAGGATCTAAACTTAACTGCGCAAACTATAGAGGAATCTCCCTTTTAAATTTTACATACAAGACTATGTCTAAATTAATAGCAAGTAGACTACAACAATATACAGAAAATATACTAGGTGATTACCAATGCGGATTCCTACCTAAAAATGTTATGAACATAATATACCAGGACATCAGCTCTACATAGACTACAAAATGGCTTATGATAGTATTAATAGAAAATATAATCTATATGCAACACTGGAATTCTTTGGGATTCCTAATAAGCTAACTAGATTAATATGCATGAATCTATATAGATCTAAGAGTGAAGTCAATATAAAAGTAAAACAGTAGGGGTATAGATACTAAATATATATACGACTTTTGTATTACGAAGGTCCTATTTATCGCAGAGCCTAATATCTTACTGGAGTATGTCTTTTCACCCAGAAAATTGCCAACTGATAGGCCTAATAGTATCCACTAAGAGTAATAACTAACTCAAACTAAGAATGCAAAGTTAAGAAGATAAGATGATTTTTGTGTTGAGTTCCTAATGATTTCTTATCTTTTATTCAGGGCTGTGGAGTCGGTAGATAAATGTTCCGACTCCAACTCCGACTCCGACTCCTCACTTTTGTGTACTTCCGACTCCAACTCCGACTCCGACTCCAGGTACCAAAATTTCCTCCGACTCCGACTCTTCGACTCCGACTGATAAATGGTAGATAAATGTTCCGACTCCAACTCCGACTCCTCACTTTTGTGTACTTCCGACTCCAACTCCGACTCCGACTCCAGGTACCAAAATTTCCTCCGACTCCGACTCTTCGACTCCGACTGATAAATGGTAGATAAATGTTCCGACTCCAACTCCGACTCCGACTCCAGGTACCCAAAATTCCTCCGACTCTTCGACTCCGACTCCGACTCCACAGCCCTGCTTTTATTACAGACACTCCTTCCAGTGTCGTAGCCAGGTTTTGTCGCTAGGGGGAGCGAAATTTTAGGAAAAAGGCCCACTTTTAACAACTTTGTCAGATTAATAGAATAACTAGGAATTCATACGTATCAAGTGTTGTAAGAAAACCCTGTGCCTCAGGATATACACATTGTATAATAGTGCAGTTCTTATTTAACCATTCACGATTTTTTTCTAGCAGCTAATTTGATGGGAATTTCTGCAAAATTGATTTCATCTACTGCTCATTTTTGGGATGAACATCTAGTATCGAAAAGTATTGATAGAATCAACGCGAATGCTCTATAGCAGGGGTCGGCACGCGTGCCAGACTTGGTATGCAGAACGATTTTAAGTGGCACGCGAAAGACCTACAATAATATTCTTTAATACAAGTGAAAGCAACGTATGTCAGCATAATTAGAGGGTGCTGGATGGCGAATTACATGGGAATCACACTTGTAGTTCGGGAATGTTTGTATGCAAAGATCCCATCATTTGACTTGCAATCTGTGATTGAATCTATTGTTAAGATAGTCAATTGTATAGTTTTTCAAGTCTCTTCTAGAAGAAAGTCATACGGAGTAGGCCTATAGGTAAAGTCTTGGATAAATTATTTTCTTGTATGGAAGCAATTTAGATGTATCTTAATGGGAAAAAATGCGTTATTTATTAAAGGGAACTGACTGTTGAAGCCAATGTTTCTGTATGACTTGGCGACACGTTTCAGTGAGTTAAACTTCCATTTACAAAATTGGGTTCTAAAGCACTTAACGTGTTGGGCGACTGGAATGGAATTGCATTGAAACTGAGCATATCTTTCCGTGAAATCAATTTCAAAACATTTAACGCTTTCCCTAATTTAAGGCAAATTAAGATAGATGAGCATTTTGAGAAGTACACTTGTTATATTAAAACAATTAACTCGTTTGGTATCACTAGAATTTAATTGAAGGGAGATAATGAACCCGTTTTCTTTACATTAATATTTCTAATATGTTTTTTTTCCTTTTTAAACAAATTAAAGGCTAACAATATATAACCTTAAAATTATCAAATTACACAAGATAGTTACAATTTATATAATTTTAAACATTAAAATAGCTACTCTGTATGATTTTTACGTATCTCTTCCATTGTTTTTCATTGGAATAGCAGGTTCCATTTGGGTTAAAATAAATTTAAAATAATATGTTAGAGTAAATCTCAGTTATTCTGAGATCAAACATTAAAGACTTTATATCTATTACTATTACTAGAATAATTTCTTAACAACTAAATTCAAATGTTGATAACTATCAATGTATAAATTGAGTAATGAAATGGTGTATTAGCTATGAATGGATTTTTTTAAAAGCTGACAATAGCAAACAGGTTTATTTTTAATCAAATATAAAACGCTTTAATGATTTTCTCTATTTCGCTCCTTTTCTTTTGGTCTTGGTCTTGCTACGGCACTAAATAAATTGTCTTATAAAAATATTATAGTTGATCAGTTTGACTTTCACGCTGTTGGCACGCTGAATGATTCAAAATGATTGTAATAAATTAAATTGTTGAAATGCAATTTAAAGAACAAAATTAGAAAGAGCATAAATTGTGCATATTGGCTTTTTCCCGAAAAGTCCCTTTTTTTTATCGAAAATGGTCGTAGGGGGAGCGGCCGCTCCCCCTGCTCCCCCCCCCCCTGGCTACGCTACTGACTCCTTCTATAAAGAAGATTATTGCGTCCTACACTGTTCCGTGGTCCGAGTCTAGTCTTGCATTTGTATTAGTGTTTTAAATGATGTTAAATTACTGATTTTCCTGGTTTGTTCAGGCAACCCATTCCATGCCACTCGGGAAGAAAGAGTACTTTTATAACTTATAAGCATTTGTTCTCGCATAAGGGATAAGGAAGATGTTTTTGTCTTTATGATTTATGTATATCTGAGCACTGCAATGGGTTATTATTGTGTTGTATTTCTAAATTAATTAGAGTTTAATGCCTTATGTATTATTACTACTTTACGCTTTGCCCTTATTTCCTCTAGTGCAGGTCGGCAAACCTTTGACAATAGCGTGCCAAAGTAGGATTTCTAATTCATCCAGCGTGCCAACAGCTTAAAGGTCATACTGCTCCTATAGTCCATTTCTCGTCGAAAAGGCCTGCATTGACTTTTGGGGGCCTTCCGCGTACAATTTAAAATCGCTCTGCGTGCCGAGTCAGACACTTGTGCCATAGGTTGCCGACCCTCGCTCTAGTGTTTCAAGGTTTAGTGATTGTCAGTTGTGAATATTCGCTAGTAAGAAACCTTGCAGCTCTTTCCTCAATTTGTTGAGTCCCATACAGATGATGCATATTATAGGCCTACTCTAATTATAGGTCTAACTAATGTGAGATAGCATTTTAGTTTTATATTCTTATAAGGCCTGCATCTGTGAATTGCCTTTCCTTCTTTTTTTTTTTTGCGATAGCCTAACTACGACGCCATATACATTGTCTTTTAATAATTGACTTTTAAGCTGTAGGCACGCTGAATGAAATTAAAACTTTTGTAGGACTAAGAACTTACATTGGCAGATTATCATAAGATTGCCGACCTAGGATTTTAAGCAGGGGTCGAAAATCTACAGAACGCTTGCCAGACTTTCAATGGCTCGCAAATGAACCTAAAAATGCCAATCAAGATTCAAGTCTCTTAAATAAACAATTTCCTTATCCTTTATGCGAGAATACACAGGCCATACAAGAATTCTTTATTACCGAGTGGCACCAGGGCTTGGAATGGGTCGCCTAAACAAACCGGTAACTTAACATCATTTAAAACACTAGTAAAAAATGCAAGACTGTACTCGGACCATGGATGAGCGTAGGACTCAATAATCTTTTTTTTTTATAGAAGGAGCGTCTTTAATATAATCTATATAAGATAAGAAATTGTGTGCTAGAGTGGTTTTTACTTTTAAGGCTGATGCACGCTAAATGAATAAAAAAATCCTACTTTGGCGCACTATTATAAAACGGTTGCCGATCCCTGATCTAGAGCATGGCCTGTTATGTTATAACTAGATAGTCTGTTATGACTAGATAGTCTGTTATAACTAACACAAAAAACTTCTTACTTTAGGCCTAACCAGAAATACATTATAAATAATAATAGATATATAGTCTAGCAGCGTACATAAAGAAATATCTCCCATATGAAGACTAAATCTTTATAATGTTAATAAGCTATACATTAACAACCAACTTAAAAAAAATATAGGCTAATTCGCAACCAACTTTAAAAAAATATAGGCTAATTCGCTATATATATTATGCGCATAATATATAGCTCAGTGCCTGAATTTTAAAAAAAAAGATTTAAAAAAGACAAATGGATAAATAAATAAAGCGAAATAATAAAATCGCTATATTTCCGGTTCCCACACGGCGGGATCTGTTTATAAACAAATTGTCAGAAATCAATGATGGCATCTGATTTACAAAAAGAACAAACTAACAGGTTTGATTCCAACCAGCAACAATTTCAATTTATATATTCATAAATAAAATAATATTAGTTTTGTCATTAATGTATTTATGAAACATATAATCGATCTAACTATAAATTGTAAATTGAAAAAAAGAAGGGACGTGTTGTGTAGCCTACTGCTGCTGCTATGGATAATGGTGGGTTACGTCAGTACGGTTGTTGGTTTACCAAGTAATATCTTATGAGTTTACAGACGTTCCTTCTAGATAGAAGATTATTACTTCCACTAGGCCCAAAACTCCTGCAGGGCGACAGGGATTCGTCGGTGGCAGGAATAGAACCCGCGACGTGTCAGTTGGTTTTTTGGTTGACAGTCCAGTGAACTAACCGCTAGCCGCTAGTGACAGTAGGCTATATACTATAATACTATATATCCTGCATATGGCCTCCATAGTTAGAGTCCTCGACTGGCTTGCAGGAGACCTTGGCTTGGTCTTGGTTTCATGCGTCCCTGCTTAGATTTTATTCTGTAATAGAAATACCTATATTTTTATGATCACACATTTTTTTCTTATTGTGAAGATTATTATTATTTTTTTATTATAAGTGAAAAACTGAAAACATTTTTTTTACCTTTCATTATTTATTTATTGTAGCCTATTTGTTGCTATCGTAAGGCTTAACTTTGGCCTAGACAGCTATTCCTATTGCTGACACTATTGGTAGCTAAATATAGATAAAAATCAGATAGTTCAAACTACCTTATAATGTCTGCCTAAAACTTATGAAAAATAAACAGTTGCATAGTGAACGACTCCCATGGCATTGGTAGCTGAGTCATTCATATTACAAGTTCAATTTATTCATTGAATTGTCATTATTTTCTTAATTATTTATCTTTATCTTGTATATTACAGATGCTCCTTCTATAAAGAAGATTATTGCGTCCTACGCTCTTCCGTGGTCCGATTTAAAAATTGACCTTCATTTTTCTTTTAACTTAAAATACTGTCTGTAAAAATGATGTTTTCTTGACTTATTATCCCTTGAATATAATAGTGCAATGGAATATTGGATATTCTATTCTTTTGATTATTACATTTCAGATCTATATCAGACATTGTGTGTGTTCTTGAGCTAGCCAAGCTTGAATCAAAAGACTTGAAGCCTAGTTTTCAATGCTTATATTTTTCCAACCAGCTTGAGAATGACAGCTTTAAGCTTTTAGAGCTAGATGAGCCTGTTCTGGAAGCACTGCAGTCTGGAAAAAAGTTAGTAAAACATTGTGAAAAAATTTAGTTGAACTCAAAATAAATAAAGGTCATTAAGTTTTGGTAATAAAAAAAAACTACTGATTAAGTTAAGGCTTTATGTACTATTGTGTGTGTGTATTGTTCGTCCCTCATTTCTGAGGATGACCACGTCTCCCATTTGCATTGTGTCTTCTTTGGTGGCCTAAAGTCCTATATGGGCCCAAAGTTTTTTTTGAAGGTATTTCACACAAATGATGTGGCTGTGTGAATCGGTAGCGCCTTGCAGGTTTGCTTGGCTTTTCTTTAAGTTTTTGTTCAGCCCTGGAGGCTGTATGTACTATTGTAGTTATTATTTGAATCATAGTTCCTAAAGGAAATCTACACTGCAGTCTGCAGAGATGTTAATATTTTTTTTTTTCAAAACCCATTTTTGGCTCTTGATATTTGATTTTAAACAGTTTTTGTATATAAGGTCCTACAACTGAAGGATGCGCCAAAGACTCCCATTGATTGTAACTTAACATTTGGTTTGGTGTTTTTTGTACTTACCGGTATATCACTAGCGATATTCAGGGTCTAAAAAAGCAACCATAAGTCTGAGACTAATTATTAATTTTTAGAGGTATTTAATGAATGATTTTGTGTGAATCCAACATGGTTAGATTCAAATATTTCTTCTCGAATAAAAAAATGAGTTGGCCACCAGTTGCAAATGATTACCTTCCAACAAAATTGAAAATAAATTGGCTTTGAAGCTGTTGCTGTTACAGTTGATAGGGCTCGTGTATATGTTGGGGAAAGCCTATGAAAGTTTGGTAAAATGGATCAAGGTTATTGTAAAATATATCTATGTACATATATATTTGAATTTGACTAAAATTAAAATGGTCAAAACACTGTGAAAATATATTATTTTTTTTAAATGTTAAAAAAGTGAATAGCTATGTGGTTAAGCTTAGGAGTTCTTAAATCCTGTTATGCTTTTTATAAAGTTATTCTATGTGTACTTACATTTTTTTAAATATTTGGATTTTGAAACTATTCATTACCAGGCGTTAAGGTGTTTTTACATGTATGAAATGTGTTTGTGAAAACTTTTGGAATTTTAAACTGATTTTAAAGTAAGAACCCTAGGAAGTTAGAGAATTATAGTTTTTATTTTAAAACAACATAAAAGATATAATGCAGAACATATGTCTAGCTTATAAATTGATGGTTCTAGTAAAAAAACAACTTGTCAATTTCAGGGTTGAAATACGAGGAGATCCCAGTGAGAGTGCTGTACTAGTAACAAATGCTGTGACCTATGAGATCAAAGAAGCTGAAACATCCAACTCCATGCTTATGCTACCAAATTTAACATTTGGACCTGACCTGTCATCAAATGGAGACAGTCAGATTTTAAAAAGAGAGGTAAGAATCACAGATTCAAGTCACTATGTCAATCTATTACTTTAAATATTGTTATATTAATTATTATTGAAAAAAATGAAAATAAATTCCTTATGTGAGTTTTTATTAGACTTCTTTGTATTCTAATCAGGTGACAGCTGTTGTGCATAATTACTTTGAACTTCGTCCAATCAAACCAAGGCTTAGGAAGCTGCGTACATTACTATTGGACAATCCATACAGAGGCAGGGAATGTGAAGGAGATGAGCACGATAATAATAAAAATGTATATTTTCTTTCACAGTTCCAGTCCTTTTAAATCTAAAACATAGTGCATTTTGATGACAGTTAGCCTAATCTTTCTCTGATAAACACTTAAACACTGTTGATGTGATGAATTTTGTGTTAACTGATTCTTGCATTTTTTGACAGCATACCTTCGTCGAACTTCAGTCAACGGTGCAAGCAAGTGATCAAGAAATTAAATCTGGTTTGGCAAAAATAAATGCGTGTGAAATTCAAGGTGATACATAATTACTTTTTCTTTTTATTATAATTCAGGGTTCGTACAGCTCCTGGAAACTCCTTGAAACTCCTGGAAAACAAAAAGGTGTTCCAGGACCTTAAAACTCCTGGAAAAACTGCATTTAGTCCTGGGAAAATACTAAATACTCCTTATTTTTCGAAGGAGATTAATTATGAATAAAAAAATTCGTAATCACTGCTCTTAGATTGTACTTTCACTCTTCAAGAAAGCCCTCTTGGAGTTAACCCTCTTTGTCACTTTTTATTTCCGCGCGAAAACGTTGATGACACCAGTGATGCCACTCCATGTTTAGTTTTTTTTTACTAGATCTTTTTTTTTTTTTTATCTAAACTTAAGATGTAGCTCTATAAGTCCCCGTAATGTCGTAAAATAATAAAAAGCTGTGCTCAGCTTGGCTTTTCAAAAAATTTACTCCTGAAAAACTTCTGGAAAACTCCTGGAATTTTGAGGCAATTTTTCTGTACGGACCCTGTAAATGCTTCATTTGATTTTGAGCCTCTTACTTTGTGAACAGATTCCTAGAAACATATATGTACTTGCTAAATTTCCCTAGCCATATGGAAACCAACAAAAACAAATTAAATCCTCAACATTTAAATTTGATATTGGACAATGGAAAAGAACACCACTGACACAAAACTGTATTTAAAAGAGAAAAAGCCTGGATAGTTCAATTCACCCTAGCTATAGGCCATTAACCAATAATGCTTATAAAGAAGAGGATAAAAAAGGATATTGTTTTCATCGGGTTTTGTCCCTGTTGTTTTCCTTTAATCAAATTTTTATTTTTTTTTAACTAAGAGAAATCTGCTGTTAGCTTTTCATCATTTAATAAAATTTAGTATTGACTGTTGTGTTTTTTTTTTCCTTTACTGACAAAGGTTGATCTTTTGTTGTCTAAAGGTTTTTGGCGTCTGTTAGATTTTGACTATTCAGCAACAGTACTTTATCATATAGTTCAGTTATGTGAGGAAAGAGATTGGTTTTCAGATGGCGTCAATGTTGAGGAATGTTGCCAGGTTTTGTCTGAACTTTTCCCAAGGTACTACTAGTCTCTTAAAAAATTTAATTTTAAAAATTCATTTTTTTGTTACATTTTTCCTTCATAATGAATCTTTTAACAAGTCAACATAAAAAGTGTGATTTAAAAAAAAGTATTTGCATGCATAATTATTGTAAAATGAAATATAACAAATTGATTGAAATTGTGTTTTCTTCAAAGGGAAGTAATAGAGCATATGGTGAAAAGTTATTCTGAAAATGAAGATAATTGTATGGAAACTGACAGCTCAGGTAGGTCTGTTTAAGAGTTGACATAAGATTTCTTTATTGATCCAAACAGATGGAAATTTGTCTTCATTAAAGTTTTGTCTTTCAGCATATTTTAAACAATATAAAACAGCTATTTGTACTCAAGCACAGAAATATACTTATAAAAATAGACACACACACACAATCGCACAATTTACCTTTTTTATCATACAAGAAGAAGTTCATTAGTCGTTAGCCACTGATCTCTAAAAAGAATGGATTAGGCTCGGAAGTAACATCCTTGAGGAAATTTCCGCCATTTTGTTTCCATTGTCACTGATCAATATATATAATTACAGTGAGTTTGTTTATTTATTTAGATGTTTGTTTCTGCTCTATATTCTCCTAAGCCGTTTGACTAATCAGGTTAAAAGTAAAATGTATAAATTGGAAACGTCCTCCAAAAGAAATTTTTATTTTATCAACAATATTGCTTAATTTATTTTTTAAAATAAACTTAGACCTATTACTAATCACCGTATGTTAAGGTTATAAAACGTACGCCAGAATGATGTCCCTTTGAAATGCTTTCAAATTTAGTGTGTGTTCGGGACCGGGTTTTCCCGTACTGCGAAATATTGCTGTCTACTTTTTTTATTATTAACTTTTTTTATTGTTTGGTATTTGTTTTCTTTTTCTTTCTTTTTGATCGTATTATTGTTTGTTTTATATTATTAATAAGAAGTCAGAAGCTTGACAGCAACAATCCATATGCATATTGTGTAAAATGGCAGCAACATAGATTCCGTTCCGATCTATTTATAGATGAATGGCACAGTAAGTTTTAGACACAATTTTGTTTATATCGGTAAGTGCAGTGGAAAATTTTAGTTTTCCCTTTCTTCTATAGATCAGTGTCTTTCTTCACTTTGCTCAAACCAGTTTATTAAGAAGGCGCAATCCATTCTTTTTATAGATCAGTGGTCGTTAGCTTTAGGTCGTTTGCAATCACGTGACAAAAATCACGTGTTTTTGTTTATTTTGTGTAATGGTGTACAATAGCCGCTGTATTAATATAGTTTCATATAGGCTCGAGCTTATTTTATTGATATTTTGTGTTTAAAATCATGATTAAAGGATTTTATTAATTCTATATTAGATTAATAGACCTATCACAAGAAGATTCTTACATTAAAAATGGTACATTACTATTGAACGATTAGGCTTAAAATAAAAATAATGAATGACTCCAATAATTCACTTCAATAAATCCATTCAAATGCAACACTTACCGGCCAGATATTAAGATGATGAATTGAGCTTAAAATGTTGAAATTCGTTGAAAAAATACCATGTCAGTCTTTCTCTTGTACTAGTAAGATGATCTACGACGATTTATCTAATGATTTGTGCGTAGGATAGCCAATATTCAGATGTGAATTTGGCATGATAAAGAAGTACTTCACCATTTTTTTACATCAATTGTCTTCTATTTACACAAATACGTCACTAAAAAAACCTAAGCCACGCCCATTGCAAACGCTCTATTGTATTTTGGCTGACTGATGTCTGGACAATATAATATATATTTTTTGTTACATATATTTTTGTGAATTCTCATGGTAGATAGTATGGTCTGAGGCTGACGCACAATAATTCTATGACTGGTGTGCATATCCTTCTTTTTGTTGTAATTCCCTATGAAGTAGTTAAAAAACTATTCTATTAGGGCCTAACCAAGGAGACAATTTTTACTGAATCCGGCTATTTGAATGTACTATTTGTAGAATCTGGTTACAAACCGAGTATTATGGATATGGAGTTTCATTTTTATACATGCTAAGCTTATTCTATTGTTAATCCTGCCTTATACTGAATTGTCTCCTTTACAAGCTTAATTTTATCAATAACAAGAGTAAGGACTTTGTCAAAAACCCTATAAAAAAAAATTAAATAATAGTTTAATAATATAAAATTTATAATTGTTTTTTGTCTCATAGCCTAGAGTAATGTCAGTGTTCTTAGTTGTATGGCAGCGCTATACAAATATTATTATTATATCCAATCCTAAAATTTAAAATAGCCTGGGATGGGTCAAATTGGCCATACAAAAAAAAATATTTGTAAATGTTGTACACAAGATAAGGATGGCATGGTGTTCAAGCAGCAGCGCATAGGGAGGGCATTCTGAAGGTTCTGGGTTCAAATCCTGGTGAAGACTAGGATTTATTGTGGGACTGTAGAGTGTCTTAGTCTGCCCGGCTCTAGTCGGTACAAAACATTACTGTCGGTAAAGTAAAGGCAGCTGGGCATTGTGCTGGCCACACCTATCCCCTAGTATGCCATGGCCACAGAAACTGGGGATTGCTACTTCACCGGCCTTATGATACTTTACTTCACATAAAATCAAAGTGGTCCAGTGGTAGAGTGCTGTATGGTAGATAGCAGAAAGGCAATTAAAAAAAGCAATGTGTTACCTGCCCTGACACAAAAGTGACATGATCTTTCAATTAAAAATCTTGTATCATTTTTGTCTTTGCAGGGAATATTGTACGTTTGTCTGAACACAAGATTTGTAAACATTTTGCAGAAATGTGTTTGAGGCATTCTGGAAAAGTAAGTCATGGCTTCAATTATCAAGACAGAACATAACATTCATTAGAGTTATCTCAATGTTATAAAAACATCTGAATACATTTTGTTTTCTCATCAGTTTAATCTGTCGGACTTTCTACGAGCATGGCAAGAAAGTGTACCTCACGGTATGAAAACATCTTTATCACAGATACAGGTAAGCTACAAATACTCACTTCTGTGTCCATGGGCCTTAAAACTGGAAAGGTGTGTAAACCATTGATCCGCTCCCATTAAGAGTACACTTGTGGCGTAAGCATGGGGAACATCACATTGTGTAACGACTGTTAGTGTTGGTCAGTAGACCGTGACCGGTCATTACGACCAGGACTGTGTTGGGCACAGTCGTTTGGCCAGTTTTGTACAAACACGGGTTATGAGAAGGGGAGAGAGAGGAGTGGAGAGAAAAACAAGAGCGAGTGTGTAACATGGAGAAGTAATCGTAGAGTAAAGACATATTTTGATGATGTTTGTGAGACTATGTTTTTGGATGTACAGTTATAATGACACTGTATAGAATTGATTTTTGGAACTATGGAATTAATGTTGAGAAGTGTTACTTGATGTCTCAAGAACTATTTTGTATGTATCGTGAATAAAATATATATGTCTAAGCATTGGAGTTGTATTCTGTGTATGAGGTGAAATATATGAAGTGCATCCCATGTTTGTTGTGAGAGCTGTCTTGACAAGTGGAAATAATGTAACGTACAACACATGGGGATGTTACACATTGCTGTATATCCGAGGATAATTGTACGGGTGAGAATCGACTGAAAGGAATAGGCACGACAATACCTGTCTCGTCAAGCCCCGGGGATGACCGACCCTATAGTCTGTGCCAGTGGAGTTCCTAGCATGCAGCATGCCCCATCGGGCAGGATTTTTAAGATAACTGACTTGTTCCACCCATTCTTGACTTACACACTGTACCATAGTGCCGGAATGCTTGTCTAATATAAATTATTTTTTAAGTCAGTTACAAATAAAGACAATTAAACTTCAAGTTATATTTTTCATATTTTTGTCAAAGATGAGGAAATGACCAAACATTAAAATTTGAAGTGAATAAAGTGAATATTCAAAAGAATAAGTTCACAAGTTCTTAGCAGTCAGAAATGAATTAAGGAGCTATGATTGTATTACATATTTTAGATAAATAAAACTATGGACCTTTCTACACCGATGTAAATTACGATATGTATTTTATCAACTTACTTTGTCTGTTATTGTGCCATGTTTCATAGTTCAAGTCATTAATTGCATTACAGTTAGAGCTAATTTTATTAAAGGACTGCATTGTTTTATTGTAAAGTTACATTTATAAAATAAAAAGTCTAATTATTTTAGCTGTAAAATGATAAAAGTATAAGAGTTTTCTAGCAAAGTCTTATTTGATGAGAGCTTTTTTTTCTTAATTACATTTGAATTTAGCAATAAAATCCATATAGAGGATTCAAAATGGTATAATTTTTTATGTATCTCTGATATATAATACGGAATACTTTTTTGTAGCTTGTAGATATATACAATGAGAGAGATATTGGTGCGCAAAAGATGTTCATTTGCAATAGTATGCACATTTGCATAACAGAAAATGAATACATGAGAATTATGGTGGGTTTGCAAGAGAAACTATTTAGTGATGTAAATAATAACAGTTAGATGAGGCTTGGCTCTTGGACAAGAAGGAGGAACCTAGCTGCGCTAGCAAATAAAGTAAATTAGCGGGGTGTATGTCAGAGTCTATAGTTGATTGTGTGGCATAGCTAGTTGATATGATGTATATACCTCTTTGCCAAGCACTACAATGAATTAAAAAGTTCAAGTTTTATTTACGGAGTCGAAGTCTTCATTATTGTTACACAAGTCTGAGTGAGCGAGCCTGAGGAACGAAGATGAATGTGCACTAAAATTAAATATAATTAAGTCGTACCACTTTACATTGTCTCTCCAGGGCATGGCTCTGATAGACAGGGAATCAAATCCAGAAGTGATATGGTACTACAATGTTGATGACTTACCAGAAGATATCAATGAAAGGTTAGGCCTAATTTTTTCTTTGCTACAACTTTGTATTTCTCATTATTATACTATTCCTAGTTCTGCATTTTATGTTGCTTAATATCATATTTTTACTTTATTAATATAAATAATTTTATTACTAGGATTGATTTTGATTTATGAAAATTGTATATTTGGTATATTTTTCAAGAAGCTAAGTGTGCAATAGTAAATATTTGCCTGAAATATATTTTTTGTCAGATTTGAGGTTTTATTTGAAGAAAAGAAAAGATGGTCTTTAGAAGAAATTACAGCCTATATTAGGTATTTCTTTAACAAATTTTTTCAATTTCTATTGCTTGATTATGTTTTTCATGCTACATTTACAGTAGTTACAAAAAAATCTTAAAGGAAAGAAATTTGGATAAACCTGATCACAAAACACTTGTAAGATGGTTAAACTTTTCAAAATTATTTTTAATCACAGAGAAATGACTTTTTAAGGGGAATATATCTTTTTAATTTCTACCAAGAATTTTTCTTTTCAACATTGTATAGTTAACAATTTCAATTATGTGACAGCAATTACTTCTCACCCATAGCACACATACCAAAGCACATGCCATCAAAGGGATGGTGCCCCTCATCACAGTCAGTCACTCCTGAGAATTTTGAGGTGGGGATTGACACATAAAGAAGTCCTTTGAATCTGTGGCGCCTTCTATTAGAAACAGCTTGCATCAGACACTGAGAGATTCTGTGTCAAAAGAGTCCTTTAAAAAGAGTTTAAAGACCTTTCTCTTTGACTTATGTTTTCTCGCCTTACTTACCCCTACATCTGCCACTGAAATTTACACCAAAAGCGAAGTTAGCATGCTAAATGTAATAACATGAAGAGATGTGCTGTATAAATAACCATCATTTTCACTAGAAGTGAAGGGATTCCTGTAAGTCTATTTGTATAAAAAAATTGTATTGAACAAGTGTTATATCTTTCCCCCATCTACCAGAGATCTAACAGATGATAAGACTGATGTCGGTGCTCTACTCACAAAGTTTGCCAGGGCCTCCACACAGAATGGTGTGAAAATGTTTAGCTCTAGAAAGACAAGCTAGTTGGATGTACTGTGATTGTGCATTGTGATACTAAAACATTGGTACCAATTGGGAATTTATTTGTCAAGAGTTCTTCCTATGTAGTTCAATACATTTTTCTGAACTTGATTTGTGGGGATTGTTCAAATAATTGTTTAAAACTAATTGTCGCACAGTATATGGATATAAATATATATAGAAAATCTTTTTAAGGGATTAATGGTTCATTAATATATGCTAATTATTCAGTTGTGTTGGTGAATGATTTAGACCTCTCATTTCACAAAATGTATAAAATACCGAAGAGTTTTTTTTCTTTAGAAATATTTGATTGAAATGTAGCTTCACTTATACACCCTGTGTCTACGTTCACACAGCAGTAAAAGCAGTCCTGTAAAGTTTCTTAAGTAGACTGTGAGATTCTACTTGATTGATGAAGCAAGAGAGCTCAGATCTGTCATCTACTTCATGCATGAGGATTGTGTAGCCAGTACTGTGCCAAGACAATTTTACTCTCCCCCAGCAGTGGTAGAATATGCCTCAGGACTCTATGAGACTCTGGGATTTCTCCCCGGAACTTTAAGAAAAAAAACTACACTAGATTTTTTTTTCCTAATTTGTGGATTTAATCCTGTCATAGTTTTCATGTTCTTTTCATTGACATTGTACACATTTTGTTCAAATTATAGAAATAAAAGAATGTACATTGAAGTATAAGACTTGTTGTTTTTTGCAATTCCTTACTAATTACAATAACAACATGATACAATTAAAAGGTTAACAAAATACACTAGAGAAAAAAAGAACAAAGTAGTTATAAAACATAAAGTATTAAATTTTAACTTAAAATTACAACAGCAGATTAATACATTACTCAGATAAACAGGGATCAAACCACTTTTCTTCTTCCATAAGCAAACTTAAACACTCTTATTGACAATGAGCATGTGGAGGAAAAAAATCTATACTAAACCAGTGTTCTGTAAACTAAACGAAATAAGTATAGTTTTAAATAAACTATAATTTGTATTGAATTGTCCAACATCTAAAGCCAAGTCATGAAAAAAAAAATTTATGTGTAGTTATTTTAAGCAAAGGAAATTTGTATTAGTAAAAGACATTGATGCTATTTCTATATGGCTTGATAGTTGATTAACTTCATATTACAAAATGTTTCCCTTACAGAAAAAAAAAGTTATCAATTTACAGCTAACCATGGTTTAAATTTTTTATTTTTTTTTAAGCATAGAGCACTGTCTCTCTTATCTCCCCTACCTCACCATGAACACGACCTATATAACAAAGCTGTTTTTCTGTTAGAGCGAATGAAGTGGTAAATTATATATTATTACCATTATTTATATACCGAATTATATTTATTATGTTATTATTTTTTTTCTCGCATGCTTTACAAGTACAGACTACTATTTCTGTTCGATCTTCACGGGCAGTATGTAAAAAGAAATCGCATTTCTGGGGTGTGGTGCAAACTACTGCAAACCCACATTTTGTTTTGCTTTGTTACAATAGTAAAACATGCCCTCCCCTCCCCCGCCCTCCCCTCTTTGAAAGGACATAAACAGAATGTCCCAGGTATGTGATTAATTCGGACGAATATTATTAGTATAAAGCATGTTCTTAATTGCCCGAACTAGTTTCGGTCGAATCAGGTATCGTTCAATTCGCAAGAGCTACTGTTTGCTCTTAAATGGGCTCGTGCACTTTCGCCGACATTAGGGCGAACTCGGAAGCTCTGCGAAATGGTGCTCTTGTTTTTAACTGGCCTATTTTTAGCGCTGAGGCGAACTGCCGGATGTTGTTATTGCTGCAAAATGGCTGCGCTCACAGACGAAGAAGCTTTGGGTGTTGCGATTACATTGCACACAGATTTTGGGCAATATTGTTCAAGGCCTTGGTTTTTTTCACCCTTATTTTTATAGTCCCGTTGGGGTGAGTTCCGCAGGCATGGAACATTTTCCCATGCATCTATGAATATTACTAGACTGTCCTCTGACTGTCTTGTAAGACGCCATTTTTTTTCATTAAGACTAGGCAATTTTGGTGCCTTTTCGCATAATGAACGTGATCAATTCAGCCAATCAATACGCGGCTTCGTCAACATGTCGACGAAGCAATCGTTCGCCCGAATTTGGTTCGCCGATACCCCCCGAGATGTCGTTCGTCGAGCAATAGATCGCCCTGTTAAGCGCGAAAACGACGAAAGGCGAGCAATTTACGAAGCGAACCCTTGCTCGGGCTGTTCGGCGAAGTACAATTCGGGCAATTAAGAACATGCTTTAGGCCCTACTTTCCTTTTTTTTAACAAAAGCTGATTTCGTGAATAATTTTAAGGGACAGCTTATTTTTATATTTTATAGCTGGTCTTCGTTAATTATTGAAGATAGAGACTGCTAAGTTATAATTAGCTGATATCAATGTCTACCTGGAGACAATAGGATTCGGCAGATAATATATTGACATAAGATTAACGTCTGATCCTATATATTTTGTTAGGCGGGAACGTGGATACGGCGTAATTTCTATTGATTTTATAGGTCAGAACAAATTGATCGATTGTCGTCTACCCGTGGTCTGCCCCTAAGCTAGGAAGAGATTTGGAGGAATAGCCACGTGTTAAGAATAGACTTAAAGTTAAGGGCAGTAGACTAGTAGTAGGCGAAGTGGGGGGGGGGGGGATATTATCCTGACTAACAGACTTATAAATTGATGTGCATTCTCCAAAATAAATAGTTTAGAACATAATAATAATCTTATCTTATACATTACAGACGCTCCTTCTATAAAGAAGATTATTGCGTCCTACGCTCATCCGTGGTCCGAGTCTAGTCTTGCATTTTTATTAATGTTTTAAATGATGTTAGGTTATTGGTTTTCCTGGTTTGTTCAGGCAACCCATTCCATGCCCGAATGCCACTCGGGAAGAAAGAGTACTTATATGCATTTGTTCTCGCATAAGGGACAAGGAAGGTGTTTTTGTCTTTATGTTTATCTGAGCTTTGCAACAGATTGTTATTGGGTTGTATAATGAAGCTTATATAGCGCATATCCCGCAATCAGTTCTATGCGCTTAACAATTGAACAAACGCATGGCTGACATATTATAATTAAAAACTCATTCTTTCCTTTGATTATTTGATACGAGGGGTGCAACTAGAGAAGCTTTAGAAATCTAGGTTTAAAATGTACTAGAATCTAGTAACAGTTTCTACCGAGAGAACCCCCAGCTATGTCACTGGCTGTCATCTATAATGGCAATAATTTGTTGTTGTTTCTACTCATTATTAGACTAGTTGAATGTGTTGTTGTTATTGTTGTTTTTTGTATATGCAGACTTTAAACAAAACGAAATGTTGAATGTTAACACAATAATTATAAATAACGACACAAAAAAAGTTGTAGGCCTTACTAACAAATTCAGATTAGGCATAGAGTATAGAGTCTATGTGCCTATGTATTATAAAGAAACATTTGTTGCATGTAAGCGCTGTGGGCCTATTTTTTATTTTTAATGTAACGTTTTATCATAATATAGTCTATACATGATTGTCATTTATAAAATCACTACATTTACAAACAATTCATAAATTCTGATTAAATAGAAAATTAATAATGATACATGTCAACTTAGAAAACAATATAAGCTTAATCTAATATAACAGCAATATAAATTAAAAAGAGTAGCTTTCTAATTTCACATGCAAATGACAAATTCAAAAAGAGTTCCATTTCTTCCTAGATGGCATTCGGGCATGAAATAAATTGTCATAAGTAGGCTAGTCAGGAAATCCAATAACCTATAGAATTCATAGGCTATAATTAAATAGAATTGGAAAACGTTATCTTCTTTACAGGAGGGTCGTCTGTAAATTATTAGATGCAAACTTATTTGTACATTTATATAATGTTTTCTAAAGCTCAATAAACGAAATATTTAGCCAATATTGAACATATTGGGGGAGTTTCTGCAAGACGGATTTAAATAATTAACTGGGACAAGAACAATTTTCAGACTAAAAATTATCGACTTTAAAAACTTGGCATGCAAAGCTGCTGACAAATTGCATAATTAAAGGTTGTTTTTTTTTTTGTAGAGTTTAATCATCCAAGCGACACAATCATTAGAAATAATCACCCCCCCCCCCTTCGTTGGTCCGTCTTGCACCAATATTAAAATTGTATAACTAATGTATTAAATATATTTCTAACACAAAATTAATAATACATAAGAAAGGTGTTGTTTTTAAAAGAGTGGTGGGCTATTGAACCACTCTCTACAACTGACAGCTACGCCGATGGCAGTCTCGTACATTTAAATAAAGTCATTTCTTACAACTAATCATAATATTATAGTAACAATCGTGAATACAGAACTATTAGGTCTACACAAGTGTCCAGCCACAGAATAGGCCTACACAAGTGTCCAGCCACAGAAAAGACCTATACAATCTCTCTTTGATATCCACCTGGAAATATCAGCATAGTAGCACACACACGTCTGCTTAGCAGTTGTAGGCCTACATTACGAATACATTTATTATGCAAAGTCTGACTTGTGTAAGTAAAATATCTTAATCCACTCTACGCTTAACATATTATATTGGCCTTCACATATACATTGAACTTGTTACGACGTAACCTGAGCAGTGTTGTGTTTATCTTCATTGTTGATAGTTTTGAAACCATTCCAGTGAAATCAATCAGTTCTGCAATTCTCAAGTAGAACATCCACAACTAGAACTGTTTTCGTCTATAGAGATATGAATAAACACACACTTTTTAATTTCCAAATCATTGTTGAATATGTCACAATTAAAAGAGTAGTCACCACTTTAAAGAGTTTAAATGTAGGCTATTTACAAATGTACATATTTGTGTCGAATGTATATTGCAAAGCGCGCCATTATCCCGCACCAAGCGATATAACGGTCGATCTCTCACTCTCCGGACCGCCGTTTGGTTTGGCCATTTCATGGCAGGATTCGATTACCAGCCTGGCGCGATGAAGCTTCCGCGCCTTCCTGGGTGTCGTCTGCGCGATCTTCCGGACATTGCGCAAGTCTTGTCGACTGTTCGTCGTCACGGGAACGTCCTTCCGGTAGTTGGGGCACAGCTGCGGGCCCCAAAGCTCGTAAAGGAAGCGGATAATTTCATCCGATTTGGCCCGCGGGTTGGTTACGGGCGTGTTCCGGTAAAACTCGGCCATTTCCCGCTGCTGTCTCGCGAGCTTCTGAGCGGCGTACTCGGCCTCACGCTTCTTCTTCCCGCGCAGGGCTGGCCCAGCTGATCCCAGACTCAACAGAGAAGATGAACGGCTCAGCTGCGAAGCGGGCCTGGCGTGATCATTCGCGCCTCCTTTCACTTTCAGCGAGGCGATACTGGATATTGAAGAAGTCCGCGTCCGCGCCGAGGTAAAGCGAGAGTCAAGTGTCTTGTTTCTGTGAAGTTTTAGGTCAGAACTAGACTTTTCGTTAATAAACGGCACATCTCTAAATGATTGCGGGCTTTCGCTGGATGGTAGAGACGCCATGAGCTTTCGATTACTTAGTATCGAAGGCAAAGTTTTCGCTTCTTTTATACCACCTGGCATATTGATTGTTTACACCTTGTGGCTATATTTATTTTAATGATTACTCAATCACAATTTATCAATATTAGTCAAACTATGTTTTATGCATAAATTTTTCTTGTAATGTAATTTATTCATTAAAAGCAATCTCAAGCGTGAAACACAAACTTTTCCCCACCAATCATTCACAAAAGTTTCACAGACTTGTTTTTAAGTGACAGACGTATTGTCCCCAAAACAGTTTCTCTTGTATCGATTACGTACCGTGTGGCTTTTTTTTTCTTCTCTCATCCAGTTGTGAATACAGTTCCACTTACCACACGTCACGAGCATTCGATACCCACTGCGGTGGATCGATACCAATCTATGTCGTGTTCCTTTTTGGTTTCCTGTTCTGTGTGTACTCTGTCGCAGTTAAAATGTCATCAGTCATCACTCACTCAATGTTTAACTCTTTGTGACACCAAGCCAAGAACTGAACAAAACGAACTGAACAAAACGAACCGAACGAACGAACGGATCAATTCGGATTCATCGACACAGCTCTTTATGTATTTGTGATTTTTTTTTCTCTCTTTTTTTCTCACAGCTGCAACATTTTCCTCCTGATGTAATTTCCGGTTCTCTAGTTATTGAAGCGCATATTATTTGAAATGATCTGGTTTTAAAACACTGTTCTCGTCTGAAATAATGAAGAAAAAAATATGTACGTTTATTATGTGCTCTTTAAAGTTACTTAATCAATTGATTTAAATATGTATATTTAAACATTATCTTTGTATAAATATAACTAGCCAACTACTTACCCACCTACCTAACTATGTATCTATCTACTTACCTAATTAACTGCCTGCTTGCTTCCCTCCGATCCCTCCCTCCATCTCTACCCCACAACCTACGTAGACTACCTTCTTGCCTACGTATCCTCCACCTTCCGTCTACTCAGCCCCCCCCCCTCAGTCTTCACCCCACTCCACCCATATCTCAAACCCCTACCCTAGCAGGCAATCACCGCCACTTTGTTCTTAAAGTAAGTTATAACCAACTTTACCTGCAACTTTACCTTACAACTTTACAATTAGTGCTGAATTAGCCTTATCTAAGACCATCGTCTTTTACTTTAACGTTAAATTATTTTAAATTTTGATTGCAACAAACACAAACTAATCTAGTAGGGTCTAGTAAAAATTCGAATCTATTGTTTATTTCTTCTTTTAATCATACTTTGAAAAACAATTTTGTGGACACAAATTTCTATGCGGAAAGTGACACAATACCTCTTAATGGAAACTAAGGGAAACTACTCGTTTTTGCAGGATTTATTATTCTATCATTGTGTTTTACAATTATAATATAATTAAATCAAACCTAAAAGACCATGCAATACAATCAATCGTGATCTGTATTGATTTGTTGTGATATAATGTCAACATAGGCACACATTTTAACCTCTCCCCCCCCCCCACTCTTTTTTTCTCTTTCCATTCCAGTTCCAGTACACCGTTTAATAAGCCGGTTCCTTGTCGAGGGATTATCTCCCCTTTTGTCGTCTTACCACCTTGCTGCTAAATTATTGTAGAAACAGCTGTTGAGAGTACCACGACGACACAATAGCCTTATCTCTGTTAAAGCCGCAAGTACTACGGTATTGTGTTGCCGAAAGAAAAGAAATACACCGTTGACCGACATTGTTGTTGTTGTTTTTTATCCAAGGGGGCACAATTTGATTGAGAAATATGATTTCTGAAATCCGAACAGCATTTTTTCATTGTAGACTACGCTTTTACGCTGCTTTTAATAAATACCTTCAGGTGCAAATGTAGATCTAATCTATAGGTCTTTTGCTTACTTGATATAGAAATAAGTGCAGATTTTGTTATTGGCTTTATTTAATGAATTATTTTTTAACTCATATTCTTATGATTGTTTTTCTAGTTTCAATTCTGATTTGCTCCCCTTTCTACTCCATTCCCACAAACCTCCACGATGTTTCCTTGATGTGCTGTATTCTGAGGGTTTTAGACCATATGAAACATATTTCTACCATTCCACGCCATACTATAAACTGAATACATTCTCTATAGATTATACTGTGAATATATCAAAATTAATATACTTATATAGCGAATGGCGTATACTTTTTATATTCGCTGGTTATATTTTATATATTTTTGGTTTATACATAATATGCGTCAAATCAGTGGTGTGCAACATTTTTCGTCGGTGGGCCGTAAAAAAGTATTTGGGACGACAAGATGGGCCACAAATTATGAACCTTTCTTTACGTTATTAAAAATGGATCACCATTAGAAACTCATCCCTGCTTGAATTTATATAGTTTGACCATAAAAGGCTCTACATCTATGGTTTATAATTTATACTTGATAATATCTATCTACTTTACATATAGAGATCTATAGTTTATACTAACTATAATTTATATCTATTTCGTTTCTACTCTGGAGAAATTGAAAAACAAATGGTTGGTAAATGCAGGTACATTTTTTAGTTTTAGTTTTAAAAAATCTTTCAGTAGGTAGCTCTCATTAATTAAGTACAACTTCTTCCCGAGTGCCTCCAGGCATGGAATGGGTTGCCTGAACAAACCAGGAAAACTAGTATCTTAACAATTATTAACATCATTTGAAACACTAATAGAAATGCAGGACTATACTCTAACCACGAATGTGCGTAGGACGCATTAATCTTTTTTTTACAGAAGGAGCTTCTGTAATGTATAAGATAATTATACATATTTTAATATAAATTTTTTAATACTTTAAAAAAATCAACACCTAGATCTACATATAGAATCTAGTAATTTTTTTTATTAAAAAAACTTTTTCAAGTTAATAAATTTTAGCTTAGATTAAAGAAAGAAGAAAATGTGTTACTTGCTAAAATTCGCTCTAGAGAGTTCCTGGCAACTGACCTGAGGCGAGAATAATGTGAAGCATCAAGGTCTATGAGAAAAGTTTAGTGGTGCCAAAAAAACATACATTGAAGCTATTTACTACGGCCAAATTCTAGCCTACAACTAATAAAATCCAACCTTCATTTCAGATATCTGTCATGTGACAGGCTTTAGTTTAAAACCTCTCAGACAATGTAGCGTTTGAACATTGCCCTTCTAAAGATTGTGCGGAGCTTATCACGCAACAATGATCTTTAATGGAAATATTATGTGTTTAATTGTGCGAAAGAAAAAAATGGCGATTGACTAGTAGTGGCGTGTAGTCCTACACTTGTAAAATGTTAGAGTGGTGCTACATTGGGTGCAGAGGAGGGGGGCGGGTAGGAGAGTGCTAATCGGTTGGTCGGGAGGGGACGGATCGGTTGTATGCTTTTCATTTGTCTTCGATGACCCGTTAATCTACACACCACAATTCTGATTGAATGAGGTTACAAAGAGATCTGTTACCAACATGGCGTTTACAAAGTTAATCTTTACACGTTCTGGGGTGTAGTCGTCTGCTGTTTTGCTTGGGTGAATTTAGTTTGCAGACAATACATTGCAGACACAGTATTTAGGTTTTAGAATTCGATCTTTCCATCATTGGCGGAGTGGGCCTAACACAAATGATAGAAAATTAAATTACTAAATAGTTCTTAGAATTTTTTTCGATTGCCATCCACTCCTATTAGTCCTATCCTTCTTCCTTTTTTTTTCTTTCTACTTATCATAACCATTGCCCCCTCTCTTTCTCTCGAATATTCTCGTTTGCTCTCAAAACATTCTTCCATTAGACTCTGCTTCTTTGTTGTAATGTTTAAATTCGTCTCAAATCTGGCATAAAAACATGTTGGACGTATTTACCCTTGACAGAAAACTAATCAGTCTTTTGGGATTCTTTTATTCTTGGCATAAAGACGCTTGTTTGGTTCTTTGTTTGACACATACATAGTGTGTTAAACGTTTTGCCCATTATCCACTCCCTCCCCCCCCCCCCTCTCTCTCTCTCCACTCTTCTGTTTCCAACATACATTTGTTTATACGTTACGCTAAGCCTACAGACCAGAGTGCTAACATATAATTATAAATTATTAGACTATTCTTATCTAAGCATGAACTTGTAAGCTTCCAGACGTGTATACATATAAGCTTACTACGTATTTGTACAGAAAGAGTCAAACATTGCCAGGGGCGAAGCTACAGGGGGGGGGGGGGGGGGAGACTGAGAAGGCATTATATATATATATATAATGTATGTGTGGATTTTAGCTAAGCGGTGACGATAATGTAAACGAATTCACATGTTTGACTTCTATGTACTAATAGACACGTTATTTTTTCCAATGGAATAATCACCAGCGATTGGTCGAGAAGCCAAAACAAGCGATTTATTTTTGCAAGATCCAAACACATTTTGTCATTTTTTGTCTATTTTTGTGTGTTTTTCTTGAAATATTATTCCTTTCTTAATTTTTCTAGATTTATAGCCTTAACATTTCTTTACGCATTCTAATTAAACTTTGTCAAGTTAATCTGGACACATATTAGGTATACGATTGATTTCATGTTTTTAAACTTTTTCTTAGTGTTTTGTATTTTTCTCTAAATAATATTTTTGCGCCAGTTTTTTTCCTAGAACGTTAACGATTCTTTAAACTTTGTCATTTAAACTTTTAAAATTGATTTTTTCTGAATGATATTCCATACTAGTTAGATGGAAGGAATTTAAAATGTTTAGGTCGAGAACTTGTAAAAATTGGGTAAATAGTAGCCAAATAGACCTAAAGATAAAATATAAAAAAATTCGCCAACGCAACAGATAAATAGTAATTTACTAGACAAGACATGCTTTAAGCCGTTTCAAGACTAGGATTTATTTTTTTACTCAGTATTAGGCTAAACCTGTGCCCATGTTTCTATCAGCCAATAACCAACGCCCAATATGCAGCCAATCTACTGCTCGTCTGCTCGTTGCTAAGGTATGTACGCTTTGTGATCATAAAACATGTTGGCTTCGTGGAGTCGGAAGCAGGTGGTGATAATCTTCTGCTGCTGGCGGAAGTGGGTAATGAATATCTCTTCCGCGTTCGGCCGGTAGAACGACTTCTTGCTCGTCACGGGGGTGAATCGATCTTTGTGCATTTTGTTGAAAAACCAGGAGCACAGCAGCGGGCACTGCTTGAAGCCCACTATGGCGGACGACATGACTGCCTTTGCCGCGTCTTCTTCCTTGAAGACCACGAGGGCTGAGTTGGGCGACACGTGTACAAGGCAATTGATGTCTCCATATCTTATGGGACAAACGAAAAAGAAAAAAAAACATTCAACAAAGAAACATGTAATGTTGACTTATCTAGGAATAGAAATCTACAAAGAAATCTACCCATAAGAAAAATGGTAAATCATACTAATTGAACTTGACGGTGGGAATGAGGGGAGAGAGTGGGGGCTTCATATTATGTGGGGAGAAAAAGTCGTCCTTTCCCAGGATTTGAAACCAAGACATTATGTGGACACACACGTACGCATACTGGACTTTTACTTTGGATAAAAGAAACAAAACATATACAGATCACGTAAACTCAATATCTACTCAGTAATGTTACGAGTTTCTCATTCGATAATGATACTTACTATTTTAATTTTTTTTTTTGTGTGGGTGGGAGGTGGATGCAGAAATTAGGTTGGTGTGTGTTTGGGGGGGGGGGGGTGAGGGGAAATAATCCAATTATATTTGTTTCAAAGTGTAAAGAATACAGATTAGACCTTCTAAAAATATAAAAACACCCATTCGTCCATTTATCCTTTTGTTCATTCGTCCACATCTATCAATTTCGATGCCCATTGGTCAACATCAAGACACGTGACCTCGCTGCCACGAGGCCTATTTAATTATCGCGATTTATAAGTTCTCATGCGTGTACTCCGTAGTATAGTAATTTAAATCCCCGCCTGACACCCGGGTGGGCTGGTTCGATTCTCGTGAAGGTGTTTTTTTTAAATAAAAATATAGGCTTATTGTGACGCCGGGCAATTTAGCTCGTATCCATATATTTACATTCATAAATCCACCCTCACATACACATATTCATTGATTCGTTCAACAATATATCCATTATTTTAACCATTCATCCATCCACGTAACAACCAGGTCCTCCCAGTTTGGTTAATGATTGTCAAGCAAAGTTAAAGCACCACCACACGTCCCCACCACAGCTTTGCCCATGCTAAAGAGAAATTCATCCACCCAAGAATCTGTTCATACAACCATTCATCAATTTTACATCCATTTTACATCCATTATCCATTAATCATCATTTCTTCCTGTCTTTCTGCCTGTCTTTCTGCCTGCCTATCTCACTTTCTTTGTCTTAAATGTCCTAAATACAACGTTGAAATTAACGACGACAACAGTTCGAGGAAGAGAGATCAAATGACTAAGAAATACCAAGTTAAAGAGGGATGCTATTACCTGGTCATAATGGTGTACACACTTTCAATGGTGTAGCAGGGCACTGTGAAGGAGAACTTCCACCGGACTAGCAAAGAATGTGATGGGACATTGCTCAGGTCTTCAGGACAAGTGCTGACCCAAGTAACCCTGACATTACTGCAACAGTAGACATTACATGCAATTAAAATTAAAGAAGACTGCAAGAACAAGACTGACTGTTCTTGTTCTTCTTCATTCTCATGTGTATTTCGGAGGATTTAAACAACAATATTTGTGATGAACTGTTCAGTGGCCGTGAGTTGCTCCAGTTCATCATATAACTAATGCACATACTAATGCACATAAGTGTTCTTACTTCGTCCGAGGATCATTGTACTTCTGAGAGGCTCCGAGACTCGGTGGGGAGGAAGCAGTGGGCGCAACAGCCCGTCTCAACCCCGCCCTGGTGCCTGTATGTCCAAACCTAAAGTCTGGGATTTGATACGAGCGCGCCACCGCGTTAATGATCCAAAAAGAATCCCGCAGCTGGGGGAAAAAAGTGCAGTGCATGTACTGCGGAGACCGTACGCCTTATTGGCGTACCGCGGGTTGGCTAGTTTCGGGCAGGATATTGGTGTGCCCTCACTTGATCCACCCCTTGAAGTCGTTGCGCCCTGTACGTAAGAGTCGGAAGGCTCCTCCGAATTATTATTTTTTTTAGACAATTATACATTGGTTTAAATATTACCAAATCTCACCAAATGTTAACTAGGCGGCGAAATGTATTGTTTTGGGGACGTCATGATAATTTCGTACTTTTCTTCTTCCAGTAATTTTGCATCTGCGGCCCGGCACCGGGTCACGACCCCGGCATAATGGGATAATTCATTTTAAACTAAAACCCCCGATTTCAAACGATTTTACATTGTTTTTTTAATTTGAAACATTTGAACTATTCTTGGCATGCATAAATTCTACAAATAGCGCGAGTACATTACTTGTTAAATGTCGCAGGACCTTTCATTGAGACATTTTTTCTTGATGAGTTCGTCTTGTGCGTGATCTCGTAGCAGCTTGGGTGTGATTCGAAACTTCTCCGATCCACACCGTCTTTCACATAAGAGCTCGGCGCCTCACTTTGCATAGGTGTTTCCTCTGTAGCCAAAAAATGAAATAATACAAATAACAAATATACTACAATGCACAACTGAGTAACACCATTAGTTAAATCACTCAACTTAGAAACACTAAAGGACATAAGGGCAAAGATTAAAGTAGTAATAATACATAAGGCATTGAATTCTAACTTAGAAATACAATAACACTCTGTTAAAATGATCAGATAAACTTAGGACAAAAACATTTTTCTTATCCCTTATGCGAGAACAAATGCTTATAATTACTCTTTCTTCTCGAGTGGCATCTGGGCATGGAATGGGTTACCTGAACAAAACAGTAACTTAACGTCATTTAAAACACTGATCAAAATACAAGACTAGACTCGGTCCACGGATGAGCGTAAGGCGCAACAAATCTTTATTATAGAAGGGGCGTCTGTAATATATAAGATAAGACACAACAACAACTAAATAAAAGTCTCAGTGGAACTTGGTACCGGGTTCACCTGGTTCCGGGTTCACCTGAACTAAAAAGGATTCGAATTTGGGTGAGAGAGAAAGAAGCGAAGATTAAGCATCCCTTGCTTTTCCTTTTACGTAATTATTGTTTACCTGAAAGGTAGGCCTAATCGTTGCGTTTTGAAGTGGCGACGTCAACTACATTAGGTCTACAGTTCTTATCAGGGATAACATACTTAAAGCGTATGTAATCTAAAAATAAAGGGCGCCCTCATCAAACGTGTTTAGGTAGGCTGATATAAAATATTTCCCATGGGTATGGATATAGGGGTGGTGGGAGAGCAGGGTCAGTATCTTTTTAATTTTTTTATTTATTTCCCTCCAGTCCCTGGAAATAAAATCTAGCCTTCACAGGGATTCGAACCCAGAACACCAGTCGGTGGCTCGGCCAGAGTGTACCCCGGCCTCAGAACATAAATTTAAAATTTCATACACAAACTATTTAGACTATAAATCTCATGTTTTTATTATCGCTATTAATGCCAAATAATGTAGATGTATTCGTCTATTGGAGTAATAATGTTACAGGTACCTTCATCTGTTCAGACCTTGTTGGTCATAGTGGCAAAGGTTGCAGAATTCACGAGTTATCGTGACCGCAGCATTCGAGGGAAGTGTGTCGCCAAAACAATGCCCGGCCACTTTCACATTTCCCTAACTAATTAGGTCATGTGCCATGTGCATCAAACCTGGTTAGACTCGGGATTCACCTTCCAGACCCGAAAATACAAGTTATAATCGAACCCGGGACTTTCAAAAAGGTAATCCATGCTCGCTTCCGCTAGACCCATATTGTTCTTAGTATTCGTATTCGTGCCCATATTGTATTCGTATTCGTGCCCATATTGTATTCGGACTGTTGATCATATTGTCTTTTAAAACAAACTGAAAGCTACTTACGAACCAAGGTCTTTAAGCGAAATGTTGAGATGTTCGGTAGAGATTGAATGGGACGCTTCAGAATTGGTTTTAACTCTCCGATACCTGTTATACATCTTTCTGTTTCAAGTAAAGATAACAAAAATATCTGTAAAGCCATGGTTAAATATCTTAAAACGGAACTTTGTATACCTTGTGTTGTACAATATACACCAGATTAGAATTCCCATTGACTGAGGCAGATTCCTCTCTTGGTGACCTGGACTAGACGGAAGGGCCTTCCTAAACACCATTTAAAAGAGGACTTCCACATGAAGTAATGCGTTAGGTAGTTCCTGAAACCCTAGCCTGTCCGGTTCTACTTGCATTGCCGTCCTAAGTCCTACGCCGTGGGTAATGGGCTTAGCGGAATTTATTTGAAAGACCCTGAGATTGTTAGTCCCCAAATCCGCTGCTGGAGTCTCGTGGTGCGAGCATCCGCGTGAGTGAGTGGCGAACACGTGAGACACGTGTCTCATTCTCTGGGGTCAATACACCAGACTAGAGCTCTGTATATTGAAAGCATATCCCCATAGATCCCTCGATATGAATTCACTCTAGAATTGCGCGTAGTGTGGAGAAGCCCGTGGTGAGAACATTGGAAATGTGGGTTCCCTGACTCATGCACGTCTAAAAAAATGGCTTACACTGATGTGCGTACTCTAGCATGGTCGTCTCCGAGGTAGGAGTGGCGACAAGGTTGTAGGAAAATGTCCCATTTACATTTTTGCTTTAAAAAAGATCAACAACTAGAATATGTCTAACAAAAATACAGTTTTGACAGAATGATATATACATATACCGGTATATATATATATATATATATATATATATATATATATATATATTTATATATATATATAATAGAGAGAGAGAGAGAGAGAGAGAGAGAGAGAGAGAGAGAGGAGAGAGACAGACAGACAGACAACCAGCCAGATAGTCATATAGACAGATAGACAGACAGACAGACAGACAGACAGATAGATAGATATAGATAGATAGATAGATAGATAGATAGATAGATAGATAAATAGATAGATAGATAGATAGATAGATAGATAGATAGATAGATAGATAGATAGATAGATAGATAGATAGATAGATAGATAGATAGATAGATAGATAGATAGATAGATAGATAGATAGATAGATAGATAGATACCTTTCAATTCGAGTGGCTGGTCTTTTATTCTTTGCACTTCCAAATAGTTTGACTATGAAAAGAGAAACAAATGCAATGAAACGACACCGTCTTTTTTTAATTTCGTTAAATTTGTCTTACAATAATAACAATAGTGATAGAATAATAATATCAACATTTCGTTTGTATCAAACCAATCAATATGCATTAATACTGTTATAAACAGAAATCGGTTTTGTACGGTAATCTAGTTTGAAATACATGAACAACCAACTAATAAACGCATACGCAAAAAAAAAAGGGACATGACACCGCATTTCATCAAGCCATAGAGTCTAATATATTATGCACTTCTTTCAGATTCAGGAGTGCCAAACTCAATAGCCCAGGCCAGGACCAATAATTACAAATCAAAACATAATAGTTTTCCATCGTCTACCATTTGATAGAGCTTAATGTTGGGTTGCTTCTCTTGGCAAAAAAAAGTTCGTTTATGTTGGAAGGGAGGTTTTGTGTTATAGTTATACTGTCATTCACAAGATGGACTGCTTGTGTTCGTGACTTGGACAGCTCCGGTTTGATGTTCTGTTAATCTAATTCCTGCTAGCAAGACGGAAGTGTCTCTAATGAAGATGACGGATTATGTCACAGTGATCAGTACAACTTCCATATTTAAAGTTTGATCACACATTCCTTCCACAAAGATGTGCTATGAATTTAACAAAAATACAATTTATCGGTGATGCTTCCACCTTTTTTTTTACGCCACACTTTGCCAAGTTTTCACGTGTTGATCAGTCCAACAAGTTAGTCAGTAGACAGGGTCATGTTGATAACACTATGAAATACGTTGTCAAAAAAATGTATTTTCCTGTCTCTACTTTCATCATCAACATGAGGGTGTGTACCCTTTTCAATTAGCTATATTTTCACAACAGTAGCTATCTCACAACCTAGATCAACTACGGCGTTTCTGCCATGGATTATAGTCTTATAGTGACTGTGTAGGCCTACATGTTGTTACAAACATCCGCTTTTTTGTTGAACACTATAAATGTAGGTGTCATATGCTTTCATCATGCATCTCTTTAAAACTCTCTCTCCTTCCCTCTCTCTTTCTTTCTCGATGAATGGTTGGATAATTTGGCCATCACCTCTGCCACAAACAAAACTTGTTCACATCGGATTCACTTTTGTATTTTGCTATGGCAAAAAAAAAAACAACGTCCGCTGTGTTGTAAAAGTTCTATTGAATTCTTGTATCTTCTGTAGCTTCTGCTTTTCAGGATTGTCAACTTGTCTTGATGCTTTAGTCTCAAAGAAACGTTTCCAAAGATGTCTCCAGCTGGTCCTCAGAGCGATATTAGTATGAAACCCCGGGTAAAGTTTATCTGACTGGCTGTTTCGGAAAGAGGCAAACCCCACCACTAATATTGCTATTATATAAAGACAGTCCGTTGTTTCATTTTAGAGAAGCCTAATTAACCGACAACTGCGACCTGAACTTTCTAGAAAACAAAAAAGAAGATGAAAGCCCTAGTGGCTGTGTTGATAATTGGACTAAAACCATTACGCAACATAAGCACCCGCCTATGACATCAAGGGAAAAGTCACGGAAACATTCCATGGGAGGAAAATGTCGTGGTTGGCGGCTCATTAGTTCCAATACTGCAAATGGTGCAGCTAAACGTGGTTTCGCATAAAATAAGATTTGGTATCTAAATTGTTCCAATGGTTCTGCTAATTGACACACAGGCCTACACTCGTCTGTTAATTGCTGCTTAAAATTCAAACAAAACATTCTCGTGTAAAAGTAGGGGGGTGGTTAAAAAGATAGGGGGCACCAAACTCTTTAGGTGCATGGGGTTTCCCAGCGTCTTTAACCGTCACTGGCTGTGCTTACCAGAGGTCCAAAAAAACAAACTTTTCCTTTTTTAGTTGGACAGCTTTGTTTGGCAACTATGTTGATCTCGTTGTGTGGAGGCGGATTTGTGGGTTTCACCTCTTCTATTTTTATTTCAGGTACAGGTACCGGTACCATGACCTCAACTGGCTCCGGAGTAGTCTCCCCTTCATTGTCTGCAAGAAAGTACATAAACTGGAGGCCAAGTTGGAAGGGAGAACAATAATTTTATTATGACTAATTAATCTATCTATCTACCCAGCCACCCATGCACGCACCCATCCATCCATCTATCTTAATTATATCTCTCTATCTTTTTTAACTCTCTTCATTTCTCTCTCTCTATTTTTCTGTTTCTTTTCCGTCTCTCTCTCTCTCTTAATCTCTCTCTCTCTTAATCTATCTAAGTAAAAAAAAAGTAAAGTACCAGTTGGACCGAATTGATGCGGCGAAGCAACGTTCACCAGTTTCTGTGGCAAGGCATACTAGGTGATTGTGGGGCCAGCACTATGCACAGCCGCCTTTACTCTTTACCCCAACTAAGGTGAGGTACCCATCAGAGCTGGGGACACCCTCCAGACTCGGGAAAATATCCTAGCCTACTCAAGGATTCGAACCCGGGACCTTCGGAACGCCAGCCGAACGCGCTGCCGCACAGCCACCGCATCTTCCTATCTATCTATAATCTATATGGCTGTCTGTAGCCTATATCTGTCTATGTAAAGGGTCATTTTTTATCGGTGGGTCTACTGTTCAAGACAAGTGTATTGTGTAAGAAAGTCGTCGTTTTGAAAACTCCTTTAGGTTTAGATGTATTTCTGTAACACTAACAGCACACTATATATCCCCAATATTTGACCAATATTGGGTCCAATATTATGCAAAGATTCAAATATTTAAAACTCAACACAATTAGCTTTTTTATAAATCTTATTTATACTGAATATCGTGTAGTAAAACTGATAGAAACCTTCTATATTCGATGCGTCAAAACTTTCGGGGTCCATCGTCTTCAGGTGGATGTTTTCAGAGATCTGCACCTTACCCAGGTAAGCTCATCGGCTCATCGGAAACTCAAGCATGGAGAACCCTGCAAACCTCTTCGGAATCAAAAGGAAAATTGAAAAAGAAAATGTAGCATGTTTGATAATTGTAAAACCGTGTTTGGTCGATAAACATGTTCTGTCGTATAGAATAAGCCAATGTATTCTGCAAAGCCTTTGTTATTGCCTAGTAGGCCTATATACGATCTATGTTGTTGTCCTGTAGACTATGGTATGTGCTTTGGCCCAGTAGACTATGGTCTATGTTGTTGCCCAGAGGATTAGGATCTATGTTATTGATTATTATCTAGATGGTAGACTAGGATCTGTGTTATTGTCCCGTATTAGAAGTCACACCTGTCAATAATAAGATACTTTGCGATAAATTTGTAAGGGGTGTTTCTAAATGTGCTAACATGTTAAGATCCATAATATAGCCTAATTACTTATATTAATCTATAGTGAGTCAATATCTCTTTTCGTTAAGCGTATTTATTCGTTTTAAGAGGAACTGAGCTTAGGCCTATGTTAAACGATAAAACGCTCATTTGTATTTTGTATGTATTATTATTTACATTTTCCGATTACCATGTAAGAGAGACAAACCCATTGTACTGGTTTAGGGCTCTGGTTTCTTACTTTCTCCCATCTGTTGTGAATGGGAGAAATGAAAAACAAAAAGCTCCAGCCACCAAGAAACAGGAAATATACTCAATATGTTCAAACACACTTTTTTTTTAAAGTGTCCTCTGTGTAGGATTAGGTTGCGCACCAAAATATGCACTTAGCCGCTGCCTATCAACCTCGTTATTATTATTATTTTCTTTTGTAAATAAGATAAGGTAAGCTATGGTTTTTAAAAGGAAACAAACCCACGAAAAATATGTAGGCCTGTATCTTCTTACCTTTCTTATACATTTTAGGAAGAAGATTATTGCGTCCTACGCACGTTTGATTCTAGTTCTGCATTTCTATTAGTTTTTTTAATGACATTAAGTCATTTTCCTGGTTTGTTCAGGCAACCCAGTCCGTGCCCAGATGTCAGAGAAGAAAGAGTACTTATATGCATTTGTTCTCGCATAAAGCCTGTTCTTAACCGGGACGAACCTGAGATCGGCGAATTAGTTTGTAAACCATAGTCACGTGTACGAATACAAACCCCGAACCTTTCTGCGAGATCGCAGATCGGGGTTTGCTATCTTAACAAGCCCGATCCTACATTTGACGTACTTCTCTGTAAACAAATATGGCGATGTCTTCCACGAAGCGACAGAAAATGATAAAACTTGGAGCTATCCTTATTCTCAACGAAGAATTTGAATATGAAGCAACAAAGCGCAAACGCAAGACAACTTTACCATATGTTATACAGCGACAGCAACTTGGTGCATTTCACGCACTCGTGCAAGAATTGGCTGAACAGGTATCGTGCAGGCTGATTGATACTGATAGTGATACTAGTATATAGGCTACCATTTCAGCAATAACTTTACAAGTTAAATATATTAGTGGTACCTACATTACTAAATAGACTAATTACTGCATGCATGTATACATGTAATATTATATTATTACTAATACTTTTCATTTTTTCCCCAAAATCCTAAATATAATTTACTTTTAATAAATATTTATGACATAACATACAGCATGATTCATCTATAAATGATACATGTGTGTTATTGTGATGTGTACCTGTTATAAACTATATGTGTATTTGTATCTGTCACAAAATGAATATGTTTTTATGATATGTGATGTTTCTTTTCGTGATAGTGATAGGATCCAAAACATCTTCAGATTTCTATGTATGAGTGGTGAGACGTTTGATGATTTGCTGCACTTAGTTGGGCCTTCTTTGTCTAAACAAAATACTAATTATAAGGACAGCATTTCTGCAGAAGAGCGATTGGCAGTTACCTTACGTTTTCTAGCACAAGGTATGCCCTTTTGTAATATAAATGTACAATATGATTATCTTCTATATGATCATAACCATATGTACATCTATCAGCAGTATTACAATCTAATATTATTCCTATTTGAAATTATTCCTATGTATGTTTTTTGCACTATGAAATGCATAATTTATATTTATAATTGGTGAGGAAGTTGCACCACTATACAAAGATAAACTTATAAAAGCCTTATTGAAACTTATTGTTTGTAAAAGTTTTTAGTGGATACCTGTGTTTGTGTGTATTCAAATGTTTTTAGTTGATACTTGTCTTTGTGTGTATTCAAATGTTTTGATTACATGTAATTTTAACCAGCACCTTAGGACTTTAAACGTTTGTTTAAAAAAAAAAGGCAACAATTGAAATACATTAATTTTAACAAAGTTTGGTTTGATTAGTTTAATCATTTGTTTCAATATTATTATCGCTGTTTCGGGGAACTCTTGTCTTGTATCCACATGTGATGGAGTGCATCTCTCAGCCAATATTTTCCGTGATTTTTTCAATGGAGCACGTTTTGGTGTTTCATCAAGGTTTGGTGCCTCTGGTCCTCTCTCTACGAAATTCAGTGGACTTGGACGGAGTTTTATTGGTGTGGTACTGCTCTGGCAGATTTCAGTTGATTTTATATGATTCTGAATTTGTAGTAGCAGTTTGTTCAAATCCGACTGTAAATCTTCTTCCTGAAACAGGCAAAAATGGGATATATAATTTAAGCACTATGTATTATGTATGACTAAAGCACTTATTGTCATATGTTTTTCTATGTTGCAGGTACCATGCACACAGACACAGTGGCAGGATATTCAGGGAAAGTTTATGACTAAATGGCAATTTCCTCAATGTATTGGGGCAATGGATGGCAAGCATGTAAGAATAACATGTCCAAGGAATGCAGGATCACAGTATTTTAACTATTTGGGCTTTCACAGCTTTGTATTGTTTGCCTTGGTGGATGCAGAGTACAAATTTCTATACTTTGAAGTTGGAGCACCTGGTAGGGTAGGCGACTCTACTATTTCGAATGCATCAAAACTGAAGCGCGAATTCAAAGCAGGTTACCTTCAAACCCCACCACCGATGACCACATCTAATTCCCCTGTTCCAATTCCTAGTCTAATTGTAGCAGATTCTGCTTTTGCCCTGTCTCCCACCCTCATGAAACCATACTCTGAAAGAGGCATTGATCAGGAAAAGAGGATATTCAACTATCGGCTCAGTCGAGCAAGAAGAATAGTTGAAAATGCTTTTGGAATTCTAGCCTGCAGATTTGGAATTTATCAATCAGCAATAAAAGTAGCCCCTGAACGAGGCAAGTAGTTTGTGCTTGCCACCATTGCACTGCACAATTTCCTTTGGATTGCCAAAGATCAGCAGTACTGTGGACCTGCTGCTGTAGACAATGAAGGACCCAACCATGATGTAATTTTGGGACAGTGGCGGACCCACAACAACGCAAATTTATTTGGTTTACAGCCAAACGTCGGATGTGCCCACCCACAGCATGTGACTGGCACGGAAGTCAGAGATGCCTTGAAACATTTCTTTAACAGGCAAGGTGCAGTTCCTTGGCAAAATGCACAAATTTAAAACATTGACTTATGAAATGTATTTTATTTGAAAATTTGGTAGTATATTTTGAATGGATTGGATGAAAAGTGCTGTGTTATTTAATTGCACCCGATATTGAACATTAACTAATGATTTCAATAAATTGGAAACACTCTGTTAAAAAATACAAAGTAAATTAAATTGGCATGCTTAATGTTCACTATTTTGTTGAATTAATAATTGATTGCTTTACGTGAAATATCATTATTTTAACATAATTAATACCTTTATGCCGATGTTGTGTTCTTATAATGTGTTATAGTCCCAAATTTTCATGACACTCTTTTAAAGGTGGCCTCTGAGGTGACAAATAGGGCAACTGACTCGCACCTCGTACCTGATGGGTGCCGCACATTTATAGTAATTTATAGAGATATTTTGTCACCACAGCACAAAATACAAATAAGTTGGGCCTCACCTATCCTCCCCAAAAAAGCAAAAATCCTGATTCACTTACTTGCTCTACATCCCCAGGGCACTCACTGCTTATGACTGCACCATCTGGCACATACAAAGTGCCTCCATAAAAGCTGGCGATCCGGTCAAAAAAAGCCCATTTAACTTGACCCTCAGCAGATCCAGTGTGTTTTTGTTTCTGTTTCCTATAGTAGGACTTCAGTGACTCTATTTTTCGGTACACCTCATCTGGAACATATGAAATAAAATTTTCATTAGTTAATATGCCTAATCGGTTGTAAACGTTTTAAACTGAAACTAAAATTTGCCAACTTACTTAATATCAAGTAGTGAAGCACACAAGGAGATACAGAGTAACAGACTGACACCGACTCACTCACTGACTCAGTCATTGACTCACCGAGTGAGGCTAATTTACTATTCATAATAAATACTGTTATTCATTGAATTAAGTATTAAGGCTAGTGACTACTGTGTAGGAGTGAATGATCGACACCACGAACTGACAAAGGACTTCAAGAAGAAGATTGAGTCATTCACTCATTGATTGACTGAGTGTAAATATTATTAATGTCTTACTATACTATTATTAGTATATATATATATATATATATATATATATATATATATATATATATATATATAATAATAACTGTATAGACAGTCGATGGAATCGATTTTTTTCTTGTGGCTTACCTGTTGTCCAGTTTTTGCTGAATAAATCAGCTATTTGCCGGAGGGCTAGATTTCTGGCCTCTCGGTTTCTTGTATTTTTTATCTTGTGGGTTCCATAATTGTGGAAACTGCTCCCACAAAGTAATGAATGCGCTGTTCTCTTCATCATCTAAGTGCAGTTCCGCCATGTTCATTACCGCAACTATGCATCCATTTCTGCGCCTTTCTGCTCAAAAGAGTGCCATGTTCAGCCTAGGTTTGCTCAACACGACGTGCAAACTTCCAACCATGGTTCGCAATCCATTCCAACCCGAGATCGCCAACACAAGTTCGGCAGGTTAATACGGAGAACCGTTCGGGTAGGATCGAGGATCTGGTTTGCGAACCTAGGGTTCGGCTCGGTTAAGAAAGGCCTTAAGGGATAAGAAAACTGTTCCTATCCTTGTGTTTTTTTGATCATTTGAACAGATGGTTATTGTGGTATATGTCTACATCAGATTGTAATGTCTTGTGCATTATTACCCCTTTTCTCTTTGTCCATATCTCCTCGTGAGTTTCTATAAGCTTATATATATGGTTAACTCTATTGCAGAATCCGAAACGCCATCTGTCTTTAGTCTATACTATAACTTTCTCACCACTGTCAATAGGAAAACACTGATATGGTACGGAATTGTATCAATAATCGACTGACTTGCAAACGCAATTATGCAAGGTGTAAGATGCAAAGGACAGACCACCCTGCAATGTACAGGCTGGTAGAAGTTGTAACGAGAAGAAACTGGAAGAAGACATTTTGTGAGGATGACCGGTCTGTCCTTTAGTGACTCTCAAATGACAGAACACCCGTGACAAGCTGGGGGAAGGGGGGGTTGTGGTCAGAATGTCAACAACTGTGGCCCAACGACCCACCCACGGTGTGTTAAATGGGGTTATGTGATTCACCATATGCGTCAGACACTGGCAACATGAGATTTTAGTATGCAGGCATAAAAAATGATAAAGCATGTAAAGGAAACAGATAAAGAAGATTGCGTCCGAGCTCCACGAACTTATGCGTCAATGCTTGAAAGAATGTAACGTTGTCCTGAGCATGCGCGAGGTTAATATCTTCGTTACCGTTATAAAAGAATACTAGTTGCTAGTATGCACTAACATGGTCAAAGGGAAATGACTCAGGAAAGTCAATTGTATAGTACAAGAGTTATGGGGACTGGGAAGATTGTAAATGTCACAATCTAGTTTGTTCTACTGCGTCTTAGCTTTCTAAAGCATGCTTTGCACGTTTTACATGTCTGAGTCTGATCACGGGGTTTTACATGTCTCAGTCTGATCACGGGGGTAAAAGACCGGAGAATAGTCAGTCAACTCAAATATCTAGAAGCGTATAGACGCATACGTTAGACTCGGAACTATACCACATTTTATCAGAATACTATTTCATTTCTTGGACTTATATTATATTATATGATTCATTGGATATTATATGTGACTGTGATTTAATGTGATTAAATATATTTGTGCTGCAGAAGAGCGTTGTCAGATCACTTGTGATTACATAGATTTTATTGAGTTCTTGCAGGAAGGTAAAATTACTATTTTAATGAACTGAACATTGTTGTTCAATGGGGATAAAACAAACACCTCATTAACAGCTGGTGGCAGCCTGGTAAAAAGAAGAGATTATGGTGCAGCGAGTGCTGGCGATTGAAAAAATCATTATCGAGTCGTAAATTTGACATTTTTATAAACCATACCATATGGTCTGAGCAGCATACCAGTTTTTAACTGAAGTCTGAGTCCGACATAAATAAATATACTAATTTTTCATCTGAGCAACATATTAGCTCTATGATTTCAAGAGAAAATTCATGGATTGAATTTTTCTTAATGTAGTACAAATGGATAAAAAAATGTACTAATATATCTAAAGGAATACACCGGACATAATTTTCGGAACCGGATGTAAAGTAAAAAAATATCATGTTGACAACTAATAAATATTCAATGTGGTTTATTATCGTCATCGGAAGAACATTTTACTTGACAATATAAACATTCTATATTATAAACCTTGTCAAGTAATGAACTGATGCAGGTTTGTGAACATTAATAACGAAACTCTTCCTGTCGTAACTAAATTCGTGATGTTGACATGTTCTCTACATGTTGAAGCCTAAGACTACCAATACTCGTTTCAATCCTGAACTATCTGATGTGCATACCGAATCTGAATTTAAGAAAAACTATTGACTTTAAAGTTAAATATTAATGTGTGTACCAAAAGACTTTTGACATTCATAATGGTATACATTTTTTAATTCTGGGTTTTATTTAACCTAAATCTGGATTATTCTCAAGAAACTTCAAATTATTGTGATTTCATACTGGATTATTAGTTAAGTAATTGTGTATTTCGAACAAGGATTTACAAACACTTTAATTACTTCATATTTTCTCAAACTTAATAATCCTAATGTTTATTATTATGCATGTCTACATTTCGTATTGCTATATGTATTAATGGTCTTGGTGGTGGTAGTTTAGCATATATCTCTCAATTTCTAAATCTTACTCTGTCTGTACTCTACTTCTGTTTCTTACAGAGAGATGGATGTTAAATGATTCTTTGATAGGGTAATTTCTGTTAGCTTGTATGTTTTTGTTCAAATATTGAAGTAAAATTATTGTCTTTGTCAATGTTTATAAATATTGTGATTCTAGTGTGAACATTTCCTCTATTACTGTTGTCCATGCAGCATTTGTGTCCTTAATTAAGATTGTGTTGTGTTTCATTTATTTTAGTTACCGTAAAATGGGGTAACTTTGGTCCACTTTTTTGCAAACAATGAATATTCTGACAATACCCGTAACTGTAATTATGACTTTTATAGTTCAAATCAGGGGCTATAGCATTACCATTAAGTACAAATAATTCAAAAACGATTATATTTTCAATTTTTATATTATTTGAAAAAAATAACTAGTGGCCAAAGTTACCCCTGCATGGGGTTACTTTGGCCGGCTACAGAAAAATATACAAAAAACAAAGTTAGACAACACTAGGCTTACTTTAGCCACTTATAAAATATAACAGATGTTAAGATAAACAATGAAAAATTTTGTTTATTGAGTAAACTTGTCAAAAATATTGGAGAATGACCATTTCTTAGGCGCCGGTACCTATTTTTAATCACCGGAATCAGATAATGTTATATCAGAATCACCACTTGTCTGATTTTCTGATACCAGTAGGTTAATAAGTAAAAGTACAACGTTTTCTGGCTGGTCTACATCAACCTACCCTTTCAACAGTATTAGAACAAGAAGATTCATGCATATCTAGTATAACCTCATCAGAAGGCCCAGCAACACTTTTTCCTGGCTCAACATCAAGACGTCACTTTCGTCTCTTTATCACCACGTCCTCTTTGCCAAAACGCATCTATTGTAAGCGAGATAGAAAGGACTCAGTACATCATTTGCCTCATCCTTTCCATTGTGAGGAATACCGGTACGCTTCAAGATATGTTCATGATCCATAGGGTAGATTCCTGATTTCTTAAAGCCAGCCTTGATATTGTTGGCAACCTTTACACTTTTGACTTATAGCATCCATAAGCTGTTTTAGCAGACCCCAGAAATTTGTCCTTTTGAATGTCTGTGCTTTATTTCCTCTAGAAGTTTTGTAATATGTCAGAACGGAGCGCCACTTTTCATTAAAGGTCTGAAAAATGCCACATCAAGAGGTTGGCCAAAGTTACCCCAAAGTAGTGCTATTTATAGGGGTAAAATTGGCCACCTGCCTAATTTTATCTTAAATTGAAAATTGTATGTAAATAAATATTCTTAGCATCTAAAGCATCATATTATTTATAAGATTATTTAAAAATATTTTACTTAAACTTACTGGAGTGTGATCGAAAAATACAAAGTTTGGAGCCATGAAAAATTAGAACAAAATGGCTTCCAAAGAAGAAACATTATAATTCAGTACCTAATATGATGGGACTGTTGAACACTCAATGAAAATATTAGAAAATGGTTTAATAATTAAGATAATTTAGTTTGAATCTGCAGAAATAATATTTAAAAAAAATACAAATGTAAAAATACTTTTTTCTCCTACTGGCCCAAAGTTACCCCTGAATGCCAAAGTTACCCCATTTTACGGTATACATAATTGTTGTGTTGTGTTTCATTTATTTTAGTTATACATAATTGTTGTTTTGTTTTGTTTTTTAAATATAATTAATATTATTGGTTCAAGATAACCACTATTATTTCTGATAGATTCTTGATAGAAACAATAACTATCAATTGTTTATAAATATAATTTATGCGAAGGTCAATATTTATGTACACACTATAGAAAATAGTAAATAAGGCATTTTTACAATTATAATAATTGACAATAGTCAACATTTACAAACAAGTAAAGTAAATTGAAAAATAAGAAGAGAAAATAATTTATCAATCAAAATATTATGCTTTGCATTGTTCCAATTCCAAAATGCTTTCAATTATAATAGCATAGTGAATAGAAATAATAGTATTGCAAGTGTTTAGCTTCAACTTAATAATACATGGTCTACATAATAATTATAAGAATTACATTGTGAATGTACACTCTATAAATAATAATAAATAATAGCATTGTCCTGTACAAAATAATAATTTATTATTAATGATCAAGAATTAAATATGGATGTAAAAGTTAAATTAATGTATGAAGAAGCTAAAGCTTTAGCTAAGGAATTTGAAATAACAGAAAAAAAAGAATTGCAAGAATTTATAGAAAAGAAAGTAAAAGAATTAAAAAAGGAATTATCTGATAAAGAAAGAGATGAGCGTGCAGAAAGTAGGTCACATGAACTTAAACAAAAAGAATTAGACAATGAACTTAAACAAAAAGAATTAGAATTAGAACTTAAACAAAAAGAAAAAGAAATACAACTAAAACTAGACCATGAATTAGAGCTAGCTAAATTGCAACAAAATAAGGTTGAGCATTCAACTAATTCATCTAATAAACATGGCGTTAGATTTAAAATGCCACCATTTGATGGAAAAGAAAAAATTTTAGATTTTTTAACTCTCTTTGAAACAACATGTAAAGGGTATAACATTCCGCAATCGGAATGGTATATTCATTTAATTCCTCAATTGAAAGACAAAGGAAGGGAAGCATTAGCTCATATTGATAAAGAGATTACTGATTACACAATAATTAGAGAACAGTTGATAAAATTTTTTATCCATTCAGAGGACTATTATAGACAAAAATTTCATTCTTTTTTATTAACTGATAAAATAGAACCAAGAGCTTTTGTCTCTGAAGTGAAATCATTCTTATTAACTTGGTTAGAACTAATCAAAATAGACACAAAAAATCCCAATGAAATTATTGAGATGGTAGTAGTAGATAAAGTGTTACAAATGGCTTCCAAACCTTTGTTTACACATATTATGGAGAGGAAAGTAAGAAATATTGAAAATTTAATAGATGCTATCTCCAATTTTAAAGATAGTAATCCCAATGTAGAACTTACTAAACAGACTCAAACAGTAAATACCATGCAAAATAGAAGACATAGGAGCTATTCACCTCCTAGAACAAATAGTCAATATGGTAGAAGACAAAACTATGGTAATGAAACAAATACAAACAGACAAAATCTTAGATGTCAATTTTGTAATCGTTATGGACATATAGACAGATTTTGTGGTTTCAGAATAAAACATTTAAGTAACAGGTATAGACAAAATGAAAATAGCCATAATAATCAAAATTTTCAAAATAAAAACTTTACAAGACAGAATTTTCCACAAGGAAATCAAAATCAAAACTTTACAAGACGGAATTTTCCACAAGGAAATCAAAATCAAAACTTTACAAGATTGAATTTTCCACAAGGAAATTCTACAAATCAGCATGTTACCAATCCAAATTCTGAAAATCAAAATTTTCAGAATAGAAATAAAGGCAATACAAATAATCCTACTACTCACAGAAACAATGTAATATTTGAGAATAAAGGTCAACTGATCTTATTCCCTGCATATGTTGAGGGAATACGTACCTATTGTCTAAGGGATACGGGGTCATCTCTCACTTGTGTAGATGAGAGGATTATTCCTCCTCATAAAGCCAAAAATATCTTAAGGATAGAAACAATTAAACTAGGTAATGGATCTATGGTTAGTTGTCCAATCACTACCATACAAATCGATACTCCTTGGCTTACAGGAATTACTGAAGCAGCCATCTTAAAAAATTGTGTTGCTCCCCTGATAATAGGTAATACATATGGAGTAAAACAGGACAATAGTTTTGAAATATTTCAATAATGGATGGATCTTAAATCCACAGATTTAAACTTAAAACCTGTAATTTTGTTAGAAAATAATCAACTGGGAGATTTATCACAAGATGAATTCGGCCCTGCCTTGCAAACTGTCAGTTTTTTACAAACACTAGGCAAGTCAGACAGTAGCATTATTAATGACACACCTAATATAGATATACCTATAAACAAAGTGAAAGAAAATCTAATGCCTAAATGGAATGGTACAGAGAAATTGAATCAATATATTGAAAGGTTTGAAGAACAATGTGAAATAAATAATATACCTAAACAATTGCATGCCATATCACTGTGCAAACATTTAGAAAATCACAAAGCAATATTCAATATTGCAGAGAAAGAAATCAATGACTTTCAAACATTGAAAACAAACATTTTAGCATATATTGATACTACTCAAAAGAAAACTGAAACACAAATGAAAAAACGTGAACAGATTAGCTTAAATAGTATGCCTTTTGATGAACAAACTTTAAAAAATGAACAAAAACAAGATGAGTATATAAACAAAATTGTGTCACAACTTGGTAAAGAAAATTTTAAACAAGGACAAATGAAATTAATTAATGGAATTCTTTGTAGGATAGAAACAAAAACTGATATAACTCAAATAGTTGTGCCAAAATCTTTGACAGTGCAAATAATGAAAATTTCGCATGATAATGCATTAGCAGGTCACTTAAGTACAAAAAAAACTTGTAACAAAATCAAAAACAACTTCTGGTGGCCCAATTTAGAAAAGGATTTGAAAACGTTCATAAAAAGTTGTTCAACATGTCTGATACATAATCAGAAAAATTCAAAACATAAAGCACCTTTACAAAAAACAGATACTGTAGACAAACCTTTTGTAAAGATAGCTATTGATATTATTGGACCTATGAAAGAAGCTAGGAATTCAAAAGCTAAATTTGCATTAACACTCATTGATATGGGTAGTAGATGGGTGGAAGTAATCCCTCTAAGAGAAATAACCGCAGATAGAGTATGTAACTCACTATTGCCAATATTCTGCAGATTTGGATTTCCTAAAACTATATTAAGTGATAATGGTACCCAATTCAAATCCAAATTGACTCAAGCTTTTACTAAAATGCTCAACATAACACAAATTTTTAGTTCAATCTACCACCCAGAGTCAAATGGTATGGTTGAAAGGGCAAATCAAACTATAAAACAAATGTTAGCTAAGGTTTGCGAAGAACACCCTTATGAATGGGACGAATTCCTACCAGCCATTCTCTTTGCTTATAGACAGGCAAAGCATGAAAGCACTGGTTACTCACCTTTTGAGTTAATCTTTGGTAGAAATGCCAATGGTCCATTAGAGAATTTTAAAGCAGAATTACTAAAAACCAAAGAAACAAAAATGTCACCTTTTGATCTAATAAATAAGACAGAAAAACATATGCAAACAGCATATCAATTTGCTGTGGAAAAAAACCAAGAAATTAAAGAAAAAACCATACTTAGAGAAAACATGAATAAAAACTTAAGAAAGTTAGAAATAGGAAACAAAGTACTTGTATATCTACCCATTGGTTCTGGTAATACCATGCAATGGAAAGGTCCTTATGACATTATACATAAATTGTCAGATGTTACATATAAAATTGACATAAATGGTAGTGAAAAAATTGTTCACATCAACAATTTAAGACATTATAAAGAAAGCAATATAGTTGATACTACATCAAAAACCAATGACAAAATAGAAAACAACAATGTTGTCATCGTTGAAGATGAAAATATTAAAGACATTCCAAGTAATGTTAACTACTTGTGTGGCATGACCGCAAATACAACTAATGAATTAGAGCAAATTAACTTAGATCATATTCAAAGTGTAGAAACTAAAAATAAAATTGTGAAAATATTAAACAAATTTAAAGATACAATCACAGAAACACCTGGTTTGACTAATGTCATTGAACATACAATAGAATTAACTGACAAAAAAGAGTTTAGATCAAAAGCTTATAGAATTCCACAAATGCTAGTTGACAAAGTGGATAAAGAATTGGACCAATTAATTGAAAATAAGATTATAAACAAATCTATGTCTCAATACTCTTCACCAATGGTAATAGTAAGAAAAAAAAATGGTTCAATTAGACTTTGCTGTGACTATCGCAAATTAAATAAAATCACAAAAATTGATCAAGAAGGGTTACCTAACATAGACAATATCATCAATACTATGGCAACTGGGAAAATATTTTCCACTATAGACTTGACCAGAGGTTTTCGGCAAGTACCTCTAGATAAAAATTCTAAAGATTACGCAGCTTTTATCACACATAGAGGTGTGTTTAACTGGAATGTAATGCCATTTGGTCTCATAAATAGTACTGCAACTTTCACTAAATTAATGAGAAAAATTCTTCCTCAAAGAAACAACATAATTCACTATGTGGATGATGTATGTATATATACAGAAACTTGGGATGAACACTTGACTATTTTAGAAGAAGTCTTACAAATACTAAAAGATAACAATTTAACTGTATCCCCAACTAAATTAAAGATAGGACAAACAGAAATTGAATTTCTGGGACATACATTTTCTAATGGCCAAGTCAAGCCAACAGAACAATTACACAAAAAGATCTTAGAAATAAAGACACCTAAAACTAAGAAAGAAGTTAGAGCACTCTTAGATTTATTCAATTATTACAGCAAGTTTATTCCAAAATACAGTCAAATAGTTAGACCTATCATAGATCTTACAAAAAAATTTCAACCAAATTATGTAAATTGGAATAATGAATGTGAACAATCATTCAGACAACTAGTTAATTAGTTTTCTAAAGAACCAATTCTGGAAACTATTCAGAAAAATGATGAAATTATTTTAGCCTGTGATGCCTCAAAAATAGGACTAGGTGCTTGTATTTTTAAGAAAGTAATGATAGATTCAGAAATGGTGTACAAACCAGCATTCTATATAAGCCGTGCATTAACTAATAGTGAAAAAAAATTCAGTATATTGGAATTGGAAGGTTTATGCATAGCTTATGCTGTATTGAAATTTCAATACTATTTGTTAGGACGTAAGTTTACAATTCTCACAGATCACAAACCATTAGTAAATTTTAATGTGTCAAATGTAAATAACAAACGCATAAACAAATATGCATTATTACTATCTGATTATCAGTTTCAGATCAAAAGCATAGTTGGAAAAGATAATCATTTGCCAGATGTGTTATCAAGATTATCCATTTATATCCCAGTTATTGAATAGACAATACTGAAAGATAATTGTCTAGGACTAATGTAAAACTTGAGACTTCAGATTTTTTGTCTCATAGTTAATAAGATGGTGTATAACTTCTGTAAGACACCGATGTAAATTGTTTTTATGATGATTATTTATGTTTTTTTTTTTGTACTATGATTACATGAATATTACATGACTTAATTAGATACGTTAACTATTGATATGCAACTAAATATTTCATTGATTTTGTAACAATAATTTATGTTCCCTATATATGTAATTATGCAAAAATAATAATGAATTATTATTTTTTCCGGGAGGGGTGAGTAATGCTAGTATGCACTAACATGGTCAAAGGGAAATGACTCAGGAAAGTCAATTGTATAGTACAAGAGTTATGGGGACTGGGAAGATTGTAAATGTCACAATCTAGTTTGTTCTACTGCGTCTTAGCTTTCTAAAGCATGCTTTGCACGTTTTACATGTCTGAGTCTGATCACGGGGTTTTACATGTCTCAGTCTGATCACGGGGGTAAAAGACGGGAGAATAGTCAGTCAACTCAAATATCTAGAAGCGTATAGACGCATACGTTAGACTCGGAACTATACCACATTTTATCAGAATACTATTTCATTTCTTGGACTTATATTATATTATATGATTCATTGGATATTATATGTGACTGTGATTTAATGTGATTAAATATATTTGTGCTGCAGAAGAGCGTTGTCAGATCACTTGTGATTACATAGATTTTATTGAGTTCTTGCAGGAAGGTAAAATTACTATTTTAATGAACTGAACATTGTTGTTCAATGGGGATAAAACAAACACCTCATTAACACTAGTGTCTAAGGGTTCAACAATTATTTCAGGCTGAACACGATAAGGCATAAATCTAGCCATTTCTTGTCTGCAGATCCTTGCTGACCGTGCATAACCAGAGTCTTAGTTGGGGCTCAGAACTGAGAGATCCACTAAGGATCAGTGGCGTAGCTAGAGATTTTGGGGCTCGGGGGGGCTTGGCCTCTTTAGGGGCACGTGCAAATTTTTTTTTCGGACACTTCTTTGGGGGCCCCTGCAAAAAAATTTTTCGGACACTCTTTGGGGGTCCCCCTCAAGTAGGGGTCCGGGGGACTTTCGAATTTGGACCCCCCTCCTCCTCCCCTAGCTACGCCACTGCTCCGGATGTAATTTTCTCAGTGCTTCAGATCCATCAGATAAATATAAACTTCGTCTTCTCTAGGTGCCAGGTCTGGAGCAGACATCGGCGGTCATGACTCTCCATTCTTTCCTGTTGTTAGCTATTTGGAGAAAGTTATTATTGCTTATGTTGTTGTTCGTGGCCCATTCGTTCAGGCTTTCTACATATGTCAGCCTTTTTCTTCGTCTGTCTCTCTCAACAGATATTTTCCCCCACAAAACCAGTCTTTCTATACCATTTTTCCTATAGATATGTTCTAGGAATTTCATCTGTCTATTCCTAATGGTTTTAATGAGTTCTCTTGAGGTACATGCTGTTTTCAACACCTCTGCATTTGATTTCTTTTCAATCCATGATATTCTCATCATCCTTCTTAGAAACAACATTTCTACGGCCTCCAATCTTTTCCTTGTTTCATTATCAATAGTCTAACATTGCTATTTTCACCTAATCTATGTTAATTGAAAGATGCATCCAAATGCAAAATGACCTGTATCTGTGCTTTATAGATTATTCTAAGGCATTTGACAAAGTCAAACATCAAGATCTATTAAATATATTATAATATCTGGACATAGATGGTAAAGACCTCAGAAAAATAAGAAATCTAAACTGGGAGCAAGAAGCTGCCATAAGATATGAAGGGGAGTTAAGTGCATTCAAACCAAAAAAGAGAGGAGTAAGACAGGGATGTGTTTTATCACCAGACCTCTTCAACATCTACAGTAAAATGATAGTCCGGAATATCGAACACCTATATGGAATTAAAGTTGGCGGAAAGTATATAAATAATCTGAGATAGCTCGTCTCGTTTAGCTCGTCCCATCCTGGAGTACGCACCGACTGTATGGGATCCTCATCAACAACACCTGATATCTAAGCTGGAGATGACCCAACGTCGAGCGGCACGTCGTATCTTACAGGACTACGGCCTTAAAACTAGCGCCTCAGCTTTGGTGGCCCAACTCCAACTGGAGCCCCTACAACACTGCAGAGCGATAAACAAGGTCACCACTATTTACAAGATCGTGAACCGCCACGTGGAGATGTCCACTCAGTCAGGCCGAATCCAACAGGTGTCCCGCTCTACCCGAGGCCATCAGCTCAAGCTGCATGTCCCACATGCACGCACCGACGTCTACAAATATTTTTTTTCCGTCAGCCATTAGGCTGTGGAACACCCTGGACCAGGCCTCCATCACTGCCCCTACAGCTCCGGCTTTCAAATCGTCACTTAAGTGCTGGTCTAAAAACCTAAAGTGTCATTTGTTTATAATTGTTGTTTGTGATGCTTTTTATTTTATGTGTATTTAAATTGTGGACTCTTTCCTCGGTTCTAACGGGGTCTCCACAGTATTATGAAGAAGAAGAAGAAGATATGCAGACGACACAGTACTAATAGCAGGATCAGAAAGTGCCCTGCAAACTATTCTAAATAAGGTGGTAGAGCAGAGCCGACTTAAAGGATTAACACTCAATCTCAGTAAGACCGTTGTAATGGTAATCTCTAAGAAAACACAACCTCCAGGATGCTCCGTATCCAGTGAAGGCAAAAATATCAAGCAAATCAGTTCGTTTCAGTACAGTATCTAGGCTATACAATAACACAGGAAGGCAAATGCAACAAGGAAAAAAAAAAGAAGAATCGCAATATCTAAAAACAGCTTCATGAGCTTAAGCAGTATCATGAAAAACATGAATATCAGAATATGTACCAAAATGCGCATAATGAAGGGATATGAATGTTTGGTCTGTTCTTTTATATGGGTGTGAATGTTGGACTATTGATATATAAACTAGAAATGCTTTATACATATATTAGCCTAACATCAAACTTATCAAATTGTTTGACCTTGTAAACAGAAGAGGCTTGTTTTGAGAGTAGCCTCGAGATCGATACACATAAATTATGTACCGGTAAAAAAAAATGATGGTGGAAATCATATTAATTTAGTAAAAGAACGAATTGCATTTAGTAAATAGGGCATGCACAAAAGAAATAGGGGAGATTACTCCAAACTACCTAACTAAAGACAATAATGGCGACATTGACAATTAGAATGCCCTCAGTAATCCATACACCAATTAACTCAAGATATATTAATCCATGCTTGCAATTCAATAAGCTAATAAATTTAAGGACCTATTGCACCAAACAGGTTCCTCAGGGTAAGAATATGCTTATCCGGTATACGTTTCTATATAATTCAACTGGACAGAGTACCGGTAGGCCAGGCCTACCTACATTAGCCCAGGCTACATTGTAACATTCTACATTGATTGAATGATTCTCATTGAAATTGAAAGACGACTAAAACTATAATTATAAGACTTCTTATTGAAGTTATTCTTAGTACGGTAATAAATAAGACTTCAAAGAGTAACACTGACTGTAGGCTAACTGTAAGAGGAAAGTCGAGTGACACTGACTGAAACAGTAACACGGCTAACCGCTAATTAAGGAATTTATAAAGAGTTGGATTTAAATTTATTATCTAACGTAGCCTACTTGAACTTGTCCCAGGCTAATAAATAAGTGGCATGACAGTCACAAACTACTAAAATTTAGGCAACTATTTAATTTTATTTTAAAATGAAAATAGATTAATTATTAAGGCCTAGGATTTTGATTCTTTAAACTAATCTTAAAATTAGCCCCTAGCCCTAGCAGCTTAGCCTCTTAGGAGTCTTAGGCCTAGCAAATTGGTGCCATATAAATTCATATAGACCTAATGAATCATCTATATATAAAAAGATCGTGTTTGTGTCCCCACGGATCCCCATTGGTGAGTTTGTGTCACTGACCTATTAAGGCCTATATAGGCCTACTGTCTAATTATTTTTCACATCCGACATGTGTCTTTGATAGTTCAGTGGTTAACATAGCTGACTGCTTTGAGGGCGACCCGGGTTCCATTCTCCGTTTAGACCATACTTTTTTTTTCTACAATTTTTTTTGTCAAACTTTTAAAAACAAATGACATTGTAAATCTACGGGCAATTTAGATGTTTGTTAAATAAAAAATACTTACCTATTTTTTTACCCAATTACAATATTTATTTTAAATTACTTTCCTAAAAATCGTCAGTAAAATATTAGATTTATAGCTTTCTTTTCTTCTTAGTCTTTATCACTCCCCGTGGAGCATAAGGCAGCAACAAAGTTACGCCAGGCCTCCATATCGTGGGCGAGCCATCGGATTTCATACCATGTTTTATTGGTGGCCTTTGCTTCCTCGTCCATTGTCCTCCTCCATGTTCCCATTGGCCTTCCCCTTCGCCTTTTTCCTGGTGGTGTCCATTTCAATGCGCTGCTTGGGAGCCTCTTTTTGTCCATGCGGAGGATGTGACCCAGCCATCTCCATCTTATTTTCATGATTTCTTTGATGATGAAGTTTATTCCAGTTCTCTTGCGGACTTCATTGTTGGAGATGTGGTCTTCCCAGTTAGCTTTCTTTTAGTTGGAGTTTATAAGATTTTTATCTGCACCTTATACAGTCCTATTTTTTTTTTCACCCGGGCAAGGCCGGGCAATGTAGCTTTGTAATACGTTTGCAAAATTATAGTTTTTTAATAAAAATAAATAACATAACTAAATCTCTGTCATCAGTGTCGCAGGAGGAGAAGTAGGAGACGTCAAACTGATAATGTACCGGTACCAAAAAAAGCTGTATATTTTTTTGGTGGATTTATACCATTGGACTGACATATTTTTTAGATTAGAAAGCGACCCAAGTGCAAAAATGTTTTGCAAGTTTTCAGCCTAATGAAATGAATTTATCCTTTCTGATAGTGATAGCTTCGTTAGAAAGTGGCAAAGATTTATTTGTATTTTGAGGTTGTTTGCAAGATCTTCCATCATCCATCATTTTGAGTTTAGCGTGCCAACGTGTTTTGCGCCAGTTGGCCCGTGGACTCCGACTTCAGCCTGCTTTTCTTTCTGGATGTGCTTCCATAGCCTTTGATCAACCAAGATCGTCTGCAAGGCAGCAGTTGATTTATTTTTGGAGTTTTCTCTCCTAGATGATTGCTATCCCTAGCTAACGGCCTCATCTGTCCGGGTTTAGAGTTTGAGCGCTCTATGTTCGCTTTTTGAAGTCATTTCCTTGGATTTATAAGGCATTTTTTAAAGAGTATCCTTACCACGGGATACCCCACCTCACCCTCCATGACAGCAAACCAGTTGGTCCGCGGCCGCTTATTCAGTATTCATGGCTAACCCTTATATCTAAAGGTCATTCCCCTATCCGCCACCTGGGGACGCGCTTGGTAGGAGATGATAGCTCCCTCAAGGTTTGCAAGATGAATACATTATTTTTCATCATCATATGTGACCCGTTCTGACGAAATGAGACATATGTTGCAAATATCAATTTGTGCTACACAAGTTTTTGTGTTGTGGGGGTCTTTCTGGTGAATTTTTTTTTATCTTTGTAAATACTAGGTTATCCATTTCTAAATCATAATTTATATGTTTTTTATTTTTTTTTCTACTTAAAATCTTAAAAATACTTTAATTAATTATTTTGATCAACAAGTGATTTAGAATTTAACATAAGTTCACTAAAATTTGACTTTATTTAACCTTTTGTTTTGTACCAAAACCTTGACAGTACCCCATAACATTATATATCATTGAAGAGTGCAGACTCTCGGGAATTTCCTTGTCATCACTATTTATTTATAGAAACCATTTAAGATTTTAAGCCTTAAGTTTGGGATAAACAATTCCTTCCTTTCTATCCAATGAAAAATCGTTTATAAATTGATCATTGGTTACGATACCATATTTTTCCAATACAAATTCGCTGATTGGCTATTGGAATACAAGGAGAGGCTTTCCGTTTTTGAGATTATGAAAATTTCACAAAATGGAGAGGCGCATGGCTTCACTGCTAAATTCTTTGCGATATGTGAATATTTTATTTTTATATTTTTTGTTCAGTTTTATTATAAAATAATATCGTATATACCACTAAAAGGATAATTGAATGCCCTTTTGATTGGTATGTAAATATAGATATTACGACTCTGGTTGCTACGGAGTTTAGACATTTTCAAATGCATAAACTCATAAACTTTAAAACTCCTTTTCTCAAAACTCTAGTTTTTTGTCTGACTAGTTCTAAGTGATACCGTAGTAAGTGTCATAGAAAAATGGAATATTGACGTATAATAAATTTGGTATTTTAATAAAGCTTATTCAATGCCCTTTTAAACGATATATATACCGGTAGCTCAAAATGTTGAAAAAACCACTTATGTCACCTTTTGTGGGAACGGGTCACATATTCATATAGTTTAAATGTTTTTCACAGTTCGAGTGAATTTTTAATCCTAAAATTATTTACAATATTTAAAAAAATTTCTTTAGAATAGGATTACAATATATATATTTTTTTAATAATTTGTATAGTTTAAGTACCACATGTGGTAGAGAAGGGATTTTAATTATAGTTCTTTTTTCAAAACCGATTATCATTGCAGAAATCCAATATCAAACTGATTATCAATTTTTTTTCCTTTGTAACAATCAAAGAAAACATTTCTTGCCCCTTTCCTGTAACCTAACAGGCCAAAATGCTAAAATGGTGAGGCTTATTGCAGGTTACAGAATAAAAATCTCATAATTTCCAACTTATCCCCAAAAAAGTTTTTGCTACCGTATATATCAATATTAGCTATATGTTATTTTAAAGCCTGGAAATTCAAATATAAAGGTTTGAAATTAAAAGTTTTCTTAAACATGTTACAGATTGTGTATATAACTGTATATTTTTTTTAAATTCTAGATGAAAATGAAATGTTAACTTCAAATGAAGAGATTAGGAATGTATCCAGAATGTCAGCTAATCACTACAAACAATATCATAGACAGCCCCCAGAGCTGGCCTATAAGGATTTGATTCACCAAAAAGACCTTTACGCAAAATATGGACAAGCCTCTGGAGAAGATGCAAGAATACTATGGCCTACAAGAAAGAAATTATTAGATAGAGAACAAGAAGAAATGGAAGAGGGAACCGGAAAGCCTCTTCTTGAAAGACTTGCACAAATAGAAGCTGAAAAGAAAATTGAGGAAGAGAAGAGGTTGAAAAGGTAAGTTAGAAAATACTTCTGGCTCCATTTCTACTGGTACATCTTCATATTTTAATTTGTGTAATTATCATAACAATTTATTGCTAGTCAAGCAGCAAAAGCATTTTTTAACAAGTTGTTTATTTAAAATGTGTACACAAGTATATTTTAATGATGTAAATGTTTTAATTCATACATTCATATTTTTCAACAGAAATGAAACCATAGAAAAGAACATGGCTCAAATGAATAAATGGATAGCAGAGTACAGAAAGAAGCATGAAATGGCCGCTAAAGCAGATAAAGAGAGAGCTGCTAAAAAGGAAGCATTACTCGACGAGGCTAGGGAAATTTTTGGTTACAAAATTCAGTACAATGACCCCAAATTTCAACAAATGTTGGCTGAGAAAGAAGAACTGAACAAGAAAGAAGCTAAAAAGAAGAAGAAAGAAGAAAAGTTGAAAAAACTTACCGCTTTTATTGCAAAATCTGAGACTAAAACAGAATCTACGAAGCAAGAAAAATGAGCTTAAAATACATACCGATACTTAAAAAATAAACTATTATAATTAATTTCCATTTTTTTTTTCTTGTTTATCTGCCGTATTTATATATAATATATTATTGAGCCCTAAAGTTCTCATAAGCTTTGTTTAATCCACTCCATAGGACATTTGTGACAAGATGTCATACTAGCAGGGAATGTTTAATGTTTTTATTTCACCTGTTAATCTGCTCACCAGGTCTTGCAAAAACCTTTTCAATGTTGCTTGTAATACTAGTGTTCATAACCCTATCACTAAATTATAGCTATATCATATCAACCTATTGTCCATAGCATGTTAATCATGTAAGGCATCAAAGAGTGTCTGATGCCTATCTTTTCCTGTTGTCTTTGAACAGGGTCTTTATTCTCTGTTACTGATTTTGAAATTCCTAAATTAAATAAAAATTCACCATTGCAAGGAAAATATGAAATTCTAAATGTTTACTGCTAGAAATATGTAAAGTTTGGGATTTTCCAGCATCCCATATGGAACTATTCATTGATTTGTGGTTTCATAATTCAATAAACAAGTTCTAAATAAAACAGCTGCCCAGAAGTAGAGCACACAATCTAAAATTTAGATAATTTTAAGGTATTCTTTTTTAGGAAGAACCACTTTCATCATCATATTGATCTGAAAATGTTAAGCTCTAGGCAACACTTAAAATTTTAAGCCGCTGGGCATTCTGTGGCCACATAAACCAGTGAACCTGCTTGAACCAGCCCTATGATCAGTTTGGTCCCAAGGGTACTTTGCTTTACCCTCCATTCTTGTTTTGTTTTAGTTTAGCCCTATTGAACTTGAACACACATTCCCAACATTTTTTAATCATTGTAAATGTAGCCCCTATCTGTTAATTTTTAGAATATCTTTTTGTTATACTAAGTTATAGTTCTAAATCTAATTACCCCGTACAAATAATGCACAAGTAAAATGCATAATACTTTTAAAACTATATACAGTAAAATAAATGATTTATCAAAAAATATTACAGGAATACAGTTTAGTACGGTACCAGTATCCATATTTTAAAGTTCAAATAATAGGTAGACCATGGATTGCAGCACTAAAAAAAATGGATACAGTTCTGTAGATACTGAGACTGTATGAATAAAATCAATTTATAACTAAAATACCTTAATAACATTAAAGATAAACAAACCAAAGATATTTTCTTTTAAATTTGGACTTTTATTATCATACAACTAAAATTACAACCATCTTACAATCAAAATGAAGCCAAATTAGCAGATCAAAGGACTATGTGCATTGTCAGAAAAAAAGCTTTAGGAGAGGAAGGGGGACATATTTATAAAGGACAACAATAAACAAAATATGTACACTAATCATATACACACTGAGGACCATATATAGGTAAACAGGTTGCTACAAAATGACCATTAGTATTAGAACAACAATTGATATGTCAATAAGGAGTGCGAGGCAGACTAATGTAAGACATCACAAAACAGTGAAAAGGCACTGCCAATTCACACACACTGTCACACTCAAATCTACAAAAAAACTAAGCACATCTACAGTGAAATATCCCAAAATAGCACTTGTTATCTGTATAATGTATTACACGGGTATGCAGTCACAGACTGAAGACATTGCAGATGTTATATTATTTGATTACACAAGGAAATAATAAACCATGCTTTAATAACAGATGCAAAAATAACATTAAAAAATTATAGTATAAGAAATATTCTGCTAATTTAATATTTAAAGAACAAATAAAAATCTAAATATACACAGTTTCAGATTGTATGATTTTTCACAAGTGATACTACAAATTACAAAAGCATGTATTTCCAATGTCCACATGATCAACTAGAAAATGAAATCTACCACCAGTATGATTACCTATCTTTGCACAAAAAGCCAGTTTGGAGAAATTAATGTCCATTTCTGCACAAAGATTCAAGAGTTAAAAAAAAACAATTATGCATTGAAATTGATCAGTAATTTTATATCACAGTCAACTTGAAGCCAACTCAATGCTTGGTAGTACAATATGGCCCCATGCTAAGCCATGGGAGGTGTTGTGTCACAACCACAGCAAGACTGGGACAAGCAACAGGTTTTTTTATGTCAGCTTAGATCTTTCGCTGATGTTATGTCCTTTGCCTCTTTCAGCAACTTGTGGAGGTAGTTTTAAACAAAAATACAGGAGGAAAAATGAACACGGGAGGTTGACTTGTACAATGAATTAACTCACAATACAATAAGATTTAAGACAACTGAATACTAAGACAAACATGCTGGTCATTTCTTATTAAAAAAAAAAAGCCTATAAACAGAAATGACGTATGGATCATCTTTGAAAATAATTATTAAATACCTACAAAAAAACTTTTCAAAAACTATTTTTTTTGCTGATATTTAGAATGGTGTGCAGTTTTAACAAAAAAAGAAAAAAATGTAGCTTAGAAGCATTCACAGAAATGTTTTGGACAAACCAGACAAGATGACATTTTTAAGCTGTTGTGTTACAATGCCATAAGATAATCATATCATGAAGGACATGCAATTAATCCAATAACATCTAACAAGTGCAATATTAGTTTAATAGGGGGAAATATGACAAAGTCACAAAATTAAACAAAATCTCAGGGTAATGACTAATTTAAATTTATGTACCCATCAAGATACTTTGGAACTAATTAATTAATTAAAAACACTAAAATTTAATGCTCACTAAAGAAAATATGTCCAGTTAAATTTACAAAGATGTCACTGTTGACTAAGAAATATATATACTATATTGACGAATGTAGACTTGTAAAATTGAAGTTTTTAATAGCTTAGTAGATGGTCCCACACTCCCGTTGCTATGTTCTTGTAAACCCTCCCATTACATTTGTACCCCTGACCCACGGTACCCTTGCCCGACCCACCCAGTCCCAACCCTTCCCATCATGAGGGGAGACAGGGTCAGTAAGAATCCTGTTTCACCCTGAAACACCTGAGGAAAAAACAAAATGAACATTTAGAGAATAGAAAAATTATGCTATGCAACTTTCATAACTCTTTAAACCCAATCAAACAATTTCTAATTTATTTTGTTCTTGATCCTAACTGATGTTTTTCACTGTTCAAATGACTTCTGGGTTGGTTCCCTTAAGCGACCATTTTAAAAGTATTTTTATTCTACAAAAGGCAGCAAATAGTGGGTTGAAATTTTTTCATAATTGTTTTCAAAGTATATCCTGTGCTGTCGTATTTGTTTACATGGCGACCACAGTGAGCGTCACTTCTGTTAAATTCAGATTAGGATCAAGCGATATTTTTAACTAGTTATTCCGATAATGATTTGATGTACAGTGCATTTGTTTTGAGCTTTAAATAAATCGGATAGTAACTTACAGCCTAATAATACTAGAAGTCGAAGCGAAATGTATGTGACCTAGTAAGACTAAACTACCTATCTTTACTAAAACTGCATTTGTGGCTCTAAAATAAGCTCAAAAGGTTTTCTGTTTAAATTTTAGAAAATAATTATCAAATTATTTTTTTCTTCTTCATTTAGTCTATTTGTCAACATTTGTGTATACGATATGTCTATGTTTAGAATTATAAGTAAGCAATTTGAAATAAAAACTTGCATGTACAAAATGTAGGTAACTTAATAGTTTAAAAGGCCAACTTTTAACAGAAAAATTGCCAAGAAACTATGACTTACCTGTTGGTCAAGTTGTTCAGACGCCATAATTGGCAGTTAAACGCTCCCTCAGCGGTTGTGGGAATTGGTCTGAAAATTTTGACCAGTTTTCCTCGCCAACCTGTGCCTTAAAACCATGAAGTATCTGAAAAAGAAAAGTTTAAAATTAAGAATGCAGTATTTCCTTCAAATCAGCATTAATGGATAAACTTAATGGGTCTGAGGTCATAGTACGAATACAACTTCATTTCATTCAGTTGTCAATACTATTTTAATCATTCCACAATAGCATTAGCAGACCTGCCAACCTCCAAAGAACAAAAATATCTGTATCCGAGGGTGCGTGCACACAAATAATGCATTTACAATTAGAATTAGAAGGCATATAACTAGTATTGTTTGTTATTAATGTAATTAGTTTAAAGTTGTGATTAATAACAATCTATGTATTTAATTTTAAAGAAAATCCATAGTGATTAATAACAATCAGTGTATTTAAATTTTAAAAAAATAAATAGCAAGGATGCCAGCAGGCCTAAACAAAATTTTTTTCTCTCTCCAAAAACTATTATGCAATCTTTGGGGGAACGCGCGACAATACGTATAGTGAAACAAACCATAGCCGGAGATTTTCTAAAAGCCAGAAATCCAGCTTTAGCCGGAAAACTGGCATCCCTGGAATAGTTATAAAGCTAAATACTGTAATTAAGGCTCAATAGCCTAATAGTAGGCATAAATAGTACTAGGCTAGTAGCAGGCCCTAACATATTTATACTGTATATGGCCATAGGCCTATACCGCTATACCTAACCTAGTAGGCCTACTACTAATAATGAGCGCTATAGGCTAGGCTACTCCTCAAAGCGCTCTCAATAACAGAAGTACAAAAGAAAACAACAATAGTGACATAATGTAAACAATCCACTTCCTGCATCATTGATTATCGTTTTCGGATTTTTATAGCGGTCAAAAAAATTTTACGTATAATTTTCTGAAATTAGTTTTACGGGAAGGTCGGAATGAGGGGTAAAAAATCTGTGACAAAATTGGAAGGGTTGGCAGGTCAGGATTAGGTATTAATGTTGAAATGACAACTAACTTTATAAAACATGTCCTTTAAATCAGGCTTTGGGTGCATCCAGGAAGCAACAGCATCACAGAAGAAAATGAAGTCCTGAACAACTCCTGCGGGATTAGCTCCTATCATGTGACAAACACCTCTAAAAGCCGAATCTTTTTCTTCATTGTCTCTAATGTTTCGTAAGGATGTACACCTGTAGGGAATGCTTACAAGGTTAACTTCTTAAAATACAGGAGTAAAAAAACAACAATGTAACATGACAGCAAGAATAACTAAACAATAATAGTGTAGCATTACTTGCTCAACTAATAATTGAATTTAACCAGACTCGACAAATAAGTAACACTTCAAACACACAACTTTTAACTTACCGTGACAACAAAAAAGACTAAATACCTTCTAAAAACAAAAGCTATTGCAAACTTGCAGGCATACTAAACACTTTAAATAACAACTAATCTATTCATACTTAAATATGTATACAAAATACATATAAAAAATGAAAAACTTTAAACAGAGACAAATTCTTCAACAACTCAATTTTTGTCTGAAATAATGAAGGGGCAAAATAAAAGAAAATTTTGTTTACCATTGCTAAAAATGTGAAACACAGAGCTTAAAATAGGGTTACGTTAAAATTTGAAAATGAAAGAAGTTAACCAAAGGAAATGATACCAAAAAAAGAAAAAGAAAAATTACCATTGTCTGATAAACTGTTGTAAAAGTGGGGCCACATCTTGGGGGCAAACTAAGCCCAGTCTCCCAATAGTTATGGCTATGTAATCACGACGAGGACACGATGACAGAACGCACGAAGAAGGCAAATATAATGGGAAGAAAGAACATACAACGATAAACAATACATACATTAAACAATACTTGTAAAAAAAACAGCAATAGAAACAAAATACCTTGAAACATGAGAAAAAAAATTAACATACAAATATTGACAAAAAAGTAAACAAAAAAAATATATAAAGAAATCCTTGGGGAAACCTAAAACAATATTAAAGATTACAATTACAAAAACATGACATGTGACAAAAATTAACAAACATATTATTACATGATATACATTTTAAATGAATAAATAAAGGAGTCACCATTTTGCAAAAAAACATGAAAAATATAGTTGACAAGACAGTGGAGAAATCACAGCACAAAAGACAGTGCCATTAATATAACACCCACAAGCAGTAAAATTCATCAAAATTTAGGCTAAAATATGAAACGGGCCATGTGACTTTTAAGAGTGTCAACTATATTAAACATTTTTATATTGTAATGATAAGGAACACTTTAAGACTAATATTTTTAAAAAAAGGAACATGTAAAAAATAATTGAATCGAGAACAGTAACAAAAACATAATTAAACTTTTAAATGATAAATGTATAGAAATGCTACAATGAAATGTGAAATTAAAAAGCTGCATTTGTTCCATGACAACAAAGAATGTTTTACTTCTGAGCAAACAACAAAAATATACAAATAGCTTTCTATCGAGGGGATAGGACATTTTGATTTAAAAAAATGTATAAAGAAATTAACCCAAATGAAATTAACCAAATTGTCAAGGCCTGCCAAATAAAGTGAATACCAACCTGTATTTTCCAGTAAAGTCTTAGGTGTATTGGATCTGTTTATAATGTCAATGAGTTGTGAAAGCACCATTCCAATAAAAGGTTGCATATCCGACCCTAAGAAAATACAGACACATACACACAGATTAAAAATATTTTTAGCATGACAGGAAAATAAAGGTAAATGATTTCTGTTGGACCAGAAAGTTTGTCCACTTACTTAGCGACTTACCCATTTTTATAGAAATCTCTCCGATAGCCCAGGTTGCATTGTTGCACACAGATATAAATTCAGGATTCAGATTAGCACCCAAGATTGGCATAAACTCAGCTGTTTTGATCAAAAAATAATGTTAAGAATTCATATATTTTAACTCACAGTTAATTTTATAAAAAAACAAACATACTAGCTGTCAGCAAACAGAATAACACGGTTCTTACTCTTTTCAGGAAATTAAATTCCAGACTTATGAAGTATTTTTGCTTTTGTCTAGCTCATCAAAAGCTGCTTTTTATTTGCACAGGAATTTTTAAAAGCATTTTAATAAAATTGTGGGTATGCTACCGTATAACAAGTCATTCTAATCTGCATTGTCGTATTTATGTTTTTAATAAAGAAACAAACACCACCTAGGTGTTCTTTACTCAATAGGAAACTAGTCTACTATTGCTACCTATAATTATATTTACAAAATGCTATAGCCTAATACTGTTCTCTTGAAACCTAATTATTTCTATAACTATTTTCTAAATTATAGGCCTGTCGGAATTTGATTGGTATTAGTATAATTGTTAGGCATATTTAATGCAGATTAGGTTTAGCTTTTTTTCGTCATATACAATACACAGATTTGTCAGCATCCTTGTTTTATTATAGCTTATTTACATAAGGTGTATTTGAAAATGATGTTGGATAGAAAAATACAAAAGAACCTTTTTTTTTTCATTTCAGAATTATACCCTAAAAATTGCAGACTTTTTAAAGACAATAAAAAGAACATAGACTTTTTGAGGGTCTGAAAAACTAAAATTCAATCTTTTAGGCTTTTTTTCAGACTCCCACACTTGCGTACAAACCCTGAAGTAAGATCCATAGCTTAAAAAAATGTTTTTATTCCACAATTATTTAATTGTAAGCACATGAGGAAATTAACGTACTATAATAACCTTTAAAATTACATCCATCAATCAAGTTTAAGTATATGATAAGGATCAGACAGTACGAATACAAGCTACAATCATGTTTTCAATGCTTGATAGTCATCACTTCCAGAGTAAACTCTTACCAAGTTTAAGCAAATTTATTTGCAATGATAACTTACGAATGCACGGCCTCACATGCTGAAAACAAGCCTTTGTTAGGTCTCCAAGCAATGCAAAAGAACTCTGTCGCACTTCTGGCATGGGATCCTGTATGATACAGTAAATCATAGATCAAAAGGATATGCCTTACATTAAACTTCCAGGCATCTTCAGTCCCAAAAATGAAATATTTGATTTTAACATAAAAATACTTTTAATTCTACTGAAAAATCAGAAACTTTTGCAAGACTATAAAGTAAACCCAGACATACCTGCATGCACTGAAAAAGTAACTTCAGAATGGTACTGTTAGCCACCAGGCCTTCTATGTGACCTTCCAAGCCCTCAGCCAATCCAGAGAGAAGATCTAAGGCAACAATCATGAAATCCTTGTCAGGTGGATCATATTGATCTGGCTGAGACAAATTGGCCTGAGAATAATATTAACAAAGAAACGGAAAAAAAACACACGCTAGTTTAGCATGAAAAAAAAAGCTGGTTCCTACATAACCAAAATGTAAATATACTAAATGCATATATCCACTATCTCATATTATAAACATTGCCATACACACTGCCTCTTATACACAATGACAGTTGCTAACTTACATAGTTCTGAGTAAGTGTCTGTTCAACAAGACACACACATCGTTGATACACTGGTTCACAATAAGGGAGAAAACCAGACTGCAGAGCTGTGGCTACACTGGACAAGCACTAGATAGAAAAAGTTAATTCTTCAATTCAGATTGATAAATCTGATGTGGAGCAAGTAACAAAATTAAGCATTCAAATGAATGTGGATCAGACAGTACGAATACAAGCTAAGATCATAATTGTTTCAATGCTTGAGAGAGTCATCACATCCAAAGGTACACATAACGTATTTTTTCAGGGTTCCTGCACCAAACTCAAATCAAAATTTCAGGAGGTTTTCAGGAGTTTTTCAGGAGAAAATCTAAAATATCAGGAGACGCGGCAAAACCGAATTCACTACATCACTAAACAATGACTCAGATACAAATAAAATTAAATAAAAATATTTTTAAGGGTATTACAATGTGGAAGCTGAATATGTACCATTAAGTTATGTTCATTATATAGTCCTTTAACTGTCTTTAGAAATCTTATAATTTTTTTTTAAGTACAAATAAAAGAAATTTGGTTAATGGGGGGGGGGGGGGGGGTAGAGAATGGAAATATAGTATCCAGTATAGGGGCATCTGTAACATATAGAGTGTTACATTAACAAGTATAGAGAATATATTTATATGGGCCTACATTTAAAAGTATATAGAAAGCTTACAGATTTACAAGTTAAAAAAAACTATCACTATGACAAGACAAAAACTGCTATTGTAAAGGAGATGTAGATAATCCAATTTGATTACTTTCCAATCATTAGGATCATTAAGCCTATTAAAATCCTGCTACAAAAATAAAACCTTATAGCAGCCATGTGTAGTTAGGTAAGGAGGGGCAAATACTTATGGTGGTCTTAGGCAAATAGTGCAAGGGGGAAATAGTCCAGTGGGGGGAGGGAGTAGCTGATTCTGAACTGGTGCATATAATATCTCCCTAAACTACCGTATAAAAAAAAACCCACAACACCTGTGGATAAGTTGCATCCTGACTTTGGGGGGGTTATACTGCCTTTTAACTTCTCAAAAGTTCATACCATTTAAACATAAAAGTTACTAAATATTCACCCTAATTCGGAAACATTCCTTTAAAAAAAATGGTTTCAATCATGCATAAAAGGCAAACACAGCCCTTCACTTATTTTAAACAACCGATCAATACAGCCATTAGTCATAAGGCAAAGTAATGTATCTGTTTCTACATCTAAGTCACTGTCCATACTCCCGTTCCTATACCTATAGTAGGCTAACACTATAGTGGGTAGACAAAAAAAAAGTCTTTTGAAGTAGGCCTGCTATGCTTTCTAGACAGAACGGCGCCGATTTTCTATACTAGTGCCCTAACCTAATTACCATTAACATTGTTTGTAATAATTTCTAGTCAGATATATTTAGGATTGAGTGCATTTCATCAATGTATTGGTGAATAAAATGACTTAGATCTAGACTTCTAGATTAGGTCCAGTCTTTAGACTGATAAACTGATAGACCTAGAGCCACGCCGGCAAGGCCTATGCCTAGACCCAAAATCGTCTGCCTACATTTCCCACATTGATAAAAAAAAGACACACTGTAGGCCTACCCATACGATATAATAATTAGTAAAACCATGTAGGGCCAACACCTTTAAAAAGTTGATAATGATATCGGCGCCAATCGGCGTAGGCCTACATCGCGAACAACTCCTCTAGTAGCTAAGTAGGGCTAGCTAAATAGGCCTACTGTAATTTTTACCATAATATGATATAAGATAGCGTCTTAAACGGCATCGTTTTTTTTATACTAATAAAAAGACCTATTTCTGTGTATTTTGATATAAATATATTTCAAAATAAATTAATTTGGCAAATTATGTCGGTTCGCTGACCCCATGTAGACTAGTAGGCGCCGCACGTAGCGTAATCAGGCATTCTCAACATTGATCGCGAAAATAGGCACCTAACTAGTTCTGGTAACTACCCGCGCTGGTCGGCAAATTTGTCGCCTCGAGAGACCCGCGTCATCTATGAACAACTGTAAAGCAAAAAAAAAAAAACATTTCTCGCACGAGTTCGCTCGGGTCGACTCGCGCGTGCGATTTTCCAAAACCTGCCGCCTCTATAAACGCTTGCTTAGTCCTTATCATTATCTAATCTAGCAGACAACAAACTGTGGGAGAGGGCGCGAAAGAGGAGGAAGAGCTGTATGTATACCATCTTTACCGTCACAAAGCGAGAAGAGATAGGCTTGGCGTAGCAAGCATTATAAGCGAACAAGCGGGAGGTGGGGCTGTTGAAATAGGGACACGTGTTGGAGAAGGAAAAAATAGGGGTCAGCTCAATTTTTCAGGACATTTCAGGAGATTATTTCAAATTTCAGGAGGTTTTCAGGAGTTTTTGCACTTTTTTGCAATTTCAGGAGGATTTCAGGACATCCTGAAATTTCAGGAGGCCGCGGGAACCCTGTTTTTTGTAATGGCAATGCCAGGTTCTTAAGCTCAAAAACTAAATTCTGAAAAATATAAAAAAATTATGGAAATTACCTCTAACAAAGGAAACAAATCTTTATCTTCATCTTTCAACATATTCCATTTCTGAATTAAAGGTGGCATTAGAAGGTTGACATATTCCTATAAGATACAGAACATTAATTATTATATCACTTTTGACACTGACAAATGTTATATAGTCTATATATATCAAGAATACACAAACAAAAAAAAGGAAAAATACAAGACTGCAGTGAAATTCTTTAAAATCAAAATGCCCATTCAACACAGCATATTAAAATAAAAGTGTAGTAATACCACATGGTTAATAGCATATCATTTAATCCTGTTAACATTTTATGCACATATTTAGACACTAATATATTAATAATATGTAAAAAAAACAACTCAGCAGCATCTATAAAAAAAAATATATAAAAAAAATTATATTTCCTGACAAAGTAAGTAAATATTGTTTAACTTTTGTTCTGATAGCAGAAACAGAATTATACATGTTGCTTGTAAACTAATTTTAAAAATTACAATTATTTCTTGTCAGTGTCCAATGCTATATAAGCCAACAAGTTTGTGAATTGTGGCATTGAAATACAGCATCGTGTTAATGTACTTTCCGTCTCCGAAACTGAACAACAAATGGCAAATTGATCAGATGCGATTCAGGAAAGAATAATACATGAAACAATTTTTTAACACTTACTGGCGTATTATCATTCTGAGAATTAACACTTGCTGAATGATAATGCGGGATGTGACATTTCTTAAGGAGTTAACTTTAGTAATAGTAGAAAATTCACCTCTTATTCTGAGACTGTACGGGTGTTAATGCAGGATTTTTCTTCTATTACTTATAAATAAGTATATGTTTAAATGGTTTACGTCATGTTTATGTCTTAGATAATTGAATTTTAGAATTATAAGAAAAGCAAGTCTCTTTTAATTAAGATTGTTCTAAAGGCCAGGCAGTCCCGAGTTTTTTTAAATTTAAAAGTTCTAACATTTATGGTGTCCCGTCAAGTGTATGTACTAACTAGTGAAATCTTTCAGTGTATGTACTATCTAGTGAAATCTATCTACTTGAAATTTTTTTCAATTATATATGTTGGTTGTAAACTAATTTTAAAAATTACAATTATTTCTTGTCAGTGTCCAATGCTATATAAGCCAACAAGTTAGTGAATTGTGGCATTGAAATACAGCATCGTGTTAATGTACTTTCCGTCTCCGAAACTGAACAACAAATGGCAAATTGATCAGATGCGATTCAGGAAAGAATAATAAATGTAACATATTTTTTTTAAACTTACTGGTTTATTATCATTCTGAGAATTAACACTTGCTGAGAGATAAAGTGGGATATAACATTTCTCTAAGAGTTATCTTTAGTAACAGTAGAAAATTCACCTCTTATTCTGAGACTGTACGGGTGTTAAAGCAGGGTTTTCTTCTATTACTTATAAATAAGTATATGTTTAGATGGTTTACATCATGTTTATGTCTTAGATAAATGAATTTTAGAAATATAATAAAAGCAAGTCTCTTTTAATTAAAATTCTGCTAAAGGACAGGCAGTCCTGAGTTTTTTGTAATTTAAAAGTTCTAACATTAATGGTATCCTGTCAGGTGTATGTACTATCTTGTGAAATCTTTCATCTTGAAATTTTTTTACAAATTATATGTGTTGGTTGTAAACTAATTTTAAAATCACTTTTATTTCTTGTCAATGTCCAATGCTGTATAAGCCAACAAGTTAGTGAATTGTGGCATTGAGATACAGCATCAAGTTAATGTACTTTCCGTCTCCGAAACTGAACAACAAATGGCAAATTGATCAGATGCGATTCAGGAAAGAATAATAAATGTAACATATTCTTTTAAACACTTACTGGTTTATTTAGATGGTGCCCAACTGAATCAGCTAATGTTCCAATAGCGTCATACAAAATAAGCAAGTTTTTGTGCTGTGGAAACATTTTATACATTTTTTGTAAAATCATTCAGTTATCCTTAGCTTAACAATATAAGATTAACCAATAATCTACAGTAGACTATCACCTGATATTTTCCAAATGCAAAAACAAGTGTCTCTAAAATAAAACCAAGGTAAGGAACAAGCTCTGTGCAAGCCTCTTCTTCCAGAGTTGCAAAGGCTGAGCAAGCAGCTTCCTGAACACGTTTGTTAGCATCCAGTACTCGCTTGAGAAGCTGAAAATATAACCCAACAAAACCACATACATTTAGCAAGGAGATGAAATTTTTTACACACAGCTTTATTTTTAAAAATTGCTCTAATAAAAAGCAAAATAAAAACAAACATTACCTCAGTCATAAGCGGCTTTAGAAAGTTATCATGAGGTTGACCAACTACCCAATGGGCGTAGCGGCTTAAAGTCCAGCATGTGATTGACCTGACTAGCGCTTTTTTATCAGACAAGCAATTGATGAGATAAGGGATCAACTCAGGTAAATGAGGAATCATCCCACTCATGCAGCCCTCAGCTATAGCACCTAGGACTAAAATGCCAGACTCTTTCACTTCCCAGTCCACATGAAAAAGTGTTTCTTTAAGAATTGGTAAGAGCACAGGCAATATTTCCTCATGAAATACATTAGCCAAGACGTCAAGAGCAGCAGCAGAGCACTTCCCTGTTAAAAAAAAAAAATTTTTTTACCATTGTTTGAATTTTTAGCAAGTTACATCTTTCTACCATAGACATTTATTGCTATTACCGTGCTCTGGCAAAATTGCTTTGAAGACCGTAACAATTAATAGACAACCCACATTATGTTCAGATGCTTCATGTTTTTCTCAGATAGACATGTATCTACCAGTGTGTTCCAGTATTTAAAATATATCATACACCTTTTTTTATTTGATTGAAAAGTGCAGACATGCCTACCCCTAAGGACTAAAAAGAGGAACAATCTTGATGAAAAAGAGGATTTTTCAACAAAAAAGCGGAACACCCTTTATGTAACAATCTTTTATAAAAAAAAAAAAAAAAAAAAAGAGGAACATACCCATCTATTTACTATTTCACTATTTAAAATGTACGTAGGCCTACGTTTTACAGACAGTTTGCAATCGATCTAGATCTAAGACCTAAGAGCTTAGTACAAAGAACATTAGGCCTAAATCCACGTTTTTCTTTGAGGAATAAACTCCTTTGAATATTCCTTCCTATAAAACTGTTTGTTTTTTTACAGTTTCAACAAATCAGATTTAAACTTTCTGAGCCAGGACGTTTAGACATTTTCACAATCTTAGCAATACAGTAAAGAAAAATAAGATTCATTGCCAAACACGTGTAATACCGCAAAAAAAAAAAAAAAAGTTAGAAAAGACTAGAATATGTCTTTTAAAAACCCAGAAAACCCAAGTAATAATAATTATATCATTGTGACCTTATTTATCCCTTTGATTTATTAACCTAGACACAGACTAATTTCCAATTTGGCGTAACAAAACTAGTAAAAAGCGTAACGGCGTAACAAAGTGTGTTTTTTTTATCAAAAAGCGGAACAAATACGCCAAAAGCGGAACGGTAGGCATGTCTGAAAGTGAACAAACTAGCTGAAAAGACCAGTTTTTTTGTCTAAAGGATTAAAGATTTTGTTAAAAGTATTCACCCAAATATGCCATCAGCGGTAACAGTAACTTTACATTTGGTTTGATAAGATTTATATTATATCACAGGCAATAGGGATTTGAAAACAAAAGCCTATTAAAACTTATTAATAATTGCAAACCATTAAATAAATTATTTTTATGCAAAAAAAATTTGGTGGCCACCAGACGTACAAATGTAAATGATTATGATTTAACAAAATGTTAAATCAGTTTCAAAGCTTTAAACAATGATTTTTGAATTAATTTCCTGATTTTATTTAATATTCATAAGGATTCAAATGATTTTTTGTAAATAAAAATGGCTTAACTTTACAACTTGAAGCAGACATCTTAATTTAAACACTCTTTGGTTATGATTCAACCTTTCTATCTTAAAAAAAAAAAAAACTTACTGAGATTCCAGTCTGACAAAGAGTCATCATCATCATAGCTCTCATCATCATCTCCGTCCTAAAGAATAAAAATACCTTTCCATTTTAAGACTTGGCAATACATTTATTGTCACAAAGCAGATTACAAAGCACTATTTCCATTTATATTAACTATTTCTCATGTAATTACCTCGCCTTCATCATGCTTTTGATTGGAATGTGTTCTAGATTTATGGAATCTGGGCTTTATGTCAGATTCTTTATCTGGAATCATTTCATCTTCTTCTATATCACCCTAGAGAGATTTAGAAAAAAGATAAAAGAAAATAATAACATGTTTAAAATCTTTTATAGAATGAAAATACTGTTTTAAGATCTAACACAATTACCTTGAGCAGAATTATATCAATTTCTGAATATCTCATCCCTTTCACCAGAATAGGCACAAGCCTATCTATGTGAGGACCAAGCACATCTTTACAGACTTTCTGTTCTGCAAGCGACAACCAAAACTCACACGACTCCAGAGCCACGGTATCATCTGCATCTTGTGTGCGTTCCATCATATACTTTATGAAAGAGTATATAAAAGAATTTAATCTACACAATAAAACTAGAAATTTGTCAACAACCTTAAAAAAAATATTTAAGAATTAAAAAAAAATCACAATTTATTTTGAAAAATAAGTTAAAAATATGTGCATTTAAATATTTCCAAACACGTCTATAGACTAATGTGTTTATATCAGTCAGATACAGCAGAATTTATTAATAGTCTTAGAAAAGTAAATAGCAGGCCAGGGACATTCATTGGTAATCTGGTTTATTTTAAGCCTGATGAAATAAGAAATGCCACTAAAATAATGATTAAGAAATACCTGAATAATTTGATCAATGTGAGGCATAAGTCTATCAATCCTCACTTCCACAAGCATTACCAAAGCTCTACAAACATTCTTTCTAACTTCAGTGTCCTCATCTTTAGCCAAGAAAAATAAATTCTGTAGAACACAAAAACAGCTTCATTAAAGAACTTGAATTACATGTTTTGTATAAAAAAGTAATAAGTAGCCTACATTTGAAATATTTTGTTTATACCAATCAACAGCTTATAATATGTTGATGACAGCAAAGAAACATACCTGAATAAAAGTATCAATGTGCACCATAAGTGCTTGTGTGCGACTGATTATAAACTGATTCACACAAGCAATGGCATGGGATCTGGAAATGAAAACAAAAAAAATTAGGACTAAATGAATAATATTTTTACCCTTTTCTTTTTTTAAAGTACTACTAATTTACCTACACACAAATTAAAATACCAACCTTATTTTTGGACTTTGGTGTCTAAAAAAGTTTAGAAACTTTGGTATCAAAATGTTTAATGGTCTTTCAGCCATATCACTATCTAGAGTCTCAGAATTATCTTCACATATCTTCTGCAAAGCACCAAAAGCACCCTGAACAGGAAGAATATAGTAATAATTTAGTTTATGTAACCACACAAAAAGTTGAGAAACAACCTAATGGCTAAGTAACCTTGTTCCTTATTGAAAATCCCATTCATGATCATTTTTGTTACAGGCTAAGTGTTACCTATAGTTAAATTTCTGTTAAAGTTACAATTAATATTTAGCAAACTATCATTCAAAGGTGGATAAAACAAAATTCTAAGCTTTTAGATTTTAAGTAGGCCCTAATTGCAACTTCTGGGATGATACAATTATTTCCCAAGCACATGTCCCAGCTGACAGCTTACGGTGGCTTACCTCACAAATATTGTAGTCTTCTGAATCCAAGCATGCACATAGATGCGGAAGCACTTCAGGCCAATTATGTAATTCTCCTTTACATATTATATTGGTGATGATGATTCCGATGGTTGCCCTGATTAAAGGTGATGGATCTCCAATGCTGTTCAAGCATTCTTGTTTTATAAAGCTGGTCACCTCTGAAGGGAATCGCTCGAAATGTGCACGGACATTGTTCTTCAAAATTAATCCACTCAACGAACGTGTAGGGTCATCTGGAAAAATGTTATAACTTTTATTAATGTCATCATTTTTTATATATGTAATTGTCCATGTTGACAACAGTGTAGTTAATAATGCATAAATACAAGTAAGTGTCAATTGTAGTTACCCAACAAATTTGAACATTCCAAATGAAAATTTAAATTTGGAGCAAGTAAAAGTAAAGCAAATAAAGCAAAGTATTAAATAACATGCGTATGTTTACCTTCAGTTTTAAGTTTTGTGAGAACAAATATCAGATAGTTATTGAAGTCAGGATAGTTGTTTAGCTCACCCAATTTCTGTAGAGTAAAATTGAAAAATAAAAGTAATAAAAGCAAAATGGCAACAGTGCAGGTATACTTTGTGTGAGAAATAGATCACGCCGCGTGACTTAAAATCCATTCAAAAACTTCGTATTTAAACAAAAATACTAATTGATACACAAGAGATATTTAATTCTTATATTTTAATAATTAACCTGTTGAACTGCTCTTTGTGTATTTGTATCGGGAGATTGTGATTCTTTCAGTAATTGAAGAATTTGCCGTAAACCGTTTTCCTCAGGCTGCCACATCGCCATTTTGATTATGTGATAAAACTAGTGCGACTTCTTACGACATGTGCTAAAATTAGGTTACATTAATATTAATGCGCAAAATAAAACACGCTCATACTTTCAAATAAAAGTATGCAACACATCAGTATATTATGAACTAATATGTTGAGAATAATATCATTAAATTATAACACAATATTTTAGTTTAAACTGTAGAAACTTTAAGAACTATATTTTGCGTAGTAGTCATTAGAATAGAAATAATATTAACTTTGCAACTGAAAGATTTCCTTGGAATTTAAATTAGTGCTGTCAACCCCCATTTACAAAAAATAATTACCGGTATCCGTCTTAATTTTTTATTATTATTTCTTACTTACCCAACGTTTATCTTTTATCTCTACTAATCTACTCCTAATTTTTTGTCAGAATAATCTCAACCAAATGGATTCTATATTACTAGATTTCGACAAAGTTCACCATTCTAGTTTACTAAAATAAACTAAAATCTTTTGGCATCTCTGGTCCCGTACATCAGTGGATTTTAAAGACTTTCTTATAGGCTATGTATTGAAAAAATAATGATAATTAGAGGCTCTAAATTAGTGGTTCCCAAACTTTTTTATGTCGCGACCCCTTTTTACAGTTTCTCATGATTTGACGACCCCCCGCCCCCCCCCCCCCTCAAAAAAAAAATATATATATTTTTTCGTTCTACTTTATTATTGCATTTTGCGAATGTTATGATATGTAGATAGGCCTATACAGGATTTATTTTTACTGTTCCAAATTGAACCTAATTAAAGCATAGCAATTAATCATTTAAAAAGAAATAGAAGACATAAAAACAAATGAGAAAAAAAAAGTGCTGGTTCGATCCTTCTTTCCAACACTAGTCAAATCTAGATGATTAATTTGCATGCGTTTATAAGAATCAGAAATCTTTTAAAAGGTCTGTGGACCATTTTATTAAACTGTCATAAGAGTTACCATTAGAATGTAATCTTATCATTCACAGGCCTATTCACAAACTTAAATAAGTACAGTTTTTTAATTTAAATGAATGTAACTTTTCCTAAATGTCAGTATTTATTGATCTTACAAATAATATTACAAAGATAAACTAGTATGGGGCCCGGCGCAGCGCAATAACTACACACACACACCCTCTTCGTGGGGCCTGAAGTAGACAGCATAATAATATGCATTTCATTTTCATCCAATTTTCATCCAAGGCTAAAGTTTCATTTGGAATGATCGGGTCTTTTTAGATAAATTAAGGCATTTTACATTTTCTTCCTTGCAGTGATAAATTTAACTCATTCAAGACAACAATGATGTCAACCAAGCAGCCTAAGTTATTGTCTGCAGTTCACTTTTTTTTTTTTTTTTTTACCGAAAAGTACTTCAAAGAGCAGTCTTGCTTTCTGATATAAAATATAAAAATAACTGGTTTTAATTTCTCTCGACAATCATCTCACAAGTGTGAAATAGCAAGAATTGTTCGGAGCATCGTAGGCCTACTCGTTGCACAATTGCGAAAACAGTCGACTGTTTAAAGTGCTTGTCTTTACAAAAGGGCCACATTAATGACGCTTTTTATTAATTCTTTTAACTGTTGTGTCTTCTTTGCTAATATTTGTCCATATAGCATATACAGTGAGTTCCAATTACTTTTGGTCACTAATTCTTTTGAAATCCAGACCGAACAGAATCTACACTAAATTCCAAAATATTCAGGAAGTGTCGGTCGTTTTATCGCCAAAACTACTGTTTTTAACACAATGGCTGCTTTTAACAGAGAAGAGGCTTTTTTAACACAACTCTACACACGTGTTACTGGTCCGCATACGTGCATTATGGTGCCGACCTTGTCACATACACTTGTATTGATGTCATTACACCAAGTAGCCTACACGTAGTATGCGGATGTAGTCCTATCTGCCTGTCTGTGGACTCGCTTGGAGACGGAAAGATGAGCTGTGTTTCGGCTCCTAAGACCATCGAAAACATAAGCTTTCCGAAGGTCTTTGACGACCCCCGCGATTGGTCATTCGATCCCCAAGGGGGTCGCGACCCAAAGTTTGGGAACCGCTGCTCTAAATCATCACCAATAACTGTAAACTCAGGAGTTCCAAGGGGAACTGTTCTAGCACCTCGCTATTATTTCTAATTTATATTAACGACTTACCCAATTGCATCAACACAGAAACAAAAAAAGTAAGATTGTTTGCATATGATTGTATAATTTATAGAACAATACAGACAGAAAAAAGATAGTGAACTCTTACAAAATAACCCAGATGAACTACAAAAAATGGGAATCTAACTGGAGCATGTCTTTTCAATTAGAAAAATGCTGACAGCTAAGAATAGCCAAGAAAAAAATCAACTAAGCTTAGCCTACTTCATTAATGACAATAAACTAACCCAAACTAACAAAATATAAAAATATAAAAAAGTAAATAAATCAATAATAAATAATAATAAACTCTAAATAATATAAAAATTTAAAATTAAATTGGCAATTATGCAAGTATATTTTAAATGTTTGTATTAAGTTAAGAGGAGATGCCCCGAAACGCCCTTTAATCTCAGTTGGCGCTGTGGGTCCCTTTATTTGGTATTCTTAGAATGTATACTTGAACTTTTTGTTAAATTATATGCAAAGAATCCTCTTTTTGTAATGTAGGGTCTAATTATTTTCGATAGCATCTAGGATCTCTTTGTTATTATTTTTCTCCAGAGACACTTACAAATAATATAGACCTATGAGCCCTTACAGGCTTACAGCTCTCCCATTTAGCTTAGTAGCCTAGGCATAAATACCCTATGTCGCTGCATACTAGTACGGCAGTAAATCTAAATAGTCGATCCTTTTACACTTTAATGATTTCCTTTGCGGTAGCCAAGAGACGAGGTTGAAGGTATCATAATCTTAGACAAAAATGTATTGAAAATTTAAAACACATTTTTTTTTTCATTTAACATAATGTATTTTGGGAATAGTCTGTAAAAAAATGTGTGTCAACTGTATTGCCACCAGGGCCGTATTAAGGATTGTGAGGGCCCTGTTCCTAAATGTATGTGTTCTCACCCCTGCTTTCCACATACCTCAGGAAAGGGCCGTTACTTCATGTGACATTCTGTAAAATTATAAATGTTATGTTGCAATTAGCTTGGTTGGACTGGATCGCTTTTATTGTAGGGGAATAAATGAATTGTATTTAACATTTTCAACGTAAGAATGGGGATGTTACTAAAACCTTTTTCTTTTTGAGATGTATCATGTGGGGGCCCGGCGTGTTCCAATGGAACATGTGGAACATGCCTAAGCACGCCACTGATTGCCACAGCAGATCCAACCTCGCATATGACTACACAATATACATTACTGGCGAATAATTACAACTGACAAGAGTAACACCAATAGTTAAATCACTAAGTCTCGAAACACTAGAGTGGACCGAAGGACAGCTAGTAAAGTAGCAATAATACATACGGCATTAAAATCTAATTTAGAAATACAACACACAAAAAATATGTTAAAAAGCTCAGATAAACATAAGGACAAAAAACACTTTCCTTATCGAGAAAAAAATGTGTGTGGTGGAGGTGGTGGCCCCAGTAAAGATCTCATACCGGCATCTTTTTTTTCTCTCGAGGGCCCTGGCCAACATATCTTAATAAGCTTCAATATATTGCACCTGATCCTCTCTGGTTGATCTAAGCTTTAACGTACTGTAAAAGCCGCTTAACGCAAATCTTTTCCCAACAAAAACAAATATCTATAACCCATTTAAAGATCATATATTCTTTATATTACTTTTTTTGCTATAATAAAAAGAATCATAAACGACTTGACATTAAACAAACGGAATTTCGTAAAGAAAAAGTACTTTCTTTTCTTTTTTGTAACTTTCACTACCTAATAGCTTTTCAATTTTGTGTAGGCCTATACTTCTAACAAAGTTCGCGCAACCAATTTTCACTCAAATTATCAGAACCATTAGCAAAAAAAAAAAAAAAAAAAAAGCAAAAGAAATCCAAAATGCAAAATAATAGGCCTACGATTAGCCTATGACAAGTAAATCAGGCTTTGTCTTTCAATTTTGTGATGATTTTTCACTAATTTTGTGTGTAGCCTAACCATTAGCGCTAAAATGAAATCTAGTTTAATCATTTGTGAATTTTTAGCACCCGATTGAAAAAAACCCGAACTGAAGTAGAATAGGTTCTAGCTCAGATGTTACAGGGATGTCAGAAAACAAATGTTGATCTGTTGGGTATTCCATAGTAGTGTCAATTGTCAATGATTGCAAGAAGTCTAAATCTTTCTGTGTCACCTGCATTCTTAAATATGGGAGTCTGTTAAAGTTATCAGGTTTTCTATAGACTCGGGCTCCACTTCCAGAGTAATCACAGCAGCCAGAACCGGTGTGTTGATATTAGCTAATACGGTTCTAGACATATCTTCGTCCTGTTCTGCAGACGTTGTTTTTGCCAAATGGAACATTTGCATCTGATTTCAGACAATTTTATGGATGGCTCTTCAGCACTATCTTCAGTCTTTCTTTTTTTTTTGTACTAGTACTGACTAGTAATGACTAGTTCTTTATTTTATTTTTCTTGAAAAGGCCCGACTTAAAAACAATATATCCTAGCCTTCATGTAGCTGCATTATGTTTATCAACTTACCCCTCCCAAAACTGAAACGTTCATGAAATAGATGAATGCGTTCCAAAAAAGAAAACGTTCGTTTAAAAACTGTTTAATGAAACGTCATCAGTAAACCCAAAGTCTGATTGTCCTCCTCTCCCCGTCTTTGCTTTTGCTTTAATTTTTTTTTTTTTATAATGGCCTGCTGTATTATCTGCCAACTGGTACTAGAGCCTTGACGTGGCTTGGCAGCTTGTGTACCCTGACGACCCCCAGAGCTATACCAGCGGGAGTGTAAACTCCTGGCAGGTTCAACCAAGCTGGGAAGATCTGCGCGGGTAGTGGTCAGACAAAAGCTAGTGCCCTGGTCCTCCAGGTTGGGGGTTAAACATAAGGCTAGCAACCTTATTTTTAAAAAAACCCAAATCGCTACAGAAACACCAAACACAGAAAAAACTGAGGACTTTGACCTGGGAAGGAAAGAAACTTCTAGAAGTTTTATGACGTTTAGTGGTAAAAGCCGAAAGGAAGCCACGAAGCCGACTACCTTTCTTTTAACCAGGAATACTTTTATTGGAACATGGAATGTTAGGACCATGTATGAAACTGGCAGAGCCCTGCAAGTAGCAGCTGAAATGAAAAGAAACAAAATTGAAATACTGGGCATTAGTGAAACAAGGTGGACCCAAGCAGGACAAACAAGGCTGTCGACGGGAGAGCTATTATTGTACTCTGGGCATGAAGAGAGTGAGGCCCCTCATACACAGGGAGTAGGACTTATGCTGTCTACCCAGGCACAAGGCACCTTGATTGGATGGGAGGCACATGGACCCAGGATGATTACCGCCTCGTTCCGCACAAAGAAGAAGAAGATCGCTTTGAACGTGGTACAGTGCTACGGCTCCACAAATGATGGTAGCGAAGAGGATAAGGACCAGTTCTTTTATAGATTGCAAAAAGTCCTAGAGACCTTCCCACGCAAGGACATCACTATCCTCATGGGTGACGTCAATGCCAAGATTGGGACAGATAACACAGGATATGAGCACATCATGGGCACCCAGGCAGTGGGAGAAATGAACGAAAACGGGGAAAAATTTGCAGACTTTTGTGCCCTAAATAACATGGTGATAGGAGGCAGCATCTTTCCCCATAAGCGTATTCACAAGTGTACATGGGTATCGCCCGACAATCGCACAGAGAACCAGATAGATCACATCTGCATTAATAAACGATTCAGACGGTCCATGCAAGATGTCAGAGTAAAAAGGGGTGCAGATGCAGCATCGGATCACCATCTGCTGGTGACCAAACTGAAATTAAAGCTGAAGAGAAACCCTATACTGTACATGCCAAACAGAAGAGAAAAGTACAATGTCAACGTCTTAAAAGATCACATGTACAGAGAGAAGTTTAAGCTAACACTAAAAAATAGGTTTCAAGTGCTTCAAGAACTTCAGGAAGAAGAAGACAATGTACCCAACAGATGGCAAAAAATTAAAGAGTCATTCAGAACAACATGCCAAGAGGTAGTAGGGAAAACGAAACAGCAGCATAAAGAGTGGATAACAGCAGAAACTTTGGTCAAGATCCAAGATAGGAGGAAGAAAAAGGCAACAGTAAGCAACAGCAAAACAAGGGCAACCAAAGCAAAGGCTCAAGAGGAGTATGCAGAGGCTCACAGAATAGTAAAGAGAAGCATAAAGAAAGATAGGAAGAATTATATAGACGGACTGGCGAAAGAAGCAGAACAAGCAGCGTACAGTGGAAACATGCGACAGCTGTATGATATTACCAAACGCCTTTCTGGCAAGTTCAACAAACCAGAAAGACCTGTCAAGGACGAACACGGGAAGGCCATCAATAGATTAGACCAACAAATGAATAGATGGGTTCAGCATTTTGAACAGCTTCTTAATAGGCCCAAACCCCTTACTGATACCCCTATCATTGTGCCAGCAAACGAGGATCTCCCGATTAATTGCGAAAAGCCGACCAGAAACGAGATTAGGAGAGCCATTGCTGGTATAAAAGATGGGAAAGCAGCTGGACCAGATGACATACCAGCAGAGGCCCTAAAAGCAGATGTGGATTTGTCAGTAGAGATGCTATACCCACTCTTTGAACGGATTTGGGAAGATGAAAACATACCAGCAGATTGGAAAGAAGGTTGCCTGATCAAACTCCCTAAGAAAGGTGACCTCAGTAATTGCAACAACTACAGAGGCATCACACTTCTTTCAGTGCCGGGAAAGGTCTTTAACAGAGTCCTCCTTAATAGGATGAGAGACATTGTTGATCCCAAATTGAGAGACCAGCAGGCAGGCTTCCGGCAAAACAGATCCTGCACGGATCAGATTGCGACGCTTCGCATCATAGTCGAGCAGTCATTAGAGTGGAATTCCCCGCTGTATATACTTTTTATTGATTATGAAAAAACCTTCGACAGCGTGGACAGAGAGACCCTTTGGAAGCTTCTACGACACTACGGCATCCCAAATAAGATTACCAACCTTATCAAGAATTCCTACAATGAGATGTCCTGCAGAGTCGTACATGGAGGACAGCTTACAGACTCTTTCCAAGTGCGAACCGGAGTTCGTCAAGGATGCCTGTTGTCGCCATTTCTCTTCCTCCTGGTCATAGACTGGATTATGAAAACATCCACTCGGGAGCGCAGAAACGGTATACAGTGGACCTTGTGGGACCAGCTCGAAGACTTGGACTTTGCAGATGACATTGCACTCGTCTCTCACAGTCAACAACAAATGCAAGAAAAAACCAACATGGTGGCAGCCACATCAGCACAGGTTGGACTGAACATCAACAAAGAAAAGAGCAAAACCTTGAAGATCAACCCCTCTTGTGCCGAATCAATCACACTGCATGGAATCCCACTTGAGGAGGTGCAGTCCTTTAACTACCTGGGGAGTATCATTGACCAGCAAGGAGGAACAGTTGCAGACGTCAAGGCAAGATAGGCAAAGCAAGAGCCGCCTTCATTCAACTCAAGAATATATGGAACTCCAAAGAGCTGTCCCTAGATACAAAAATTAGACTGTTCAACTCTAATGTTAAGTCAGTCCTGTTGTATGGCGCGGAAACTTGGAGAATGACAAAAGCTACCACTGGCAAAGTCCAAACCTTCATCAACAGCTGCCTCAGAAGGATACTCCAGATCCGCTGGCCTGACACCATAAACAATACCGACCTCTGGCAAAGAACCTGCCAACGCCCTATAGAAGAGGATATCAGAAGAAGAAGATGGGGTTGGATAGGGCACACCCTGCGCAAGCCGCCAACCAACATCACCAGACAGGCACTCAAGTGGAACCCGCAAGGCAAGCGGAAAAGGGGCCGCCCAAGGAATACCTGGCGACGCGACCTTGAGGCAGACACAGAAAAGATGGGGTACAGCTGGACTCAATTGGAGAGAATGGCCCAGGACAGAGGACTCTGGAGATCTGTGGTTGGCGGCCCATACCCCAGCCCGGGGGTGACGGGCAATGATGATGATGATGATGATGCTGTATTATATTCTGCTTCTTTTCACTTATAGCTATAATTTGGCTGGTTTTTAAGCTCCCCAAAAAAACATCTTTGATCCATATAACACGACACTTAAGCATTCTCGGAGGGCGATCATAGTTGAACATAGTTTATTCGCCCGAACACAGTCTGATCTTTCTCCACCATCCACCCCTCCCCCACACGCACAGCTTAGTCCAGCTGTTCCCATTCCAGTAGCGTAACCAGGGCTATATGCGCCTACGGCTCGCGGAGGTGGGTGGAATGTGTGTCTATCTACCCAGCGGTCACACCACGTCGTATCGACGCCGAAAATACGTGATGTCCACGTGACTTCGTGGTTTCCACGTTTTTCCTCCGTCGATACTACGTGGTGTGCCCGCTGGGTAATATGTTAGTTTTCAAAGATTAGTAAACTGATAAAGTTAGGACGGGGGCAGTGTGATATGTTGAATTCATTGTTGTTTTTTAAAAGCTTAAATTGTAGAGTAGAATAAGGGTCTGCAACCTAAGGCACGCGTACCAAACTTAGCACGCAGGTAGATTTTCAATGGCACGCGAGCGATAAGAGTTGTTATTTATTGATGAAAAAAACAACATTTCCGGTTCTGAATGAAGAAAACTGACTGGTGAAGCCGATGTTTCTGAATGACATAGCAACACATTTCAGTGAGTTGAATTTGCATTTACGAGAACCACTGGAATAAATTTGCATTGAAACTGGATATATCTTGGCGTGAAATCAATTTCAAAACATTTACCTACCTTTACATCCCTATATTAGGGCAAATATTAAGATAAAAATTAAGATAGATATAGTTGGACTTTCTCAGAAGTACATCGAAGCACTCAAAGTTTTTATGCTCATCATCTTTAATTCAACATAAATATAAGTAATTATAAAGCAAGATTTTTTTGTATTATTAATTTAATAAATATAAGAGACCTATTTAATATCACTATATTATGTAATTATTAATGTTTAAGAGATAAAGTCCTCAAATGGACAAAACAATTAATGCAGGAAATGTTTATTAACAACTGTTTAACGTAAATTAATTTTAATTCTCTAATAATTAAATCTTTTAATGAAGACTAGAAATAGCCCGTGGGGAAACCACGGGGGTAAAGAATTTAGTTGTATGTGTTTTTATTATTTTTAGAATTGTGTTTATATATTTGGTATGCTTTTTCAAAAGTCGGGAAACAGGAGCTGGAAGTAATATAGCCCTAAGTCATGGTTTTAAATTTTAATTTAAGAAATGACGATTCTAATTGATGATATTGAAATTTTTATAGAATTACTGAGATAAATAAAATATAAACATAGTTTGCTTTAACTGTCTTTTTTCAGTGTAATAAATTCAGATAAAACTTGTCCTAAAAAGCAATATTAAGTGTAATTTCTTGTTCACCATGAATAGGGTCTAGTTGTCTGTTGAGTGTTTATTTTCAACATGTTTGGGACATTTTTACCTTAAAAAGTGATAAAAGTTTACTATAGATGAAAACTTCGACATGTCTGTTATTAAAATTTTATAATAGCTATAAAAAAAGCCAGAATTATTGGCAATTGTTGACGTCATAGATAATAGGGAAATGTTGACGATCCAAGTTGATAAATTTGGATTTATAGGCTTTTAGCTATTGCATTCTGAGAAGATTTCTGAAGTGTTCAAATTGCGATGTATTTCATTTGCAATGAATCAACAGCCGTTGCAAAGACAATGTATGAATTGAGATTTCTCAAAAGCATAATGATTACTTTTCGAATTCTGGTTCAGGCTAGGATTTTTTCCCGGGTCTGGCGGGTGTCCCTGAGTCTACCCAGTTTTGACCTTAGTTGGGGTAAAGTAAAGGCGGCTGTGCATAGTGCCTGCCACACAATCACCTAGTATACCGTGCCCATAGAAACTGGTGAACGCTGCTTCACCGCCCTTTGGATCATTTTGGTCCGACGGGATACTTTTTTAGAAATAATTGTTATCATATTTATCACAATTAGTTTGATACCAGACATTGTCACAACTGTTTATGAATTCGAGCGTTCGCCTGACGTACCTGATATAGACCTAGGGTAGGGTTTGTTCCTGGCTCTAAAAAGTGTCTCTGAGCCTACCAAGCTCTGATGGGTACCTGCCATTCGTTAGAAACCAATAAAGGGGGCTGGGTATTGTGGCCACAGAAACTTGTGAACACTTCTTCATGTTCCCTATGGATCAAAATGGTCTAAAGGGGATATTTTATCACATCTCGTGTAAGGCCAGACAGTATAGCCATAGGGAAATTGGTGTGTTGGTGGGGGGGGGGGGGGTGAAGATAGACTAATATATAGGCTAAAATTTGTCCACAAAAAGCAATATTCAATTTCATATCAAGTTACAGTTCCTAAACTGTTGAGTTTTTTTTTATAAATGCTTGAAATATCTGTACTTTTCATCCCATAAACCCGCTTTTTTTTAAAATCAATTTTTGTTCCATGTTGGGAAAGTGAGGATAAGGATAATAATTTCATAATTCAAAAGCCAGTTAAGAAACGTTTATATTACTCTTTCTAATTACTTTTGTACGTTATACAAAAATGGAAAACCTAAATGTTTGAAGGTTTTAATTTCTGAGCAAAAATGTCAAAGAATGGTCAAAGTTTACGGAGAAACGATTTGGTGAAAGAAAAACAATTAGAAATTGACTATCTAAAGACCAAAATAATGTATTAATAGTTTAGGTTTAGTTTTATATTTGCTAAATTGATAGAAAAAAAAGAATAAAAGAGTTATTAAGATATAGAGTTATGATCGAACTTTAGAGATTTTATCAATAGATATCAACAAACGTTTTAAACAGTCTAAAAATAAGGTTTTTTTCTAATCTTGCATATATGTGTGTATATTTGCGCGTGTTTGTGTGTATGTATTAGTAAGTGAGGCGGACAGACAGAAAGGAAGAGGATTTATTTAGGTAGAGACCTATTTAAACTGCTAAGTTTAAACGTCATCTGCTATACATTTTTCAAAGCAGGATTTACATAGTCTTAAAACCTTATGACAATTTTAAAAAAATTAAACAGAAATAGCCAAATTTAGGGGCCTTATTCAAAACTGTGTACACATACACATGTAGGCCACAGGGGCTTATTTATATTGTTTAGATATTTCCAAAGTCTAAAATAAGATGGACCGCTTGCTTTGATATTTACGAACACAAACGGAATTATAGACCTAGGGTCTAGTAATTTGCTATGATTTTATAAATGGAAAACTATAAACTATAGGCCTACTTATCACAGTTGTCTGTTATTGTCGCAGAATTTAAAGGAATATTTGAGACGTAAAATGCCGACGCATAGATGTAAATTAAAACTATTAGGGGAGACCGGGGCTAGTCCGCCATAGGGGTACATTCGCCATGGTGGTATTGCGCGCAAACTGAATTATTTTTAGACTGGACGACACTACCACGCCGTTCAGTAATTGCGTCTGGTTGATCTTGTGTATGTGTTAAATGGCTAAAAATCTAGACTGCTCTGCTACCGTGATATTTGTGTTTTTTTAGTAGGTAAGTGATTTTTTCTTCGTACTACATCTCCTCATATTACGCAAGAAGTAGTAAAGGCTATTAAACGACACTGCGTGTTATCAAAACACTGGCTCTCCTTGATACATTCATGGTGTCACGTTATCGCTTTCTCTACCAAGGCTGCTGTAATGGATTGATAATCGTAGAAAGGTGATAGTGGGGCAGGTTCGCCAACACTGGCTGGGGCATATCCGACAGATGGGTGAACCTGCCCCAATGGGAATCTGTCTGTGTTCGGTTCGCTGAAAAAAACGCCTATGTCAAGCTCAGCAAAACTGACTTCGATCTCATTCTGGCTCCCCATTGACAATTTATCAACTTCCAGAGTATGTTAATGAGGCATGGGGTCCCACTATGACAGTGCAGAACATCATCTAAGGATTTGCAAAAGCAGGCATCTATCCTTACAGTCCTGACACTTTCCAAGAAAACGATTTCTGTCCCTCTTCAGTGACTGATTGAGACAATCCTCTACAACTAGAACCTTCTCGCCAGAAACATCAGCCAGGCCCTTCTCAACAGGACTAACCAGAATTTTCTCACCAGGACCAACCAGAACTTTCTCACCAGGACTAACCAAAATTTTCTCACCAGGACCAACCAGAAGTTTTTAGCCAGAATCAACCAAGCCCTTCTCGCCAGGATCAACCAGAACCTTCTCGCCAGGATCAAACAGGCCCTTCTCGCCAGGATCAACAGGCCCTTCTCGCCAGGATCAACCAGGCCCTTCTCGCCAGGATCAACCAGACCCTTCTCGCCATTATCAAACAGGCCCTTCTCGCCAGGACTAACTTCTCACCAGGATCAACCAGGCCCTTCTCAAGGGCAAGGAACACCGGTGTGGCTTGTAGCAGAAGCTGACTTTTCGCATGTTTAAATTAAGCCTCACCCCAAAACTCCTCCGCTAAAGTTACCAACACGCGGGAAAAGGAAGAGGAAAAGCTGCATTCTGACAGACACGCCAGAAAAAGCGAAACTTAGAACTGGACCATTTGGAAAAAAAGCGCAAGAAAAGCGCAAAGCAACCTGGAAAAAAGACTTCAGTTGTTAATAAGAATAAGCAAAAAGAAGCACTGCAAAGGAATAGTCATCAGAGGAAGAAGATGAGAAATGGCATATTCTCATTTGTCTCTTAAAGTGGTCTCACATTAAAAAGGAATCCTGGATACAATGTCTGCAGTGCAAAGAATGGTCACATGAACAGTGTATTGGAGACAAATATGACTATTACACATGCCACTACTGTGCATCAAGTGACTCTGACTATTTCGAATGATGCTTTTGAATTTGAATCGTTATGAAACCTCAAGTTAAAGTTACACTTTGTATTCAGTTAAAGTTTGATTCAATCATTTTGGGATCAAAACAGTTCTTCATCTAGATCTAACTTGGTTACTTTTTATTCTTTAAATCTATACCGAAATTGGGAAACATAAACATAAATAAAGCTTGCCTTGTTCTTTTTGGTATCGAGTGTTTAAGCCTTGTTTTAGTGAATTATTTTGCATGTGGCGGATTTGCCCCTCATGGGCGTATATGCCCCACATGTGTGACGAACTTGCCCCACATGTGGGGCACATTCGCCCACACAGAGTGACCTCACATTTGATTTTATTGTGTGATTTGGGGCAGAGGTTTCCCAAAATCCTTCTAGCTCACATTAACTGAATAGTTGGGGAATGATTATGAGAATCGGCAAAGAATTCCATCCAGAAATAAACCCTGAATAGCTAAAAGTGCTAAAAATGGGCGGACTAGCCCCGGTCTTCCCTATATAATGTATTTGTTAAAGTAAATGTTTTAACTTTTCAATTTCTTCGTTTCATTACTTCTCATTGAGAACTTGTAGAATAATACTTTATAGGAGGATCGTCTGTAATATATTATACGATTCTGTAATATATTATAAGATTAGAACTATAATTAAGATTTAAATCGAAAGTTGCATACAGCGGAAGTATTTTGGAGTACGCTTTATTTGATGCACACCTAAAACACGATTCTTGAGCTCTAAAAATAGCGCAAGCGGTCCTCTTATTATAGTGTTTGATATTACGTCATCTGTCTGTACTCTCGAATTCAAGTCGCTAAGCGTTCCGGAATGACAGAATGATTAATTTGGGCTATTATTATAGAGATTATAATGTTGGATTTATATAAAGAAAGAATAATTAATCAGTAATATTTGTTATATTACAAAACATAACGTTTTTGGCATCACTATTGAATCACTATTGAATCAAATGTGAAAACGGGGTTTTAATTAAAGGGAGATAATAAAATAATTAGATAATTAGAATATTTCTAATATTTTTCTTCTATAAAAAATAAATGACTTACAATTTATAACTGACAAATGGTGAAACTGTAAAAAGTATTTGAAAATTATATAACTATTATATGATTATAGAATTTATATGTATATTTTTAAACATTACATTAGCTACCCAGTTTGTATGATTACTACATATCTATTCCGCTTAACTAATACTAGCTGATTTGAATTGATTACGTAGACTATAGGCCTAACACATTAAAGAACACCTCAGTTTAACTGAGATCAAAATATAATGAATATTAACAGCGTTAGATACCCATCTTGGCAACCAAATGATAATGTTTAGACAATAAATACCATAAATGTGAAAGTTTATTAATAAAATATTGTGTTTGATATAAATGCAAATAAAAGGGTGATAATCACAAACAAGCTAATTTTGTTTAATATAAAAACGCTGTTACGATTTTCTCAATAAATTTCCTTTGCTTTTGGCCTTTGTCTTGCTACGGAGTTAAATTAATTATATTATAAAAAATATTTTTTAAAAATTATGATAGAGCAGGTTTACTTTTAGGCTGTTGGCACGCTGATTTAGAAAACTTAGTTTGGCATACTGTTAGCAAAAGGTTGCCGACCCTTGGTCTAGAACAGAAAAATATTTTTGCCAGCTAACTATTTTTTGAAAGTTTGAAAGTGTCAGTTTAACATCCCGTTTCCCCCCCCCCCTCCGCCCCATAAAGTTACACTACTGTTCCTGGCATTGCGATGGTGATAATGTACAACATGCAACATTACTTCAGACACTTCAAATTTAAAGGTTGACATTATTATGTCAAATGTCTGCTTCACTAGGCTACAATTTCTTCAATGCAATTAATAAGAAAATGCAACTGACAAAACAAACATCTGATCCATATATATTTGATAAGTAAATAATGTTATTTCATTGAAGCAAAGCCAAAGACGTTACATATATACATATATATATATATATATATATATATATATATATATATATATATATATATATATATATATATATATATATATATATATATATAATATATAATCTTTTCAAGAGGCGCTTTTCAGGGACACAGCACTCGTTGTGACTTTAATATTATATATATATATAGATCTATATATAATGAAACACGTTTATTGAAATATAGTGATGTGTCCTTGAAAAGCGCCTCTCGAAAAAAAAAAGTAGGTCTTGCTTGTGTTTGCATAGGTGTAACTTTAATTTAATGTTTGCATTGCAGTCATTGAGGGCGGGAAAAAAAATAGAGCAGGTGACGTAATCAATATAAAGACTCAATTGGCGAACAGTTATAGGCGGACTTGTGCAAGCACTTAGGTAACAGGGTTACCCTTCAGGTGGAAAAAAAAGTCAGCGAGATTACCCCTCATTCCCCCTTTTTTTTAAAGACATACTATTAAATCATCTTTGTCATTAAAAGTAAGAATGTAGGCTAAAATTCAACCCCTAAAAACATTGTATTTCGTATAAATTCGTTACATGCATTTTTGTTATGCATTAGTCACTTTAGTGTTCCGAGGATTTGCCCTTTTGCGGCTTTGCCACCCAGAAGGAGAAAAGCGAAGATGATAGATTTGTACATGATTTAAAGATAGTGGGGGTGGGGGGTGGGGGTGGGGGGAGTGTGCTATTCAGATGCGTTTATTAAGAAATTTAAAGATGCGAAACATAAAGTGTAGAGTCATATTACATTACTCTAGTGTAAAAACAAACAACAACAACTTACTGTTATGTAAGTATTTTGGGCTGGATAGAGTAGCGGCAGAAAAATGTGATAGAGATTTTTCACATTGGCTTCACGTCTATGTGCCAGGTTTCAGCCTGATAGGATGACGTGAAGTGGTTCAATACAAATTTCTAAGAGTTGCCAGCCAGTCATCCAACCAGAAACATACGTTCATACATAGGCCTTCATAAATAGGCCTCCATACATATATATTTTTTTTGTGCTAAGTCTTAATGTAGGCCAAGTGGATTTCATATTTTTTTTTTAGTCCCTTAAGCTTGGCGGTCGTTGGGGGGAGGTAATGGACACTGGGTGTCCATTAGTCCTCTCTTGGGCTTGGTAGACTTGGCGGCGCCCATCTCCTCTCCAAGTCGGCGGTGGATTTATAGCTGACTGCATCGAACCCCTTTATTTCTTGGGAGTCGAGCTCGCTTTCGACTTTGCCAACCAGCCGCCGTAGATTTCTACGTTTTTTTCCCCGTCGGCATGACATGGTGTGTCCACTGGGAAGGCGAGGTGTGGAATCGGCCCTCGTGCCAAGGACCCTCCTATATACGCCACTGCAAACTGCAGACACCCCAACATTGTGTACCTAACCAACTTACCATTGAATTATTATGCAGTAGATTATTTGCTGTCCGAATTATTACCCACCTTTCATAAACTGTACCCTATATTTTTCTATCTCTTTATTTCCTTCTAACTAGATTTCAAAGTTGACATTTTTTTCTTTCCTTTTTTTTCGTGTGTGTGTGCTCCGTAAGGTTTTTTCGTATAGCCAACAAAGATTTTTGTTTTCTTTGTATTTGCAGAAGAGCAAACATGAATCAGCAGTACATAAATAGGGGTCGTATGTCGGTAATTCAAGCTAAAAGTATGGCAAGATGGTTGTGTATGTAGCACTGACAAAACATTTGGACAGACTACACGCATGTTTAGCCCACCGTGCTAAGGTTATAAAAAATTCGTCGCAAGAAAGTGAAGTTAAAAAAAAAATCCCAACAGCACACTCTATTAGATAGATCTAAAAGCTGGCCCAAATAGTATGCAAATATTAAAATCTTGGCATAATGTCGAGCCAATATAGTGTACTGTTATATAATACAGTAAGTAAGAAGGTTTTGTTGTAAGATATTTTTTTATACTTTGCATTAAGATTGTCTGTTTTAATCGTCTTTTTTTTTTAGTATAGGAGCATAAGCAGTTAATGTGTACGACTGTTTTAGACTTTGTAGCAAGAAGGGGAAGTCTTTGTTTTAGACCGTGGTAAGACGGCGATGCTGTAAATTGAATTGAATTGAATTGAATTGTTGAATTTCCGGCTCATCAACATCGAAGGTTATATAGGGCCTTTTTGATAACGTTGTTGTCATTTTTCTCTTGTATCCATTTTATTGTTCTTATATCTTTAGATTTTGTTGTACAGTTGTATGTCTTTAATATAGTTTATTATATGTTTTGGTTTAATTTTGCTGAAAAGTTCATGAAGAGTTCTACAGTAATAGAATTTACGTCGAATGTCATCAAATGTATTACATTCCAACAAAATGTGAGACACTGTTAAGTTGGCATTGCAGAAAGCACACATTGGGGCCATTGCTCGTTTTAAGATAAACGAATGTGTTAGTTTCGTATGTCCTGTATGTAGTCTGCAGAGAATAACTGCGTCCTTTCGAACAAGTTGGCCTGTATCATGCCAGGATTTTGAATTTTCCAAATACTGCAGTTTATTGCATTCGGTTTTCAAGAAGTTAGTCCATGTTTATCTTTCATGTTTAATTATTAAAGGTTTCAAGTCTCGATATGGTATTGGGATAATACTCTCTGATAACAACAGGGCGGCTTTAGCCTCTCTGTCAGCTTTTTCATTTCCATCTATCCCTGCATGACCAGGAACCCAACAGAAAACGACACGTTTGCCTCTTTCATATATTGATTGGTATTTTGTCAAAATGTCCAAGGCAGATATATTCCTGGTATTACAGTTTCCCATAGCAGTAAGACAAGATAACGAATCGGATAAAATAACAAAATTTTGGTTTTCTGATTCCTCTGCAATGTCTAATGCCAGGCATATTGCTAAAGCCTCTGCAGTATTTATTGAGATACTGGAATTATATTTTCTTTTTTTACTTGTATTTGAGGTAAGAGCAACCGAAGATGTCGCTGTATCATTTTTCGATCCGTCTGTGTATATTTGTACATAATTTGGGTATTTTTGTAGCACTTCTTGGAACATATCCATGCAAGGATCCTTTTTATTTCTATGGTTTAATTCTAAGTTTATAGGCGGGATTTCAAAAAGCCATGGTGGAGTTTTTGGTATATAATATCTTTTTATAAATCTAAATTCAATTTTAGTTTCGATCATTTCTTTTTCAATTCGAAGTCCAAAAGTTGGTATATATTTTGAGTTTTCAGTAAAGCTGTTACTTGTGGGTGAAAAACACATAAATACGCTGGATTATTCGGTAAGGATTTTAGTTTTAGTGCATATTTTAATGATAGCTTGAGTCTTCTATTTTGTAGTGGTGATTCATTTGCTTCTATTTGCAAACTGGTACATGGAGTAGTTCTAAATGCTCCTAGACATAGACGTAGACATTGATTTTGTACAGGATCAAGCATTTTTAGATATGATGTTCTTGCTGATCCGTATACTAAACATCCATAATCTAATTTTGATCGAATGTGTGATCTATATATTTTCAGTAGACTTTTTTTCTCTCCTCCCCAATCTGTATTTGCTAAAGTTTTCAGTAGATTTGTGGATTTTTGACACTTGGATTTTAGTTCCTTTATATGTAGCAGGAAATTTAATTTACTATCAAATATTACTCCGAGAAATTTGACGTTAGTAGTTACAGGAATCTGCTTTTTATAAAGGTATAGTTCAGGGTCGGGGTGTTTTTTGTGCATCTGACAGAAATGCACTACTTTTGTTTTTTGAGCAGAAAATTTAAATCCATTCTTTTCGGTCCATTCTTGAATTTTATTGATTTGAAGTTGTAGATGATTCTGTATTTCTATCATACAATTAGCTCTATAATAGATCACAAAGTCATCGACGTATAGAGAACATTTTGTATTCTGTAATAAGCATTCAGTGATATTGTTTATTTTTATATTAAATAGTGTAGGCGACAATACGCTTCCTTGAGGGACACCTTCTTTTGAATAAATGTATCTGATAAATAATTTCCAATATTTACTTGGAATGTTCGGTTGCTTAGAAAGTTTGATATAAATTTGGGTAAATTTCCTCTTAAACCTAAGGAATATAGATCTTTTAAAATTCCATATTTCCATGTAGTGTCAAACGCCTTTTCTAAATCGAAAAAAAACAGCTATCACATGTTCTTTCCTAACAAAAGCTTCTCTAATAAATGTTTCTAATCTAATGAGATGATCTGTTGTTGAATGATTTATTCTAAATCCACATTGAGTCTTTGATATTAAGTTATTACTTTCCAGAAAATATATTAAGCGTTTATTTACAATTTTTTCCATAATTTTACAGAAACAATTTGTGAGGGCTATTGGTCTGTAATTTATTGGATCTGTGTGATCTTTTTTCTCTTTAGGTATTGGAATGGAAATTGCTTTGCTCCATTCCGTAGGAAATATATTTTGTTGCCAAAGATCATTAACAATTTTTAATAGAGTTTTCAGTGTTAACGTTGGTAGCTGTCTTATAATCTCATTATGAATTGTATCTGGGCCTGGTGCAGTATTTTTGGTTTCTTTAATACATTGCGTAAGCTCGTTTATTGAAATTGGGGAGTTGTAGTATTCCAATATATTTGTTTCAAAATTTATAGCTTCTTTTTCTAATTCTCTTTTTATTTTTTTAAAGGAGTCTGTATAATTTTCAGACGATGAATTTTTTGAAAAGGTCTTTCCAATTTCATTTGCAATATCTTGTGTAGTTTCTGCATAAGTGCCATCAGCCAGTTTGATTTGTTTAATTTGACTTTTTTTTGTATTTCCTTTAATTTTTCGAATCATTTTCCAAATATTAGTTATGGGTGTGTTTGAATTTATTTTGTTAATATAATTTTGCCATGTAAGCCGTTTCTGTTCTCTGATTACTTGTCGGGTTTTTGCTCGTTCAATTTTAAAGGCTTTCAAGTTTTCTGGAGATGGGTTGGTCTTGAAAATTCTAAGCTGTTTATTTCTAGTTTTAATACTATCTTTACAAATGTTTGTGAACCATGGTCTATTTTTTTAAATTTTATATGTTGTTTTAGGTATAGTCCGTTCACAAATTTGATATAATGATTTTAAAAATGTTGAATACTGTTCTTGAGCATTAGAATGTATGTTTATTTGACAGAGTATTCTGTCGCATTCTAATTTGAATGTATTCCAATCTGCTCTTTTAAAGTTCCAAGTTAATGGTTGTTGAGTTGGTATTTTGGAGTTGGTAGTAAGCAGGATAGGCTGATGATCTGAACCGTAATTATTTTCTAAAACACTCCAGGTAAAGTCCGTAAATAGAGTTGAATTTGCCATTGTTAAATCGAGATAAGATGGAGATAAATACGTAGAACTATAAAAAGTCGGAGTACCATCATTAAAAATGCATATATTTCTTTCCTCTAGTAATCTTTCAATTAATTTTCCTCTTTGGTTTGTATTATGACTTCCCCATATAGGGTTATGGGCATTAAAGTCTCCCATAAGTATAATTGGAGGTGGGAGTTGTTTAATTAGATCATCTAGTTGAGAATATAGTATTGTATGATCTGGTGGAATATAAATTGAGCATATGGTTAATGGTTTTGTTAATGTAAATCTTACTGCCACAGCTTGAATGCAGGTATTTATTTTGATCCTCCTATGTAAAATATTGGATGCTATAAATATGGAAGTACCTCCGCATGCAATTTTTTTAGAATGAATTTGGTGATAAGCGGTATAGCCACGCAATTCAAATGATTCTGTGTTTAATTTTATTTCCTGTAGACAAATTACTATAGGATTTGTCTCAGTTATAATAAGTTGTAGTTCTGGAATATTGTATTTTAGTCCTCTACAGTTCCATTGTAAAATATTCTTATATTCTGAATTCATATCCAAGAGTGTATATTTGTAATATTAATCTCTTTCTTTGCTTATTTTTTTTTATTTGGTTTTTGAAGGGTTTTTATTATAATATTAGATTGAGCTTGATGTGGAGACTTGTTTGTTTTCCGATTACTGTTTTTTGAAATTGTGTCATTTTCTATTTCATTTTCTTCTATAATTTCCATGTCGTTCTCCCGTGTACTACTATCCGTTTCTTGTTGTGTCCTAGTTTCTGAATTTAAAGGTTGAGACATTGTTTCTTTTTGTATTTTTAAATCAGTTATTGAATCATCCTTTTCACATGCCTGTCCCAAAATGTCCATAGTTTTATTTCCTTTAGATTTTAAGTCCTTACCCTGATTTATTTCTTTCATGTTTTTTTTCATATAATTCTTATTTGATATGTTCTCTGTGTTAACTTTTCCTGGAAGCATTTCTTCTATATTTGATTGTGTTGAGTTTTCTTTAGTGCATATTATTTCATTTATTTCCCATTTTTTGAATGTTCTATCTTGGTCTTTGTAGTACAATTCTGGTAAAGTGGGTGTCTGGGTTTCAGCGTGTTTGACTTTCTTTATGTCTCTTTTAAGAGCTCCAGCATAATTCTTTTCACTTATTAAAGATTTTTGTGTTAGAATAAATTTCTTTGCATCTTGATAAGTTATATTTTTTTGAGCTTTTAATTTTTGTATATCCTTTTCTTCAATCCATCTTGGACACGTTTTTGAGAATGATAGATGTTTTCCTTCACAATTTACACATTTCATTTCTGCACTGCATGTTTCCAAGATGTGTCCTTCATTTCCACAACGTGGACAGACAGCATTTCTTTTGCAGTGTTTTTTCAAGTGACCTAATTTTTGACAGTTAAAACATCTCATAGGGTTTGGTATGTAGTCTTCAATTTTGATGTTTAAGAAACCTGCTCTAATTTCCTTTGGAGGAGTTGGTTTATTAAAAGTTAAAATTATTGTGTTAGTTGCAATTTCTTTTTTATCTCTTTTTATTTTTATTCTATAAGCTGAGATAACTCCTTGATTTTTTAGTTCTTGTGTTAATTCATCTTCCGTACAGCATTCCAACTCTTTTGATTTTATAACTCCCTTTGAGCTGTTTAGGAAGGCATGGGCTTTTGTTTCTATGGCTATTCCTGCCATACTAGTTGTTCTTAATAAATTGGTTGAGTGCGCTTTTTTTTCGCATTCCACCAGAATCTGTCCAGATCGTAATTTCTTTACAGATTTAGGTGCTCCTGCCATCCCAGTTATGGCTTTTTCTATCACAAAGGGTGATAATTTAGTTAGTGGTTTTTCTGTTTCTTTAGATGAAATTGTAATAAATCTTGGCCATATTTCTGTATTTTCATAGTTGTTTGAATCTTCACCTCTTTTTCGTTTTGTCTCTCTGCCTTCCATGTTTTCAAGAGTTTGGGTTTGTATATACCCGCGGCTCCAGCCGCTTTTCAACGTTTTAGTAGCTAGTTTTAGTTTGTTTACTGTTTCGTTATATTTACAAAAAAATTAATAATAATTAAAATCACAAAAAATACTTCCTAATAAGTTTCAAACTTTAAATAAGTACGTATTTTCAATAAAAATCTCAAGGACGTAAACATTGAGGTCATAACATCACCGCCATCTTGGTGCCGGCGATGCTGTAAGTTTATTTACAGACTTGTTCATTTTAGACTTTGTGGTGTGCAGGTGACGTTACAAGGTTGTTTATTTTTGACTTTGTGGTGTGCAGGTGACGTTACAAGGTTGTCTATTTTAAACTTTGTGGTGTGCAGGTGACGTTACAAGTTTGTTTATTTTAGACTTTGTGGTGTACAGGTGATGTTATAAGGTTGTTTATTTTAGACTTTGTGGTGTGCAGGTGATGTTATAAGGTTGTTTATTTTAGACTTTGTGGTGTGCAGGTGATGTTATAAGGTAGTTTATTTTAGACTTTGTGGTGTGCAGGTGATGTTATAAGGTTGTTTATTTTAGACTTTTTGTTACAAGGATTTATTAGAACATCAGCAATGAAGAATTAACAATATTTTATTTGCCACAAGTGATAGTACACAAGTTCAAAAAGGGTAAAGAATATTATATATAATGTAAGTTCATAATACATTTAACATTAAATAGTAAGGCAGTCAAGCATACATAGCTTTTACATAGCTTAAGCATATATTCTTCTTCAACTACACTTTGATCTTAGCCAAAAGGCAGAGAAGCTTTTTAATATAGGAGTATTTTTACATTTATAGTTATATCCTTTAAAAAAAACTAACCCATAAAAAACATTTTTTAATTTACTTTCTTTCCTTGAAAATGTGTACGGCTTTAACAAAAAAATTGCCCGCAAATGTTATAATACGGCACGAATGTAAACATGAACTAATTTTTTCCCTTCATTCACAAAGCTAGAGCGCAAAGTTTGATGACGTCATAAAAATAATCTCAGCGCATCCTTTTTTTCTATCTTTGTGACGAAAAAACATACAAATTTAGATCAGCATTTTCAACGTGAAACCAAAAACAAAGCGTTAAATTTTCAAAAAATCAAAATTATAGTATAATTAAGTTCTTTTAAACTGATTTTTTTTATAGAATGTATTGTTAGTCGCCACAAGTCTGCTGCCCAAGTTTCAGCTCGATTGGAAGACGGGAAGTGGTCGAAAAATCGATGCAAAGTTTTACAAGCAGATTACAAGCAGATTACAAGCAGACAGACAGACTGTATGAGCTAAGAGAAAGGGAATAATAATCCAACGCCTAGTCTACGTGTGGCGCACCATTGGTTCCCTTTCCCTTCCTCTAGCTCTCCTTACATTCGATTCTTGTACTCAAATACGGCCAGTCGTATAGAATCTTCCTCAGAAACATGTCAATTGAATACAATGTCAACATTGACACATTTCATTTCCATATGAAAATAAATCTACTGTCAGAAATCTAGACCAATAATACATTGAATGAGCTGAAACGGGATTCTTATGAAATATCTTGTTCAAATTCTAAGCATATAGATCTAATTCATTTTTCTTTTTTGTTGCTGAAAAGTGAAAGAAAGAAAATTGTTTGAATTTTGGCAACACATTTAATTCTAGATAACTTTTACAAAGCCTCGTTTGAATTTGTAAAAAGTTATTACATTTGTAAACTGCTTTAAGTACTTTTATTTTCTTTTTTTGAAGCCTAATGTGGTAACAACATCTGCAAAAAGCCTCTATAATCTGGGATACAACATCATGCCGATTAGTATTTATTTAAGATTTATGAAAAACCACTTTGTTAATCGTATTCGCTCAGGGACTATACAGTGGCGTGTCTAGTAATTCGGTATTCGATCAGAGCAAATTAAAAACTAAAATCGCAAAGTAGCCTACTTAGGAGTTTAAAAAAAATGTCAAATTAGCATGTAATCCACAAGTTGATGAAGCAGTTAAAAACATAACCTTATGCTTCATAAAAAGGAACTTTCAAAATTGTAAGACGAACATGAAACTAAAATGCGACCTAAAATAAGCTAGATCTATTCTAGAATATGCATTTTCTCTAAGGGATCCTTCAACTAAAGTAACATTAAAAAAAACTTGATTAATTCAGAAAAGAGCTCATTACTAGTGAATACTTGCAACTAATAAGTAGTAGAGTAATAGTAAAAACACTAAAGAAGGGCAAAGAGAAAATTAATAATAATACATAAAGCATTACATTTTAACTTAGAAATACAACGCGACAACAATATATATACAAATTACAATACTGAGATATTGCGTATTCCTTATACAAGAGCAAATGCAGCTTAGTTCTTTTTCCACTCGAGTGGCACCCGGGCATGGACTGGGTTGCATGAACAAACCACGTAAACTAAAAACGTTACGTAATTTAAAACACTAAGCAGCTAAGCGTATGAAGCAATAAATTTGAATAATGTTCTATATGCACAGAAACAGTGACAAGTCTGTCACACATACTTATTTTTACGACGTTTGTGCATGGATAGACAGCCCAATGGAAGAGCAACCTTTCAATATGTCCCCTCTCCCTCCCCCCCACGTTGCATCCCACTTCGAAGATCAATCTTTCCACGCATGACAGCTAACTAGGGAATACCGTATTATTACTAGACTTAATAAAACCCGTATATTGATGAGGTTGACCCGATTGAGTGATTGGTGTTACAAGATTCCCTTTGGTGAATCTGTTTGGTGCCTTCACGTTGACTTGTTTGAGTGAATAGTAGTTTTGAGATTCCTTTGGCGAATCTGTATTTGTGCCATTTAATGTTGACTTGTTTGAGTGAATGGTACTTTTGAGATTCCCTTTGGTGAATCTATTTGGTGCCTCCATGTTGACTTGTTTGATTGATTGATTTTCAAGAATCACATGTTTACTGGAACATTTTGTTGCTGTTAAAAATACAAACGATGCTAAGAAAAAAAAAACGCAACTGCATATTATATATAAATGCATTTTATATTTAAAAAAAAAAAAAAGAAACAATCAGCTAACAATAAAACGACGAAAATATAATGTTTCACAAATTATTCTAGAAATTAATCATTAAGATGAGAACATGCAATGTTGCACTAAGCATACACTTATTTAGATAGGATCTGCTTGTATCACTGTCCTTATCGTAACATTTATTGCCATAAAACAGTGAATAAGAGGCCTAAAAACATCCAATTTTTGTTCGGGACAAGTAAAGGCAGCTGAGTATTGAGCTGGCCACAAATCTCTTTAGTATGTCGTGGCCACCAAAACTGATGCACTAAATTAATTAAATTAATCAGACGGGGATAGACCTACTTTACTTTTATTTAATTCAAAGAGAAATAAAATTAATGTTATAATCAAAGACTAGCCTAAACTAACCAATTAAATGTATAGAACCAATAGCCCATATTAACGAACGCATTTTTCTTCTTAACTGCTCTACGATTGCCTTGATCTGTTTTATTTCCAAAATTATGCAATGCATATATTACCCTACCAAATTTGAATTCTCTGTTTACTCTGTTAAACTTAACACATTTTCTTGAGTGTCGCATGGCGGGCACGTACCATTGGTCCACATTTGCGCCCTACACCTCCGACCCCCCCCCCTCCACCAATGATCCCAACCCTCACTTAACATATATATATATATATACACATATATTTCAGACGAATGCTGAGTTTTTTGGTGGATTTGGCAAGTGAACAGGGCTGAATTTTCATTGGATGCAGTTAATATTTTTTTGGGTGAAATGTTTTCCTAATGTTTAACACAGAGGTATGTAACACTATCGTAAATATTAGATTTAACTTCCGTTTTTGTAGGAAGCTTGTGAAATAGAACAAGATATATATTATGTCAATGGAAACATATACCTTTGGGGGGAGGGGGGAGGAACAGGGGGATTATTATTATTTATTTCAGTGGTATTTTATATAAACCGACATTAAATATTGAAATGATAGATATAATATGTATAATGTTGAGTGAAAGTCTGAGTTAGATTGAATTTATGATTTGAAGATCACTCATGGGTGGCTCATGGGTCACAAATAGGACAAAAAGACAACACCAAGTACAAACTATAAATACAAACAAACATAACATCCTATTCATTTGTAGGGATATTTCCGTTATGATAGACTTGACATTACTGATGTTCTAAAAATGTGTTTCAGGTAGGCAACTATCTGTATATCTCTTCATCTGCCTATCTATCTCCCTATCTATTTTTTAATCTATAATATAATCTTTCAATTTTGTTATCTATCTTATTTTATATCGCCTAAACTATTGTAATCCTATAATGTTTTAATCTTGCTTTCTTGATTAAAAAAAGGTATAAACAAAACAAACCTACGCTTTGCAATCAACTATTGTACTATTTCCTTTTTCCTTTACAAACAGGATTTAAAGTTTCATTGAAAGTTCAAGCCTTTTTGTTAACATAAGTGTCTGCATCAAGTGAAATACGCTAACATATCAAAGATGGAGTTTGATGAGTTCAGACCAAAGCCACCGGCCAAAAAGAGGAACAAATGTCTTCAGATTATATTGGACAATATGCTAATAATCTTAATTGTATTGGGAGTCATCGTTGGTATCGGGTTTGGTCTAGGCCTCCGCAATGTTTGGGCTTACGATGATTACAAGAAAGTATTTTACTTGGAGGTAAGCTATTCAGGACTGAAATATTCACGCATAGGCTATTATATAGCATGGGTCAGCAACCATTTGTTAATATAATAACAAAGTAGCATTTTTAATTCATCTAGCGTGCCAACATTCTGAAAATCACCCAGCTCTGGCATTCAATTTAATGTAGAAAAGAACTTTAGTAATCTTTTCGGGGATCTTCTGCGTGCCATTGAATATCGCTGTGCGTGCCACGGTTGGCAGAGGTGCCGTATGTTGCCGAGCCCTGTCATATACTTTAGCAATTACAATTAAGTCATGATATTCCGAAGAGTGAACTATTCATTAATGAATGTTTAGCTCTACTGTTATTAAAATTTTACAATAGTCACTATAAACTATAAAGATGTAGTATGTAGACTATTCATTTGTGTCTGTATATTTCTTCTGGTCCATAACAGTTCCCTGGGCGACTGCTACTGAATATGCTGAAGCTTCTCATTCTGCCACTTATTGTTTCCAGTTTAGTCACTGGAATGGCAGACCTGGGCTCCCACGCTTCAGGTACCACCTTTATGTACTTTCTCTAATTTTGTTAGATAATCAAAGACATTATGATTTTAAAATAAACTAACCAGAAAACGGAGAAATGGAAAAGTATATCCAATGGATGTTGTTATCAACTGACTACGGATTTAAAAGTTAATTTATTTAAAGAAATCGGCTTTGACCGTTAATCGGATTTTATAAAACGATTATTTGAAAGTTTCTTTGTACCCTAAATATACCTGGGTCGTTTCGTTTATTCTAATCTATCCTAAAACAACAATATATCAGAAATATATCTTGTTAGATTGTATGTATTTGATAAAGTATAACATATTATCTACACTCAAACAGGCTTAGAGAGCATTAGACTATCAACTTAAGGGGCACGGTGGCCGTGCCGGCAGCGCGTTCGACTGGCGATCCGTAGGTTCTGGGTTCGAATCCTGGTGCAGGATTTTAGTCCGGGACTTGAGGGTGCTTTTGAGTCTACAAAACTCTGATGGGTACCTGACACTAGTTGGGGTAAAGTAAAGGCGTCTGGGCATTGTGCTGTTCACAGATCCCCCTCGTATGCTGTGGCCACAGAAACTGGTGAACGCTGCTTCACCAGCCCTTATGATCAGTTTGGTCCGAAGGGTACTTTACTTTTCTTAGACTATTTACCTAATAGTTGCAAGTGATTGCATTTTTCAGGAGATCGAATCTCTTGCGTAACTTGGTTAATGAATTTGTACTATGTGACTAACGAAGTAAAGAGTACATAATCCACCTAGGCCTACTTACTAACACAGTAAATACTCTTCAACAGGTAGGCTAGGTGCAGCTTCCGTCGTTTACTACCTGATCTCAATGCTGACTGCTGTCATCACCGGCATCGCTATGGCGTTGATCATACATCCTGGTCGAGCTGGGGATAACAACAACCTGAAACGAACAGGGGCGTCACTGCAGGCAGACCCTTTAGACTCTCTCTTGGACTTGATCTCGTGAGCCCATTGTCTATCTATCTATCTATCTATCTATCTATCTATCTATCTATCTATCTATCTATCTATCTATCTATCTATCTATCTATCTATCTATCTATCTATCTATCTATCTATCTATCTATCTACCTACCCACCCACCCACCTACCCACCTACCCACCTACCCACCTACCCACCTACCCACCTACCCACCTACCCACCTACCCACCTACCCACCTACCCACCTACCTACCTACCTACCCACCTACCTACCTACCTACCTACCTACCTACCTACCTACCGACCCACCCACCCACCCATATAATCTATTTATCTATCTACATATATATATATTTAAATTTTATTGTATATTCTCGATAAAGTGTTCTAGATTTCTTCTATAGATCTTTCAACGACATTTGTACAATCAATAAAAAATCAACTTACTGGTCATCAATAAATCTCACAAATCCCGCTATATTATTATTAATATGATTTATAACAGTATATGATTTTACATATCTTACTATTTGGATGTTTACAACAATCTATCTCTATTTTAAATGAATCCGGAAAAGCCAGTGTCACACAGGTTTAGATTACTAAATTTATTTTCATTTTATTACTTCAATGGATATAGAGAAATACTTGTAAATGCTTCATTAATATTGTTATGTGTTCATATTTCTTGAGGTTCTAATTCCGTACCACTTTCACACCCATATGAATTTAACACCAAAGCTTGTGGAACATATATCAAATTTAATATGAACAAAATATATGAATGACATAAAAAAGTTATATTGCTGACTGCACTCTACAACATGATAGCTTACTCTATTGCTCAACATCTACACTACTATTAACTATCTATACATCTATATCTGTGACTAGTCTTTACCTAACTCTAACCAACGGACAACTTCATAGCAAGATCTACACTGTCCCTTTACAAGGAATAATTGTCTTATATATCAAGCTTTAGAAACCTCCTAGACTTTGGGGCAATGCTTAACCCTTACAGTCTCGGGCGCGTATATAGCGGAACTGAAGGCAGCATAGATAGAAGTAGGTCGGTACGGGAAGGGTTAAGTAAACAGGAAACATTCCTTCCTTAAAAATACAAACTGAAATGGGTTAATTGGTGAACAGGGGCCGGGGACATCTAATGTTATCTTTAATTGAGAATACAATGGCAGAACTAACATCCTAAAATTACATTCATTAATCACTGAATGTTTTTCCTGGATTAAACACCCCAAGGCAGAGAAAGTTCTATTTAATATAACAACATAGTTATCAATGGGACCTGTGTGTACGTCAACGTGAGGGTGAGGGTCAATGTTATTAAAACTGGGGGATACGTGGAGACTGATTACCTGGGAAACATTCTACCTGTTAACCCTCACAGTCCCGGGCGCGAATATAGCGGAACTGAAGGCAGCATAGATAGAAGTAGGTCGGTACGGGAAGGGTTAATACGTTTCCTAATTAAATGTCACAAGTGAAGCTGGGCCAGGGTAGAATAAAGTAAATGCATCTAGGTTAGAGCAACAAACTGTGGTAGGCCGTTGAAAAAACATTCCCACTCACGACCTCAATTTTACTTATTATCTATTTTACCCCTTTCTCTCTCAACAAATATATTTCTTTCATATTGAAAAAAAAAATTTAACAAACGTATTTCCAGAACCATAATGGAAACAAGAATGCACATTCCCTATGATCTTAGTTCTGACAAACACACAAAGTCACCCCCTCACACACACACACACACATGCTCACCATAATGAGGTAGGTCTACACAAGTGCCTAATCAAATATTTGTTGTTGTTTTTTAATCACAGTACCTTACATTTTTTTCCACCAGGCAATGTTTCCCGGAAAACTTGGTTAATGCATGTTTCCAGAGAGTAAGACAATACATTTTACATACGTTTTATATGTTTGTTATATTCGTTATTATATACATTTTATACAAGTGATCAAATGTATGACTATGAGAAATCAAACCCAAGAAAAAATCCTAGCTTTCACCAGGATTCGAACCCAGGACCTGTGGTACGCTCTGCCGCCAAGCCACTATGCCCCCAAATAGACCATTAGGCTTTATAAAAAATGAATTTTTACAACTGTAACAAGAACACACAAAGAAAGTATTATTAGTTTGAATGGAACTAGAAATAATTCTTCTACAATATCCATAAAAACAACAGGTTAAAATAACCGGCCGTAAGGCTCATTACAACTTTATTGCTCACAACTCAGTTATAAAAATGTGTGAATAAGATCACGAAATGTATGAACGCTTCAAGAAGAAGATTGAAAAGTAACACATTTATAATACTGTTACGTCCACAATCCCCTTGTGGCCAGAGCTGTGTAGATCTTGCTGATAATTCTCGTTAGTCCTAGGGGAGACTTTAATTATTATTATTTATGTTTCAGTATTACACGAACTCTTCTTATAGTCCTGGGCACAAACTCAGTATTTGTGTTCCAACATTTCCTTTCTTGGACATTAGAGTAGTAGATAAATCTTATAGTAATGTATACAACACAATAGAATAGTAACTTGACAAGGAAGCTTCAGTGTAACTGTTGTTGCTAGTTTAATTCAGGTGATATGTTCAATATATACAATATATCTATTATGTACAGTTAGAATAAAATAGTGCAAACACAAACGTTCTCAAAGGAACATATTTTGAAACTCTCTCTCTTTCAGACAAAACAAATCATTAAATACCATCCGAGTGGTGCAAGGGACAGACCCATTACCAGTAGGGGTGAAAATCATGGTATCATTACAAAACTCATAACAAAACGATAGGAACTTCCCCTATTAAATAATGAGTCGTTCCCAGACCCTGAGAATTTGAGATCAACACAGAATCCCAACATTAAGTAGAATCATTTGTCTTCCCACTAAACGCCAGGCGATCGGAAGCCTAAGCCCCGCCCACAAAATCCTGTTTTAATGAGAAAAAGAGGGGGAAGAAGAATAAACATTGCGTGTTCCAATTCTTGGAAAAACAATATATATGACAATACTTAACACTAGACGTAAACCTCAGATAAGTTTAAGACACATTAATCTTCTATATAAAAAAGTGCATATGTAAAGCAAATAATCAAATAAATTGTTTGTTTTTTATTCATCAGGTGACTACCAAGTATAAGATGGTGAAATCAGATCCACGCATAAATTATACTCTACCCTTTAATTCAAGTAATGAAAATTACACTACATACAGTAAGTTGGCTAACAAAAAATATGTTTACTCTGACACCAGGGCCGGAGTACGACCTTGAGAGGCTCTAGTCAATAGTCCAGGCTCTTGTCCTACTTCTAGCTCTTTAAACATAACGTATATCCCTCTTCTAGAGCCTAGAGGGATAAAATAGAAACTTGTCTCTTCATTTCATAATAAACAAAATCACTTTGGACTTTATGGTATTCTTCAAACATGGTTTAAAATTCATTAAAAATTAGGAGTATTTTAAAAAAAAGTTAGACCGTTGGAAAAAATGTATGATTCTAAAACGAAACAAAAAACGCACATAAAACAAAATAGGGCCTAACCAGAATTACCTCTGACATTCATCTCTACCAAATATTCCTTTTTTTCTCAGTCGTATTTGCTTCGGCAATAATAAGCGCTCAATTAATTACAAATTATACAAAATTGCAAATCATTTATATCATAATCCGGGTTCGATCAGTTGTGCCAAAGTAGTAATCTGTTGCTGTATGTGTGCACGTTAAGGTATACGTGAAAAAGGGTGGTGGAGGCGTAAAGACGAGATTATCAAAAGCGAAAGCTTTGCACATGATAGCAAAACTCCTAAGTTGCCGCTACTACTCGGTACGTGCCTTGACTCGGCAAATATTACACCCAAAAAAACTCGGTAGAAATCGTCAAATCAGATTGTAAATATTACAGATCAAATCCATTATATACTAGTAGCTAAGCAATCGAATCAGCCTGATATCAGCATTATAGGGAAGGTGATTCTAGACCTTAAGTTAGACGGACACTGGCTTTTAAACTAAATGCATGAATGATTCCAAGATGTTCTCGGCGTCTCATCATTGTTGAACACCGAAACGAAGAGGTGGAGCTTAGAGTGGGGAGGAAGAAATGTGCACAACAGCCCGTCTCGCAAAGTCCGGTGCCTGGATGACAAGGCCCATAGAGCACGAATACGAGCGGACCCACCTCGTTAATGATCCAATAGAAACCCGCAGGTTGGGAGAAGTAGAGTAGTGCTCTGGACTGCACCCTATCGGCGTGCGGCGGTGCGGATAGTCTTGGACAGGATCTTGGTGTCCAACCCCCCCCCCCCCCCCCAGATCCATGCCTTTTCACTTTACGCCCTGGACGTAACAGCCAAAAGGCTTCCCCGGTATATTTTGTAGAGACATATACAATCGGTGTATGTATGTATGCCAACCATCGCCCCACCCCTGTTACAAAAGTAACATCAAAAAAAAAAAAAATGGAACAATACAATAGTAAAAAAAAACTATAGCAAAGTCATTGTCAATGTTTGACGCTGTATTGATAAAGATGACTTATTCTATTCAAGCGGTCGACTTGCCTAAACCTTACACGGTAGCTGACGATGGCACCAACGTCTTGGGACTGGTTGTGTTTTCCATAGCATTGGGTTGTGTCATCAATCATCTAGGAGAGGAAGGCTTGCCACTGAAAAACTTCTTCCGATCTCTGAACGCTTGCACGATGTGTTTGGTTCACGTTGTCATTTGGTAAATCTCTTTATGTGGATATTTTATTTCACTTCTTTTGAATTCTTTGACCGAAATGTAAAAAACTGTCTGTGCCTTTTTTTTTTTGGAAGTGGAAAAATATAGCTATTTGTTAAATACAATTAAAAAATTTACATTCACAGTTTCTAAGGGTATATTATGGGCTATTCTTAAAGGTCTTTATTATTTTAATTTTTTAAGCCCTTTTTAAAAATTGCATTTTGTGAAACTGTTCGCCTAAAGAGAGATAGCAACCAAAATTAACACAGAGAGTGATAGAGAGAACGAGAGAGAGAATTGAGAGAGGGGGGCGCAGAAACATTTGACCAAATATTGATGGCTTTTAAAAATATTGATTAATTTTGTTTAAATCAAATAAAGGGAGATATATCAATCTTTAACGGTCTGCATTTCTTTACTACCTCCCTTATGTAGAATAATAAACTGTTAACTTTGAATAATACTTTATACTATACATTCATGTATTGAAAGTGTATATTTCGTTATGGAACTATAAATGAATAATAATTAGATGACCATTCAAATGTAATCTAATTCAATTAATGGAACGGGTTACTGGTCAAACAACAACTTAACATCAACCCTTTTCAAATTGCAAGACTAGACTCTAATCACAGGGAAAGGGTAGGGCGCAATAATCTCCTATCTAAAAGTAACTTCTACAAATTATATAACATACAACTGTTAGAATACAATGTCATAGAATGATGTAATCTTGTATTATTATATATGATAAACAGCAACCAATGAGCCCACATCTCTTACTCACCAGGTATACTCCCATTGGCATCATATTCCTGGTGGCCTCCAAGTTTATCCAGACAAACGACATCGGCCAGGTACTGAGCAGCATGGGCCTGTACATGGCTACAGTCCTTGGTGGCCTGGGCATACACGGCTTCATCACGCTACCGTTGCTCTATTTCGTCATGACCAGGAAGAATCCCTTCACCTTCGCCCTGAACATGACCAAAGCCTTTATGACCGCATGGGGAACAGCGTCAAGGTAAAAAGGAAAAAACTGTGACATGGAATGGGTTGCCTGATCCGGTCATGATCGTTTCCAACGAAACATTTTTAAAATGGTTCATTATGACTAGAATTTAATTATAGGCATTCTTCTTCTTCTATTAGCCAGTCTGCAGAGCTCTTCGCTCTCTTGCAGTCAATGACAGACAAACATATTTACATGTCTTTTTCAGTTGTCTTATACTGCTATATAGTGTGTTGGGAAAGGTAGGTTAAGGGGGGAGCAAGGTGTATCTGAGGTAGGTTAGCTCAGGGCATTCAAACAGGAAGTGGTCCACAGTTTCTTGTGGGCAGGGGCAACGTCTGCAGTTAGGTGGGTGAGTTGGGTTTATTCTATGTAGGTGTGAGTTGAGTGCTATATGTCCTGTTCTCAACTGGAATATAGTGCATTGATAGGCATAGTATGGTGTAACGATCTTCTATTAATCTAAGAACAATATGATTGTTAGCAGGTCTTTTTAGAAGACGCCTTTTTTTGGTTTATTATAAAGTAAGATAAGAAATTACCACTTAAAAGTGAACAAATGATTAATAATGAATAAAGATGTTTGAAGTAAATGTCTTATTTATTTACACTCAAACGGTTTTATACACATGTTTCACTTTTAAAAGGCCCACAAAACTTTCATTAAAGATTGGCTCATCTATTATTTTAGAATCTGAACCTTGCCATTCATTTTAAAAAATATTCTTAATAAAAAAAAATTGCATTTTAAAATTTCTTTAATCATAATGATTAGATCTAACTAAGCGCATGCACTAAATAAAGCAACAACAGTATGCAAGGGGGCGTCGCTGAAACTTTTGCTCTGGGGCGCCACGTTGGCTTGTGAGGGCCACATTCTATGTAAGCAAACAAGGGTCAAATCCCTTGCCCCCCCCCCCCCTAGATCTTGACACCTGCGCCCCAATTCCACCTTTCTCAACATACTGTTATCAATGGACACCATAAGTTCAAATCAAAACAGAAAACCATAAAAAAGACAAAAATAGATTTCCTATTCCTTATCCGGATCTAAATATAGTTTCTCAAAGAAAACAATTAGTAATAATAATAATAATAATAATGAGCACTTATATAGCGCATCTATCCATGCTATAATAGCATGCTCAGTGCGCTGTCATGACATAAATACAAGAGCACAAAATAGACAATGATTACTTAAACAGATAAAACTTTAGGTTCTTTTTAAAAGACTTTGCTTCAGTTTCATTAATAGATATTTTAAAAATGTTCTCTACTGCCAGTAATGCCACTATGCCACTGACAATGGACTGTCTGGTCAACAAGAACAAGGTGAACATCAACATTGTCCGATTCGTCATCCCAGTAGGGACCACTGTCAATATGGATGGGACGGCCCTGTACGAGGCTGTGGCCTGCTTGTTCATAGCTCAGGTCAACGGCTTGGAACTGAGCGCTTCTGATGTCATTATTGTTAGGTAAGCGATACATTAGCCTACACAGTGCTGGCCACACTGTTTCATAGTATGCAGTGGACACTTATGGTGTTTCAGTATTACTTGGCTAAGAACATCTCGCATGGTAAACATTTTTATTTAATTCAGTTTCCTTTATAAAAAAATGAATATTAACTCATAATTAATTAAATTTATAAACAAATCATTCAATGGTTTTTTTTAAAATCATCTGTTACAGCCTCACAGCTACAGCTGCAGCCGTCGGCGCAGCGGGTGTACCCCAAGCTGGGCTTGTCACTATGGTGATTGTTTTGACAGCCGTAGGCCTGCCCGCTGATGATATAACGCTCATTTTGTCTATAGACTGGCTGCTGTAAGTACTCTGGACTCCGGACAGAAAGAAATATTTTTTTTTAACCGAGACTCTACAACGCCTCGATGAGGACTACAATATACTTTGAGGACTACAATATACTATGAGGACTACAATATACCATGAGGACTACAATATACTAACTGATAGAAATATGTCATATACAGAGTAGGCCTAGACCCAATCTATCGCTAAGCAGTTTGTGATCATCTTATAGAGAAACTGTAGGCCCAAATTAAACATCATCATCTTTCTCTTTTTAGATATGTTGACTGTTTAACGATTATTCATGTTCCACAATATTGGCATCTGTATGCACCAGCTTAAAAGTATAAGATACAAAAATTAAATTATAAGATGTAATTAGCAGTTCATAAAAAATATTAAACTATCTAAAGCTGAATCTGGCCCAATAATGATCACATATAATTATAGAGCTGTTAACCGACACGTCGCAGGTTCTATCCCTTGCTCTGACCGATCCCTGCAACCCCGCAGGAGTTTTGGGTCTAGTGGCCGTAATAATCTTCTATCTAGAATATATGTCTGTAAAACTTAAAAGATCTATAAATATAAGTGTATTCACTTTCAAGAAATCCCAGAATAGCCAGGTGATAGCATGTAGGATTTTAATGTATAGGAATGTATAGCTCTTATCCGACAAATCTTAAACAATGTTTTTTTTTCTTCAATAATACATTAAATAGCGTACATAGGTAAGAGTTTAGATCTAGTTTGTCTTAGAAAAGAAATGAATTCAAAGAATTTAATAATACCAATATGAAATGTTTAACTCTCCATAAAAGTAATAAAGCAAATACATATTTCATGGTTGAATTCTAGCTGTTGCTTAAAGCCAAGTATTTAAATGTTAACATTATGTTTTCTTTTAAAGCCATATCTTTTGTAATAACTTTTGGGGTTGTGTTGTTAAAATTAAAAAGTTTCAACTCTTTCTGCTTTAAACGTACACATATCGTGTTTCCGTCAAATATTGAACTGGATTAGCGCAGGACGCAAGATTCTTCTGTACAGAATAAGTGTCGGTAACATATAAGATGAATTTATGATTTAGCTTGATAAGGTAAAGACAATGTAGAAAATGTAGACAATATCAATGTTCTATATTTCAGCGATCGATTCCGTACAGTGATCAATGTTTGGGGAGATTGCATTGGAGCTGGTATACTAGATCATTTGTTTAGGAAAACTTTTGCTAAGGTAAGTTATAGTTTAGTTCAAGGTTTGGGGAGATTGCATTGGAGCTGGTATACTAGATCATTTGTTTAGGAAAACTTTTGCTAAGGTAAGTTATAGTTTAGTTCAAGGTTTGGGGAGATTGCATTGGAGCTGGTATACTAGATCATTTGTTTAGGAAAACTTTTGCTAAGGTAAGTTATAGTTTAGTTCAAGGTTTGGGGAGATTGCATTGGAGCTGGTATACTAGATCATTTGTTTAGGAAAACTTTTGCTAAGGTAAGTTATAGTTTAGTTCAAGGTTTGGGGAGATTGCATTGGAGCTGGTATACTAGATCATTTGTTTAGGAAAACTTTTGCTAAGGTAAGTTATAGTTTAGTTCAAGGTTTGGGGAGATTGCATTGGAGCTGGTATACTGGATCATTTGTTTAGGAAAACTTTTGCTAAGGTAAGTTATAGTTTAGTTCAAGGTTTGGGGAGATTGCATTGGAGCTGGTATACTGGATCATTTGTTTAGGAAAACTTTTGCTAAGATAAGTTATAGTTTACTTCAATGGTTAGATCTATGTTTGGGGAGATTGCATTGGCACTGGTATACTGGATCATTTGTTAAGTAAAACTTTTGCTAAGGTAAGTTATAGTTTAGTTCTGTAGTTAGTAATACAATTCGCGCCCATTTTTAACGTAAGATTTTCTCATGCGCCCTTCTCTGTGTAAAAGCTCTAGCTGTCGCATTTTATCACATTGAATCAAAATGGACAAAAAATCTGTCAAAGTCTTCGGAATATTCCGCTGCTGCCCGTTAGTTAGATGGACTGGTCTGCTGGCACTTCGTGCTAAAATAGGCTCTATACTATCTTATAGAAAACAAACCCAGACAAGCCTTCTCCACCTGCGGAATTCGTAATTGCATTTTTATCGTGGTGGCTCGCTCATAAGCCTGCATTGTCACCCGGTAGCGCCAATTCCAGACTATATGCATGGACATCCCGGCACCAGGGCGGGGTTGAGACGGGCTGTTGCGCGCATTGCCTGCTCCCCAACAAGCCCCGATGCCTCTCAGCAGTACAATGATTCTCGGACGTGCAACAGGGGCTGTCGCCCATGCGTTAGCCAAACGATGTACTCTTAATGGTAGCGTATGGGTGGTTTCGCTAGCGTTGTATCCCGTGGGTTATGAAGCTTCAAATCCCCATAAATGCTGAAGTCTCTGAGTCAAACATACTATCAAATTTGTAATGGTGACCATGGGAATTGTTTTGGCTATACAACTTTTTATTTTTTAATTAATGTAGATTCTATACTTTTTATAGTTATATAGACTCGAATATTTATCACATTCACTTAGAATTAATGATCCAGCATAATTGGTTTGAATTGATAGTTATCATATTTGTTTTATAATCAATTATTTATCGTAGGCCTATTTGTTTAGAATCGATTATTTATTATGTGTTTAGAATCGATTATTTATTATGTGTTTAGAATTGATTATTTATCATATTTGTTGATAATCAATTATAAATCGTAGACTTTTTGATTAGAATCGATTATTTATCAAACGTGTTAAGCAGTGCTTTTTTTTGTAAAATAAATAGGTGCCGGTACTCAGTGATGGATTGCCTAACTTTTAAAGCATTTTTCGCATTTTATATTTTAATTCTTATTGCGCGCAATTTTAAATAATTCAATTTTAACAAATTAATAATAGATCTATAATAAATCAATAATAAACGTTAAAATACAAGAAAAGTAAAACTTTTTTTCCCCACATTGAAAAAAGGTGCCGGTACGCCGTACCGGTGCGTACCGTCACAAAAAAAGCACTGGTGTTAAAAATCAATTATTGATCATATTTGTTTAGAATCAATACATAATAAAATAATAATCCATAATATATAATTAATAAGTGATATTTATTTACAAAAAGATACTTTATTCTGTTTGTCCTAGTCTGTATAAAAATAAACCAATCTTTTCTACAGCTGAATGTGCCCAAAGAGACCGACCTGGAAACAGTGAAAGAAGATAAAGAAATTGAGAGCGTCAACTCGTCCAGCTTCGGGAAGGATGCCATCAGCGAGGAAAGCCCGCCAAGCTACAGCGTCGTCGGCAAACACGACGAAGAGAGTTTCGTTAGCGACAAAGACCAAGGGACAAGACTCTAAAATAATTCAATAGCTTCTCCATTCTTCTTGGGAAAGCTGGAAGACAACTCTCGCGTAGTGTGAATACAACCGGAAGAGAATAAGTTTATTGTTGGCAGACGAGATGAAAAGAAAGTGGGGGAGGAATATAGACTCTATATCGATTTAATTGTATAAGAATAATTTATGTCAAAACAAAAACACGTTTTACCCAGAAACATTCAAATACATACAAATATACAGTAATAAAAAACAACAACAATAAAATAACATTATTGTACTATTGTTTTTAGCTTTAACCCTTAAAAAAAGACTACAATGTAATAATATCTATCTTGCTGTTGTTTTTTTTAAATTAAACCTTACGTTTTTCGGGGTATTTATTTAAATGCGCAGTTGTATCTATTGCATCGATCTACACTTTTAAGAAATAATTTGTTGCTATTTGCAGTTTTGACTGCAAGTGAAATTTTTGTAATATTAGCATATTATTGTAATAGTATATAGTAGAAATAAAGATAATGAAAGTAAAACATATATTTCTCGTGTCCTTTTAAAAAAGAAAGTATTTTAATGAAATTGAAACAATTAATTAGTGGCGATAGATACAGGAAAAACTACAAAATCTTGGTAATGTTAAAGTTTACGACATTATCTCTCTCTCTATATTAATAAAAACTTCAAATAACATATTTTTAATTTAGTTTTAGGTTTAGACATCTATACCTATAAAAAAAATAGCTTAAAAATATGCTACAATCAATAAAAAAATATCTGGATTTTTTTTTACTAGATCTTATGTTTGTTCTGGGCATATATGTATATGCGCAAATATTTTTACATTGATCTAAGACTTAAACAGTTAACTTGTTGGCTATAGCTATAGTGGTTTTGTTTTGAAATGCAATCTTTGTTACAGTAGAATAAATTAGAAGTAGAAATAAAGATAATGAAAGTAAAACATATATCACTTGAGTTGTTTAATTAAAATGTTTCTTGATTATATTTTAATATTTAGTCGTACAGGATGGTTACAGAAAAACAGCATAAGCTTGGTAATTTTAGAGTTTAAAATAAATGTATAATAATACTAATTCATATAGCGTATCTTTCAATGATAAGCTATTGCATTTAGCATTATCGGCGCGCTCTCTTCCCACAAGTCCATTGAAGATGTTGGGGAAAGTAAAACAACAACAGTTGGTATTCAAACTCTTTTTAATAGACTCTTTCTGTCATAATTCTTTGGGGTCTGAAGCAGCAAGCTAGTGTAGGAGCCTCAGATTCAAAACAGCGAACTTTTTTTTTTGGTGGCCAAATGACTTAGGAAAATCTGAGTAAAGAATGTGATGTCTATAAAGAGCACATGCTCTATAAAGAGATCTATAAAGGACGGTGCAATTCCATAACAGTAGGTGTACGTTAGCAAAAGAAGCTTATGATGGATTTGATATATTCGATTTCTAAAACTTTTGGTGTTCAGATAAAGCAGATAGAAAGCCTAAGATTAAAGTCGTAGCAATTTTGTTTTTGTTTTGGGCGGGTGGGTGAAGGTCCCTTGTGCAGAGCTTCAATGGTGAGCCTTTCCATTCAAAAGCTCAAAGGGAAAATTGACTTCATTCGCTACCAGACATGACTTGAAACTCACTTCTCTTCGAGAGAATGCTAGCCGTGAGTACTCTCTCAGGGCTCGGAGAACGAATTCCGCTGTATCACCCAACACACCATAATGGTTCGTCACTAAAGTTCGGCCATTCTTTTTCCACTCTAAGATCCTGCAAAGAATCCGCCCACATTCAAATCTGTGTTATAATATTAGAGTTGAGACCAGTGTTGGAAGTTACTCTGACATCCCAATATAATAATATGTAAAATATGTAAAACCAAAGACTATTATAAGATGGACCTCTTGCGATGATATTTCTGCTATTTGATAATTTGATAACTTGTCACACTTAGTTTCGGAAATTCCGATCGCACTACGGCCTCTAGACTTCCGGTTTAGTAATTAGCTATGATTTTTTTCTCAATGGAAAATTAAGATTAAAATCGAAAGTTGTGTACAGCGGATACCTTTAATGCAATCGTAGGAGCGTAGTAGTAATTTTAGACAGTCTTATTGGTGGCGCACGGAATAAAAAGAACATATAATAAGCTCTAAAAATAGAGCAAGCGGTCCATCTTTATTATAGTCTTTGGTAAAACCAATTTTTTTTTGCAATAATAGTAGACTTATAATAATTAGTGCTTATTTAAAAAAATGTGGCTTTGTAAATAATGGGTTTTATAGGCCTATGATGCAATATGACCGAAATAAAATTATTGTATAATGAATAAAAATACATTTTTATTATTTCTGCCGCGTATATGGTAACCTACCCAAAAAAAAGTAAAATAAAATCTCAAGAAAAAAAATGAGTTTCTTATTTATTTAATAATTTTGAATTTATTGAAAGATTCTACGCATTTACAAATAGATGATTTCTGATTAAATAAAACTACGTTAACATAAACAAAAACAATAATAGCTCACATTTATGAAGGGTATTATAAACGCTCATCTGTGTGAAGTTGTAATGTTGTTATGGGTGTAATGAATTGGTTTGTTATGGTTTATGAACACAATAGACCAAAATGCTGTACAGGATTATTTATTAAATAATTACTTGAACCATACGATTAGCCTTCAATCGTGAGGGACAGGAAGACAACGTGCATCAAAATAAAAAAAACACAGGAAGTCGACACAAATCTTAACTCTAATTAACGAAACATTCAGTGTCCAAATACCGATACACAAGTTATCACTACATCTCCCCCTTTTACGTTTAGTCATTCCGATATCTGGCAGGTGGATTAATGATACGTCCAGACCGAGTTGTCAAAACCGTAGAGCCAACAGGTGGGCCATGCGCCTGCTCTTGGGGTTCAAGGTGGGTTTCAGTAGTGTTATTATCCGGTTCTTGAGGGTTGGTAAAACCTGGATCTCCTTGAGGTTGAGGCATGCCATTCTGTTGTTCAGTAACAATGGCATCGTCCTTGTCAGGTAGGGAACCGATAGAGGTAGGAACAAATGTTGATGTTGGACGTAAGTGTTTTCTGTTCCTACGGAAAGTCCCAAAAGAAGTCTTGATTAGATATGATCTGGGAGCCACGCTTCTGATTACAGTGGCTGGATTTGTCCATTGTCGCTCATGGTCTAGTTTCTGTAAGACCTTGGTACCTGGCTCTAAAGGTGGAAGCTTTCTAGTACCATGACGTCTGTTATAGTAGATCTGATTTGCCCTTTTCTTTCCTTCGTCCTTTCCAAGAATAGACTTTCTTTCTATGATTTTTGGAGAGAGATTGACTGGCAATGTTGGTAGGATAGTTCTGATTTTACGACCCATCACTAACTCAGCGGGACAATACCCTGTGGCTGTAGTTGGTGATGATCTGTAGTTCATTAAAGCTAGAAAAAAGTCTGCTTGACTTAATATTTTCTTCGCTTCCTGCACTGCTCGTTCTGCCTCACCGTTGCTTTGGGCATAGTATGGCGAGCTAGTAACGTGCAGGAAATTCCACTCTTCTGAAAACGTTTGGAATTCTCTGGAAGTAAATTGGCGACCGTTATCAGTGACTAGTGATTCCGGGATTCCATGATGTGCAAAAATGGATTTAAATTTAGTAATGACGACCCCTGAGGTCATGCTAGAAAGTGGCAAGATCTCCAGATATCTCGAGTAGTAATCAACCACTACGAGATAATTCTGACCTTTGAAGTCACAAATGTCAGCACCGATCATCTGAAATGGTCTGCTGGGAAGTGGTGTTGACATGATGGGCTCTCTTCGGAAAGTTGGCATCTTCTGTTCACAATGTTGGCAAGAAGAAACGAGCTGCTGGATTTCGCCACTAATTCCAGGCCACCATACAGACTGTTTCGCTCTCTCCCGACATTTTGTAATGCCCAAATGACCATCATGGATTCTGCTCAGAATTTCTGCTCTAAGTGACCTTGGTACTACTATTTGGGAACCTCTGATAAGCATGCCTTGATGAACGCTCAGTTCAAAGCGCACATTGTAGAAATCCTTGAGATATTGTTCAATATTTTTCACATATTTAGGCCAGCCATTTTCAGTGTACTTGATGGCAGTATTAATGATAGGGTCTTTCTCTGATTCACTTGCAAACTGTAAAAGTTTCGCATCGGACGCCGGCCAAGACATTCGAACTGAGTCTATATGAGAGTCAATATCCTGAATGAGGCGATCCACTTCTTTGTCCAACCCAACGTTTACTTGTTGTGGGCTGCGCGACAGTGTATCAGCAATGATAAGTTGTACGCCTGGTATGTAAGTAGCATGAACATTAAAGCGCATGAGCCTTATAAGCATTCTCTGGCAACGTATTGGTGTGTCTTGCAGGTCTCGAACATTGATCAAAGATATCAGTGGCTTGTGATCAGTCTGTAATGTGAATGATGGTAGTCCCATGAGGTACTTTTGAAGCTTTTCACAAGTCCATACTGCTGCCAAAAGTTCTTTTTCTATCTGCGCGTAATTCTTTTCTGCTGGAGTCAGGGTACGTGAGCAGAAAACCACAGGTTTGAGTTTACCATCACATTCTTGAAGAAGCACTCCACCAATTCCATAGGAACTTGCATCAACGCTTACAACACATGGCCTTAAAATGTCAATGAATGCAAGTGTTGGTGTAGATGTGAGCATTTTCTTTACCTGTGTAAGTGCATTTATTTGAGATGATCCCCATGTCCAATGGTTTTTCTTCTCCAACAATTGTGTCAGAGGACGAAGAATTGTGGATATGTTTGGAATGTATCTGCCCATGAAGTTTACCATGCCAAGTAGGCGACGTAACTCCTCAACATCTTGTGGCTCTGGCATGTCAATAATAGCAGAAACCTTGATAGGATCTGGACTTATACCATCCTTACTGATGCGATGGCCCAGGAAATCAATTTCCTTCTTTCTGTACTCACACTTTTCTTGGTTTAGTTGAAGATTCACTTCATTCAGCCTTTTTAGAACTGCTGACAAGTGTTTTTCATGTTCTTTCTCTGTTTTACTAAAGACAAGAACATCATCAAAATAGCAAATTACGTTTTGCTCTTTTTCCAGAATATTTTCCATCACCCTCTGGAAAATCTCAGGTGCACTTGTGATGCCAAATGGTAGCCTTTTATAATAGTATCGACCAAAAGGTGTTATAAAGGTAGTCAGCTTTGCAGTGGAACTGTCTAAAGGAATTTGCCAAAATCCGGAAGCTGCATCCAATTTTGAGAATACTGTTGCACCTTGAAGCTTGTGTAGTATATCATCTAATACAGGAAGCACATAGCGTTCCCGCTTCACTGCAGAATTTAGCTTCTTAAAGTCTGTACAAATACGAATTGATCCATTCTTCTTTAAGACTGGTACCATTGGAGCACACCAATCTGTTGCTTCGGTAATAGGTTCTATTACGCCTGCTTTTTCCATCCGTTGTAGTTCAACCATGACCTTGTCAATAAGAGGTATTGGCACTCTCCTTGCTGTAGGTAAGCTGTATGGCTCAGCATCTTTGCGAATTTTAATGGTAACCGGAGTGCACTTTATGTGTGTAGATAAGTCGAGAGGAACTGCTGCTCCGATTTCATTGATATTTTTCTGCACAAGACCCAGGGCATTAACTACGCCTCTACCCAAAAGACTGTCAGTCTCCTCATTAATAACAAAAAGACGAATTTGAAACTTTTTGTTCTGGAATGTAGCTGGAGCAGTAAATTCTCCCAAGTTCTGTAAGAAACCACCAGGACTTCGCAGAGTTGCAGTAGAATGAGTTAGTTTAGGACTAGGGCTTATCTTGTTATAAGTAGCTCTGGAAATAACACTAACATCAGCACCTGTGTCAATTTTAAAGTTAATTGGTAGATTGTGAATGTTAACTGTCACTCTCCATGGTGGCTCTGCAACTGTTGACAATATTGAGTCAAATGTGTATGACTGGGTAACTGTGTCATGATGCATAATACTGTGAACGTCACGATGTTGCTTTCGCTGACGACACACTGAGATGAAATGACCTAATTTACCACAGTGGCGACACGACTTGCCCTTTGCTGGACAGGCTGTCTTGTAATGGGATTGTCCACAATTTCCACATTTCTTAACAAAGTTGGCTGATTCTCCTTTATGTGAGACGAAAGTATTTCCTGTACTTTCCCTCCTTGCACTTCCTTCTCCCTTCCCACCGATCGATTGTGAATGAGTCTGGCGACGCGGAGCGCCAAACCTGACTGAGTCCGTTGACAAACCTCGCTGGTCCAACAATTGTCCCTTCCCCATCTCATAGTGCCTAGCTATTTCAACAGCAGCATCCAAAGTCAGGTCTCTCTGCAGCTGCAGTTTTTGTGAGATCTCCCTATCTGTGAGTCCCAGTACGAGTCGATCTCTGATACTGTCGTTTTTATCAGAGAACTCACAATAGGCTGCTAATTCATACAGTGTTCGTATATATTGTTCTACACTTTCGCCTTCCTTTTGGCTACAGGTGTAAAATTTGGCTCTCTCATGTATGATATTTCGTTTGGGCGTAAAGTAACTATTGAATTTGCTTAGTATTAATTCAAAGTTTTCTTCAGGCCTGGATTGACCAGCCTCGAAAGTAAACGTAGAATAAATTTTTTCAGCATCTGCCCCCATTGCATAGATAAGGCTGCTTACTTGTACTGAGCCTTCTTCCTTGCCTAGCTTAGTGGCCATTCTGAATCTTAAGAACCGTTCTCTCCACTCGGGCCACTTCGTAGGCGAACTGAAGTCGAATTGCTCTGGCGGGTGGAATTTAGCCATAATACTTCTGACACCATGTAATGAATTGGTTTGTTATGGTTTATGAACACAATAGACCAAAATGCTGTACAGGATTATTTATTTAATAATTACTTGAACCATACGATTAGCCTTCAATCGTGAGGGACAGGAAGACAACGTGCATCAAAATAAAAAAAACACAGGAAGTCGACACAAATCTTAACTCTAATTAACGAAACATTCAGTGTCCAAATACCGATACACAAGTTATCACTACAATGGGAAATGCTTAGTGAATCTTTCACAAAATAAATAGTCTAGCAATAATAATCGGATAAACAATAATCAGAAATTTTGTTGCTTTTTCTTCCATGATTATCTTAGGAAGGGAGAGCACCACGAACAGATAAATATTTTCTTGGTTTGTTCCCTTGCACCACTGTTAACAGTACCGAATAATTGAGTGGAAGGCGGGATTGTTTTATTTTCATTGCATTAGTTAAATATTTTGGCAAACACTTACTTCTACTGTTATTATTAAAGTATTTTAATATTATTTTATAGCATTTCCCTAAACATTTCGTTTGGGTTTTACTTCTTTTTTGTTGTCGTGGTAATGCAAAAAAAACAAAAAAAAACGCCTTTATAAATTTGTGTAAAGTAGTACCGGTATTCAATTTAAACTTAATTCATTTAAAATTCAACAAAAAAAAAAGTAAATTCAATTGTATGACAAGTGATTGGTCAATGACATGGTAAATAGCAATTAAAATGTAAATTGTACTGCCACAGCAATTTTATTTATGTCCAACAGATAGATGTAGGGTTGAGATGTAGGACAAAGTCTAAGTATTTGAATATCTAGGCCTAAGTTTTTTTTTACTTCTCTTTCTGAATAGCTTGAAGGTTGTGGATATGTATAAGAATATTTTTTTTAGATATCTGGAAGACCCTTTGAGTGTTCTTGATTCTTACTCTGTTAGCTGCGCTGTTGAGAGTTGAGAACACTTAAATATACAATGTTGTTACATGTGGTTGTCTGTATCTGACGGCTGTTTGAAATAAAGGGGCACAATATGTAATATGAAACTTTATCTTACACGTTATGGTGCTACTTCATTTTTTATTCTATCTATTTATCTATCTATCTATCTATCTATCTATCTATCTATCTATCTATCTATCTATCTATCTATCTATCCATCCACCCACCCATCTATCTATCTATCTATCTATCTATCTATCTATCTATCTATCTATCTATCTGTCTATCTATCTATCTATCTATCTATCTATCTATCTATCTATCTATCTATCTATCTATCTATCTATCTATCTATCTATTTATCTATCTATCTATCTATCTATTTATCTATCTATCTATCTATTTATCTATCTACCCATCTATCCGTTTCTCAATCGCTTCATCCTTCCCCCCCCCCCCCCCACCTTCACCCACGTAATCCTTCATAGCTCTCCACTCACCCCCTCTCTGATTCCCTCCCTTCCTCTCTTAATCCACTAACCCACCCATTCATCTATCCTGTCATGTATCTTTTTATCTGTGAGATTTCTATTTATCTTTCTAGCTTCCTATCTATTCATCTATATATCTATCAAACTATCTACCTATCCTTTTATATACCAATAAAACTATATTACAATAAGATAGTACATTGTATATATAGTCGACACACACACATAAATATTTTCGTATTCGCATACATAGAAATTTCTCGTATAAAAGCACATGCCTATCCATATTAAGCAATTATAAATGATATTTCAAACCTAAAATAAAACGTAACTTTCATACAATAGACTAAATAGACCAAAAATACTAACATTTAATATGTGTATACTATGTGAATTGGAGCGTAAAAAATAAAAATTATTTTGGATTTTTTCATGGCCACATAATCATCCTTGGCGTCAGATACGATTAGACTATTTATTCTTCCATCTATTATCTAGATAGCCTTTTCTAAATATACACATCAAGTTTTTAAACATATTCTTTAAAAACTGTTAAGCTTGCTCGAAGCACTCAGAAACGCTAATGCAAAACTGCAGGGGCGGAGTGTAAGTAGGTTAAATACTAGTTCACACTGTATTGGTCCCGAGTTATAGTGATGCAACGCAACGATCATCGGGTTTCAATGGTCGTTCACGTCAATGAGATCCCGTGGTCATCACGAAATCCAACCAACTTTAAGAGCGGTGTAAACTCTGGGACTTTTCCAGAACCAGAAACATGTTGTGTTGTTGTTGTTATTGGTTGTTGTTTTTTACCTGCATTCAAACCCAACATCTACGGATTAGAAATCCACCATAACTTTATACATCTGGCAAAATATATATTTAACACCGCCAACATTTCACTGCTTATTTCGCCCCTATTCACTTACAAGCAAACTTCCCACTTTTTAGGACCAGTATCTGCCACTGCCAGAAAGACAACCCACCAAGTATATGAAGATACGATAACTCCTTTCAATTCCCTTATAACAGACTTTTTAAATAAAAAGAAAAGCTCCGCGCCAATGCTTACTGACGAAAGCTATTTGGAGTATTTGCTATCTCTACGTTAAGGAAACGTACACATATATCATATATGTATTTTTCTAATGCAAACACTGTTTACATAACCAACATTTCGTCTTACCACAAAGTCATTCATATTTCAGAACTATAGGCCATTTTAAATATTTCAGAACTCTATGGCCATGTTAAGATATTGGGTAGTGCAAACATCGTCTGTCTTCACCGTCAAATAGATTCCCTGCATAATTCAATGTCTGTATATCAAGTAGTCTGTTTGTCTGTCTGGCCGCCTAACTTAACGAATACTTAAAACAAAACCAAAAAACTTGTTCATCAGAAGCGTTCAGAGTTGAACCTCTTCCCCCCTCCCGCACCCCCATGTCTTCATTTCGACTTAAACAATTTACTGGTCACTTTGAATGTTTTTGGTTGTCATAGACGGTTAGGGTTAGGGTCTAGGTCTTCGACATGGGCGTACCTACTAAATAAAATACTTGACCCCCCCCCCCCCCCCCCACTCCCCGCGATAAAAAAATGTGTTTAATATATCATTATATCCCATTGGAAAGGCTGGGTTTCAATCTCTCCCAATTTTTTTTTCCGCGACCGAAAATAGTTAGTATAGTTTAACATAATAAAGACATTACCCACTCTTGGAATAAAATGTCTGCTACGCTTATGGTCTCCCCTAACGTTTAACACTATATTCATTGGAAACATTATTGGACTTGGAGATAATTGATTCAGTATCTCTCCAAGAATTTCATTATGTTAATTCTGAGCTTACCATATTTTTATTATTTGTAATGTTGGCCAAATAGTCTACGCAGTAAGAAAATGATGAAATATAAAAGACACTAGTTCAGCGCCAAAATGTTTTGTTTTGTTAATGACTAGGCAAATGATGCATTTTGACATGTTCGTATCTTACTACAACATTGGCAATGTATATCAACAACAATCGGGAAACCCCAAATTAAAGTGTATAAATAAAGTAACATAAAGACAGATCTAGGCCTCTATCATTTCTTTTCATAATTTCTCTCTCTCTTTCTCTTTCTTTTTCTCTCTTTCTCTCTCTCTCTTTCCCTCTCTCACTCTTCTCTCTCTCTCTTTCACTCTCTCGCTTTCTCTCTTTCTCTCCCTATCTCTCTTTCTCTCTCTCTTTCTTTCTCTCTTTCACTCTCTCGCTTTCTCTCTTTCTCTCCCTATCTCTCTTTCTCTCTCTCTTTCTTTCTCTCTTTCTCTCTACCTCTCTCTTTCTCTCTTTCTCTCTTTCCCTCTCTCACTCTTCTCCCTCTCTCTCTTTCGCTCTCTCGCTTTCTTTCTCTCCCTCTCTCTCTTCCTCTCTCGCTCTCTCTTTCTTTCTCTATTTCTCTCTTTCTCTCTACCTCTCTCTTTCTCTCTCTCTCTTTCTCTCTCTTTCTATCTCTCTCTCTTTCTCTCTCTCTCTTTTTCTCTCTCTCTTTCTCTCTCTCTTTCTCTCTCTCTCTTTCTCTCTCTCTCACTATCTCTCTTTCTCTCTCTCTCCTTCTCTCTCTGTCTCTCCCTCTCTCTCTCTCTTTCTAGCTTTCTCTCTCTCTTTCTCTCTCTCTTTTTCTCTTTCTCTCTCTTTGTTCTGTCCTCTTCTATTTGATACATAAACAGCAAGTATAGATTCGCAAGTAAAACCAAAAACCAAAACAAAGAACTAACAAGATAAAAAATAACCTGACATAGACATAACATTCCGAAGCCATATGGATGTTTTCAACGCAGGTTCTTTTCTTCGGGATAAATAAAGGAAAGACGAAAACAAAACACCAAAACAACAACAAATAATGTCAAATAAACACATTGTTTACGAAAGACAAAATGCCATATATCTAGTTATCATCTCGGAATTTTTCCGCGACTGGAATTTGATTGAGGGTGGAACGTCTGAATTGAAGCCGTGACATCACACGGAGCCCTCAGCCGCACACACGCAATACAAGGCAGCGCGCTCGTTTGGTCTGGGTTACCACCGATTTGTACCCCCCCTCTCTCTCTCTCTCTCTTACTCCCGCTTCAAAACAAGGGACCTAACTCGTCGTGCCGACCTGGGAATGTGATTTCATTTTCTGGGACTCGCTTATCTACGATCATGAAAACAGAAAAGGTGTGACAAACTATGGACGATACCTGATTTCTAGACATTTCGTTTACTTTCGTTTCTTTGTTATTGTTGTTTTTTTTCAACAATGTTTTCGTGATGTCGAGTTGGCAAGTGTTTTTTTTTTTTCTTTTCATTTTTTCGTTTCATTTCGTTTAAGTTTTAATTTTAAATCAAGATGGCACATTGCGCTAGACATTTTTACAATGCTTCAAAACTCATTAAATTTTTCTGAATTATAAAAATTTATTAAGAATTGAGTATTATCAATTGATCAGTTCAAAGATAGCATTAGTGGCCTACCTATCATACCTACCTACCTACCTACCTACCTATACACTGGTGTTTTCTATTTTGATAACTGGTAGCCTATGGATAGTCACTGTGGTGTAACTAGGAAAAGTGGGGCAGGGAGCGACATCGGCGCCTATGTAAAATGTTACTTTTCCTTTTTATAGTAGCCTAGTATACGCCTAACGTATGTTAACGTTTATAAAGTATCAATTTATCGCATATTCTAGCCCCTTCTAGTTAACGCTAATGGATATCTTATACATTACAGACGCTCCTTCTATAAAGATGATTATTGCGTCCTACGCTCATTCTAGTCTAGTCTTCCATTTTTATAAGTGTTTTAAATGACGTTAAGTTACTGGTTTTCCTGATTTGTTCAGGCAACCCATTCCATGTATTGATGCCACAAGGGAAGAAACAGTACTTAGCCTATATGTATTTGTTCTCGCATAAGGGATAAGGAAAGTGTTTTTGTCTTTATGTTTATCTTAGCATTTCAACAGGCTGTTATTCAACTGTCCTTATGTTTGCGAAAAAAAACTCTCTCTATATAGGTTATTAGTGTTGGCCATTGGTATCCTTCCAGTTATACATAATAAATAAACACAGGCAGAATCATGTCATTTCTTTAACAGACATAATAATAATAATAATAATTTTTGTATAGCGCTGCCAACAAACATAATGTTACAAGTAAGAACACGGAGATTACTCTAGGCTAGGAGACAAAGCTAATTGATGATATAAAACAAATATTAAAAAATGAAATAAATGTAGCATTAACGGACATAACAATAAAAATGATTTTTGCTTGAAATATGACACATAGTTTTGGTATTTTTTAGAGTTTACGGTTTATCTACTTTGCTCTTAATTTAGACTTTCTAAACAAACAAAAACAATCATCAAAATTCAAGCAATTAATTCACGTGTCCAGTGAATAGTGAGTAAAATAATACACCAGGCATCTGGTGTGTGGGTTTCTGTTGTGATTTCAAAGAAGCTTAGTTAAATAACCGAATGTCCGTTACTGTACATTGAAGGGAACGAACAGTGCTAACGTTAATTTCTTTTAGTCTTCACATTAAGTAAGAGTTTAGCACTATTGATACTTTACTCACAGGTGTGTTTGTGTTGGCAAGAAAGAAAAAAAAATGGGGGGGGGGGGGTAGTGTTAAGCCACATTAGCGAATTTATCTCCTTTGGTAAATTTGTCCACTTCAAGTCTTCAAGAGAATTTTCCCACACAGCGTTGAATTTTATCCTCTGTGGTGAATTCCTTATGTAAACTGTTTAACCCATGAAACGAATGTGTCGCACCTTTTTTTTTTGTAAATTCACCATGGAAGAGAGAAGGGGAGGGGTTTGGGGGGGGGGGGGGGGGTTGAAGCCTTTATGTTTTCGAATTTCGATTTCTCTAGGCCTAACGAGCAAGTACTTTCCGAAACAAATTATGCCATTGCACACTCCGCATTATCCGTATCCCGTGAAAAACATTAGAGCAAACGATAGTTTATGACTTCCTTTACCCGTCCCCCGAGGGGCGCAGTGGCCGAGCGGCAGCGCGCTTAGGGTTAGGGTTGGGAAGGTCCTGGGTTCGAATCAAATCCTGGAGCAGGCTAGGATTATTTTCCCAGGGTCTAGATTAGGTGTCTTTGAGTCTACCCAGCTCTGATGGGTACCTGATCTTAGTAAAGCAAAGGCGTCTGACCACACAATCTCCTAGTATGCCGTGGCTACAGAAACGGGCGAACGCCGCTTCACCTGATCTATTGATCATATTGGTCCGACGGGATACTTTACTTTTTTTTTTTACCCGTCCCCACCCTCACCCCATAAAAAATGAATCAACAATGAGAAAATTGATATATATTTTATGCATTGTTTCTAGGTATTAACGTATTTAATAAATGGTTATATAAAACTGCTTTTGTTCAAAATAGTATCACTATGTTATATATTATATATTATGTTAGCATTTCGTGGGATTAAGTCCATGTAATCGTTTCGATAGGAAATATATGGAGGTCAACAAGTCTTTTAAGTGGGAAAGTCATTTCGCTATCTGTCGGTCATATTTTGACTGATAACTTTTTAACTGTGTGTAGTTGAAGAAAGCGCCTAACTCATATCTAGGGGGAAAAAAAGTAGTTTCAATTCAAGTACCATGCAGAGAATGCTAGTATGAATTTATAGGCCTTACCTTATTTATAGCAGATAACGATAGTTTAATTTATGGCTTAAATGGCCTCGGAGTTTCTGCTTGAAAAGCCTACTTTGTATTCCAGATATGTTTCTGTATTTTATCAGATATTTCATATATTTCTTTATGCATCTATCTATATAGCTAAAAATTGGTTCACATATTGGAATATGTGATAGAGCAGCGGTTTCGGGGATATATTTCGACATAATTTCCTAGATATTTGACTCCTTTATTTGCTTCATTTATATCTGTCTCTATATTTTGATAGCTGGAGCAATTTTACTGCGGATGTGTCCAGCCGTTTCGTCATGCTTAGTTACAGTTATATTTAAGAGTGTTCTATTATATTTTCAAGAGATTCGCCGAAAATCTCAATTGTCCGTTCGCTCCCCCCCCCCCCCCCAACGACCAAAACGGTCATGGGATTGATGAGGATGATTGTATTGATATTAAAGTACCCGCCGGGCCAAATTGATAATAGTGACGGTGAAGCAGCGTTCACCAGCTTAAGTGGCCACGGCATACTAGGGGATGTGTGGCCAAGACAATGACCAGCCGCTTTTACTTGACCCCAACTAATACCAGGTAGGCTTACCTATCAGAGCCTGGGTAGATGCATTGACACCATCTATACTACAAATAACACATATGCACTTCTCTTTAAATAATAAAACCTTTAAAAATATTGTATCAGTATTCTAGGCAGATAATATTATTTAATCTGCTGGCGCGAGTTTAATACGACTGAATATATTTTCGACTTCATTTTTCCGTTATTCCAAATCTCGGATTTCTCGCGTCTATCATGTTATTTCACGACACTTCCTTCCAACCGACACCACCGGTTCTCTAACCAGCTTTACATCTACACCTTTGTTTTTTGAGAACCACTGGTCTGCATTCTCTCTATAACGGAATTTCTAAAACTGAAGACAACGTATAATTAGTTTTTTTCTGTCTGCACCAAACATATTGACAGACTCACAAAAAACAAAAAAAAAAAGTTCACGAAAAAATGATCCGACTTCTAGAATGTAGTAAATCCGTGACTTAAATTTGCCAGCACATTAAAAATGTACTGATAGTCTCCCCCAGTTATATAAACCCCACTTTCGCATATTTACGAATTATCTCCCCCTGGCTACCACTCACAACTAACTGTTAGGCAGCCGGTAATGGTACAGTGGGGGGCCGCCAGTACTGTACATTGTACATCTGACTCGGATTTATGAGATGACATTCTCATGATCAAAGAATACTTTCTTTCAAATGGGAATAATACGTTTAAAAAATTATATTTTTTACGGTAAAGAGATTGCATCCTCTCATATGCATATTAGTGGCACTACTCTTTTATTAAAATTATTTTGTCATTTAAATTGAAAGTTATAGCAGAATGTCTTCATTTTTTTCAGAAACGTTCAATAGCTGATAATAAAACTGAGATGAACATATAGGCATATGTAGGTTGAGATCATGATATCTGTACCATAGGCCCTAAATACAGAGTGACATCGAGCCATGAAATGGGTTTCAACTAATCTGGAAAATTAACAATTTAAAAACACTTACAACCCTTATCGACATGCAAATCTAAGCCCAATGTAGCAAAGGCTGCAGTAGTTTTATGTATAGTAGAAGCGTCTGTAACATTTTCTATAGAGTACTTACATTTTATCTTAACCATATTACAAAGTGGGGGCATGGTTGCCGCCAGGGCGTTCAGATGGTGTATTGAAGGTCCCGGGTTCGAATCCTGGTGCAGGCTAGGATTTTTTTTCCCGGGTCTGGAGGGTGTCCCTGAGTCTACCCAGCTCTGATGGGTGCCCGACTTAGGTTGGGGTAAAGTAAAGGCGGCTGGCCATTGTAATGGCCTCACAATTCCCTAGTATGCCGTGGCCACAGAAACTGGTGAAAGCTGCTTCACCGGCCCTATGGATCAATTTGGTCCTACGGGATTACTTAACTTTATGTTTAAATCTGTAAATACGTTTATATTGGATTGAATGTTGACGTTTTCTAAAACCAAATTCACACAAACAAGCCTACTACGTCAATTCTTAGACTTCCATTTTACAATTTTAGTTTTGAAACAAAAGTATTGTTCTGCTTTTTAACCATAACCTCTATCGGCAAAGAATAAAGTAGTAATAACACATAAGGAATTAGACTCTAACTTAGAAATACAACACAATAACAACCTGTTGTATTGCTCAAATAAACATAAGGACAAAAACATTTTCCTTGTCCCTTATGCGAGAACAAATGCATATCAGTATTCTTTCTTCCCGAGTGGCAAACGGGGATGGAATGGGTTGCTGAACAAACCAAGGAAAAACCAGTAACTTAACATCATTAAAAACACTAAAAATTATGCAAGATAAGACCAAAGATGAGCGTAGGACGCAATGATCTTCCTTATAGAAGGAGCGTCTGTATTGATTTTTTTTTTGTGTGATCTTTTTTTAATTTGGAAATAAAAAAATATTCACAAGGCATTCGTAGAGCCAAGGTCGTCTTGATCTGTTGTTGAATTACATTAGAATAAATACGCTTCAATAAATGGTCTAAGGATTAGTTATGGATTCAGCTGCCAAGCCAATGCCCCACCTATTCCTCCCCCCCCCCCACCTCCTCCCACCCGACTAGTTTAAATGGACATGCCACGACAACCTGTTCCCCTAGTTAAAGAATTAATTAAATACCGACTGTGCTCATCGTAGAGATGCTCAGAAATAATTCTCTATTCTGTATTTCACAATACCAGATTCTTTGTAGGAGATTGATGGTAATAATCAACACTTATTTCTCTATCTCTTTATCTTCTCTCTACTCTCTCTCTCTCTCTCAATCTCTCTCTCTCTCTCTCTCAATCTCTCTCTCTCTCAATTTCTCCTCCTCCACACCCACTCTTTTTTCACTCGCTTTCTCTCTTTCTAACCCTTTTATTTTATCTTTCCTTCTCTCACTATTTCTATTCCCATTTCTTCGTCTTTCTCTCTTACTTCTCTCTCTCTCCCATTTCTCATTTTATCTCTCCCTTCCTCTCTCCCTTTCTCATTTTATCTCTCCCTTTCTCATTTTATCTCTCCCTTCCTCTCTCCCTTTCTCATCTTATCTCTCCCTTTCTCATCTTAACTTTCCTTCCTCTCTCCCTTTCTCATTTTATCTCTCCCTTTCTCATTTTATCTCTCCCTTCATCTCTCCCTTTCTCATCTTATTTCTCCTTTTCTCATCTTATTTCTCCCTTCCTCTCTCCTTTCTCATATTATCTCTCCTTTCTCATCTTATCTCTCCCTTCCTCTCTCTCCCTTTCTCATCTTATCTCTCCCTTCCTCTCTCCCTTTCTCATATTATTTCTCCTTTTCTCATCTTATTTCTCCTTCCTCTCTCCCTTTCTCATCTTATCTCTCCCTTTCTCATCTTATCTCTCCCTTCCTCTCTCTCCCTTTCTCATCTTATTTCTCCCTTCCTCTCTCTCCCTTTCTCATCTTATTTCTCCCTTCCTCTCTCCCTTTCTCATCTTATCTCTCCCTTTCTCATCTTATCTCTCCCTTCCTCTCTCTCCCTTTCTCATCTTATTTCTCCCTCCCTCTCTCCTTTTCTCATCTTTACCTCCCTCTCTCTCCTTTCTCATCTTATCTCTACCTCCCTCTCTCTCCCTTTCTCATCTTATCTCTACCTCACTCTCTCCCTTTCTCATCTTATTTCTACCTCCCTCTCTCTCCCTTTCTCATCTTATCTCTACCTCCCTCTCTCTCCCTTTCTCATCTTATCTCTCCCTTTCTCATCTTATCTCTCCCTTCCTCTCTCTCCCTTTCTCATCTTATTTCTCCCTCCCTCTCTCCTTTTCTCATCTTACCTCCCTCTCTCTCCCTTTCTCATCTTATCTCTACCTCCCTCTCTCTCCCTTTCTCATCTTATCTCTACCTCCCTCCCTCTCCATTTCTCATCTTATTTCTACCTCCCTCTCTCTCCCTTTCTCATCTTATTTCTACCTCCCTCTCTCTCCCTTTCTCATCTTATTTCTCCCTTCCTCTCTCCCTTTCTCATCTTATTTCTCCCTTCCTCTCTCCCTTTCTCATCTTATTTCTCCCTTCCTCTCTCCCTTTCTCATCTTATCTCTCCCTTTCTCATCTTATCTCTCCCTTTCTCATCTTATCTCTCCCTTCCTCTCTCTCCCTTTCTCATCTTATTTCTCCCTCCCTCTCTCCTTTTCTCATCTTTACCTCCCTCTCTCTCCCTTTCTCATCTTATCTCTACCTCCCTCTCTCTCCCTTTCTCATCTTATCTCTACCTCACTCTCTCCCTTTCTCATCTTATTTCTACCTCCCTCTCTCTCCCTTTCTCATCTTATCTCTACCTCCCTCTCTCTCCCTTTCTCATCTTATCTCTCCCTTTCTCATCTTATCTCTCCCTTCCTCTCTCTCCCTTTCTCATCTTATTTCTCCCTCCCTCTCTCCTTTTCTCATCTTTACCTCCCTCTCTCTCCCTTTCTCATCTTATCTCTACCTCCCTCTCTCTCCCTTTCTCATCTTATCTCTACCTCCCTCCCTCTCCATTTCTCATCTTATTTCTACCTCCCTCTCTCTCCCTTTCTCATCTTATTTCTACCTCCCTCTCTCTCCCTTTCTCATCTTATTTCTCCCTTCCTCTCTCCCTTTCTCATCTTATTTCTCCCTTCCTCTCTCCCTTTCTCATCTTATTTCTCCCTTCCTCTCTCCCTTTCTCATCTTATCTCTCCCTTTCTCATCTTATCTCTCCTTTCCTCTCTCTCCCTTTCTCATCTTATTTTTCCCTCCCTCTCTCCTTTTCTCATCTTTACCTCCCTCTCTCTCCCTTTCTCATCTTATCTCTACCTCCCTCTCTCTCCCTTTCTCATCTTATCTCTACCTCCCTCTCTCTCCCTTTCTCATCTTATTTCTACCTCCCTCTCTCTCGCTTTCTCATCTTATTTCTACCTCCCTCTCTCTCCCTTTCTCATCTTATTTCTCCCATCCTCTCTCCCTTTCTCATCTTATTTCTCCCTTCCTCTCTCCCTTTCTCATCTTATCTCTCCCTTTCTCATTTTATCTCTCCCTCCCTCTCTCCCTTTCTCATCTTATCTCTCCCTTTCTCATTTTATCTCTCCCTCCCTCTCTCCTTTTCTCATCTTATCTCTCCCTTCCTCTCTCCCTTTCTCATCTTATCTCTCCCTTTCTCATTTTATCTCTCCCTCCCTCTCTCCTTTTCTCATCTTATCTCTACCTCCCTCTCTCTCTTTTTCTCATCTTATTTCTCCCTATCCCTCTCCCTGTTCCTTTGTCAGTCCCATCCTCTCTCATTTTTTCTCACTGGTTTTCTCACCTTGTCTATAACCTATTGATTTTCTCTCTCTTTCTCTTTTAGTCTCTCTTTCTCTCACTTTCTTATCTTCTATCCCATCTTTCTCTCTCCCTTCTCGTGTGTGTATGTAGGGGCCTATATGCTTACACTTGCCGCCAGTATTTGCGCTAGTCTTCGCCCAGATGATTAAAAATGCACGTGAACCTGATTAGTAACAATGATTTTGCTCGTAATAAGACAGACAAAAATATTTCCTTCTCTACGCCCCCCCCCCCCCCCCTGTTTTTTTCTAAATACCTAATTCTTGGAAATGAATTTCTATTCTTTCTTTGAGGGGCTTGCTGAGATACTGTGTCTAGATTCTAGAGGACAGAAAATAAATAACTTAACACCATTTAAGGCTTTTTACTTGACTAAAGTTTTGGCAAGTTAAATATCTATTAAGCTTTTATAAGTACACACTAAAGAAAAACCGCACACAAAAAAATAAAAAAAAATAAAAAAAAATAAACAACAACGTTCTTTTTGTGTTTTCCACTAATCTTCTGTATTTAACTTGTATAGGCTTAGTAATCTTCTGTATTCAACTTGTATAGGCTTAGTAATCTTCTGTATTCAACTTGTATAGGCTTAGTAATCTTCTGTCTTCAACTTGTATAGGCTTAGTAATCTTCTGTCTTCAACTTGTATAGGCTTAGTAATCTTCTGTCTTCAACTTGTATAGGCTTAGTAATCTTCTGTATTCAACTTGTGTAGGCTTAGTAATCTTCTGTCTTCAACTTGTATAGGCTTAGTAATCTTCTGTCTTCAACTTGTATAGGCTTAGTAATCTTCTGTCTTCAACTTGTATAGGCTTAGTAATCTTCTGCATTTCTTTTCCCTATCATTTTGATTTTTTCTTTTATTAAGTAGTATATTCCTTAATTGCACACTTGATTCACCCAAATTAAAAAGTAAAGTAAAGTACCTTTGGGACCAAGCTGATCATAGGACCGGTGAAGCAACGGTCCACCAGTTTCTGTGGCCACGGCATACTAGGGGATTGTTGGACCAGCACAATGCCCAGCCGCCCTTACTATACCCCAACTGATATCAGGTACCCGTCAGAGCTGGGTAGGCCTACCGGTAAAAAAAAAATCCTAGTTTGCACCAGGATTCGAACCCAGAACCTTCGGATCGCAAGTTGAACACGTTGCCGCCGTGCACCTTGATTCACCCAAATGTTCGCCTATTAATCTTCCGAAAAGTAAATATTGACCAGATATTGGGCCGATATTGGGCCAATATTGTATTTTGTTAGGAAAGTTGCTTTCCCCGCCCCCTCCCTCTTTTATTGTTGCTGTTTTCTCCTGAGAAATTCTTGGCGCTGTTTTCCTATCATATTTCGCAAAATATTTTCATATTCGTTCTCAAGAGCCGACAGTTTGTTTTGCATTTCTATGATATAATTATTTTTTCTGTTGTAGCACAAAAAAGAATTTGGCTATTGCCGTAAATAATATCAATCCGTTCTGGCAAACCTAATTGTAAAGTAAAAAAAGAAAAATTAATTACAAATAACATCAATACGAAAACAAAACAACCTGTCTCGGTTTTATATTGTGCAGGCTTTTGTGTTTGTGCATATCTACAATTCTGTACTTTGTCTCGTTATCTTGGAAGATATAAATTGCTCGAGTTTGTATCAATACAATGGAAACTTGTTGTCTAAATAGCTGATGCGATATTTGTTTTAAAATGTTTTTCTTTCTTTCTCCCCAAACTTTTCCTACAAAGTTGTGCCAAGTTTGAGATTCGCATTAGACAAAATGACAGGAAAGTTAAATGGAGGGCGTGAGGGTGGGGGGGGGGGGGGGAAGGGATGGGGCGCGTAGCAGGTTTGTGTTCGTCCACATTCTACCAAGCCTGGCCCCCACAGAAAAAAAACGGAAGGAGAAGAGAAAAAAAAAACTGTCACCTTTTGACAGGGGCAGGCCCAAGTAATGTTGCTCAAAAAAGCTAGCATTGTTCTCGCCGACTTATCTCCCCCCCCCCCCCCGCCTCGCCCTCCCCTCTCGGTCTGAGATTTGAGATACACCTCAGACAAATTGAGATATTTGTTAAACGTGTGTGGAACAATCGCCAGGAATAATCTCAAAGGGATTTCCGCCGAGCACAGCTGTTTTACATAATACAACCAGAGAGAAAGTGAAAAGGGAATCTGAAGAGAAGAAAGAAAGACAGAAGGAAAGAAAGGAAGACAGGAAGAAAGGAAGAAAGGAAGAAAGAAAGAAAGGAAGAAAGGAAAGAAGAAACAATGTAAAAGTAAAACTTATCAAACATATAGTATTGGGTGAAAGAGATGGTGAGAAAGATGAGAGAATGAAAGAAGAGAATCGGTGGTAGTAGACATGTAGACCTACACTGACCTACACAAACTTTTAGGTAGGTGAGTACAAGTTGTTGAGTCCACTCCAGGGGTTCTCAATGTAGACATGAAATGGAGTCACTGCGGTAGGGCCTATATATTAATTATTTAAGAGATGACTTCATTTAAGAAGAGCTTTGGTTGTGTAATTAAATATTTCTCTAGATCTACGCCTACGCACTCATCTTTTGAATATAAGAAACATTAGTGCATTCTGGTATTGCGCAATCCCCTCTGTACCCTCGCTAATGGGCGACATTGTAGGTAGTAGGTAGTAGGTAGTAGGTAGTAGGTAGTAGGTAGTAGGTAGTAGGTAGTAGGTAGTAGGTAGTAGGTATGCTATACGGGCAAGCCACCATGATAATGATCAGCAGGGAATTCCGCAGTGGGAGAAAGATAGTGCATGTGGTTGCGGAAACCGAACCCTTAGTTATACGGCACGCCCTATCGACTTGCCGTGGGGAGGATGGGATGGATGGCGCACGGACAGAACCTTGATGTGCCCTTCCCCTTCCGATCTTTCCTGAACATCGTTTAATTATGGTAGCCTATCGGGCGATGGTGGAAGCTACGCAGAAGAGAACAGTCCACAATAGATCAACTGGGCATTGTCCGATTGGGCCCTACTTTAGTGGGCTCAGGCGCCATGTAGATTCGCGGTGTCGAAACTGCAGGGAGACAGAAGAAACGGTCGACCACGTGCTTGTAGAGTGCCACGCCTTGCAGGATCTTAGTGGACAAGGACGGTCAACCGTTCGCACTGACCCCTTATGGTAACGTATCGCAGCTCACTGAGACAGCGGAATTTGTTCTCCGAGCCCTAAGAGAGTAGCCTAATCTCGGCTCGCATTCTCTCGAAGAGAAGTGGGGTTCAAGTCTGGTGTCGGGCGATGCATTATTAGAAATGAAAAAACAACACTTCTGGTTTTCTTTTTGTGTGTAGCCTACCTTTTCCAATTTCGCTTTTAAGGCTATTTAAAGTCCATGTAATTTTTTCTTCAAGTCGAATTGTTTACAAAAGTTTATCTTTCTACATTCTAGTTCAATGCAGGTCTATCCATCAGTGGTATTTCTTTCTTTTCTTTTCTTCCTAGGGCTTATACAAACGATCTTATTCTTTCTCTCATTCTCTCCCCTTTCCCTTTTTTCTCTCTCTCACACACACACTTTATTTCCCTACATACCCCTTCCTCAAACATATCTATCACTCCATTGGGAGCGTTCAGAACGGCCCAGACCGATGTAGGAGGGCGGGTTGGGACAAGTGTGGTAATTACAGTAATCCTTTCCCCCACCTAAGTCGAGACAGACGGTTGTGTGTGCTGTGAGAGAGAGAGGGGGGGAAGAGAGAGAGAGAGAGAGAGAGAGAGAGAGAGAGACAGACAGAGAACAGAGGTAACAAAATCAAAATAAAAGAAGACAATGAAAATGAATTCTATCAGAGGGGAAAATTTCATGTCTTGTCTTTTTTTATAAGTAATACTAACCCATGGCTCTTGGAATAATCGCGCCCGCCTAGAGCAAGACTAGTCATTTTAGTGGGGGGTCGAAAAAAAAGCTGGACATTCAATTTCGACAGCGCTGCCACCAAAAATGAAAACGTTACAAACACTTTCCTACCTATAACGCATCATCTCTTATCTTATCTTATTTGTAACAGGCACTACTTCTATAAAGAAGATTATTGCGCCCTAAGCTTATCCATAGTTTGAGTCTAGCTTGCATTTTTTTATTAGGGTTTGAAATGATGCTAGGTTTTTATGTTTTTACTGGGTTGTTTAGCAAACCCATTCCACTACCGTCTTCAACTCAGAAAGAAAGTGAACTTATGCTTTAGGCCTTAGGCCCTATGCATTTAGGCCTATCTGGTCTTACATATGGAACATCGAGTATCACTTTTGGAATAATGTACTAAATATAAGGTCTACTTTACACGCAAACAGAATGTTTTTTCCTTAAATCTTAGGTTTGTAGTTGTCATGTATTTGGTTACTCAAATTGCACACGTGCCGGTGGGCTTAAAGATCATTACGTTGCCAACGTGAGCACTTCACTACTATTGATGATACCCTTTTTTGATATTTAGTTACAAGAGTCGATTCCTGCTAATGTCCTTTATTATCGACTTTATTGCATGAAATTGGCACCCTTATCTTTCGACTGGCCTCACAATCTCTTTATACTGTATGGTAACTAACGAGAATGATAAAACAGCGATATAAAAAAAATTCTAGCAGCGCGCGCTCAAACAAACACACACATAGGCGTGTATTTTGGGGCCTTAAGGCAGAAACTTCATTTATAGAGTTTAAAATATCAACATCAATGCAGAACTAAATGACTCTACAGTCTCTTTATGTCAAATTTACACTTCCTTATATCTTTCAATAAATTATATAAATTTTATTAAATATTTATAGTGCAACTGCCCCCCCCCCCGAGCACATTTTCTCCCCACTACCCCCCCATGCCTCCCGTATGCCCCCAAAGCTATGCCCCTCTTATCCAGGCGTACACCTAACGTGCACTAATTGCCCCCTTCCCATAACTCCTGGCTACGCCACAGGATCCCTCCTACTAATTAAGTGAATAATTCTCATCTCGTCTTATAGCAAGCTATCCGGCATTCCAGCCTATGCTATTACCCCCCCCCCCCCCCCAAAACATCACACCATAAGGCGCAACTAACATTTCCACGGTCCCCCTCTGTGTCGCTTCTTTCGGATTACATCAGAATTCGTGTGTGTTTGGGGGGGGGGGGGGGTATATTGTTGCTGCCTACCTGTACAAATCTTGCGCGCACCTGGACAGGATCTATGGCACGCCCCCCCCCCCCCCCCGGGGCCATCTCCAAACCTCGAAGACTACACTACGTCATGTTAGTAGACAAGAGAGTTATTGGATTGTAAGCTAGTAGGTGTAGTATCCAGTGCACACACACTCACACACACACACACTCACAAATGCACACAAACACTCACACACAATATTCGTCCCTCGTGTGCTATACTACTTTCTCAGTGAATGCCCAAAGGTAATGTTAGCATTGTTCTTACCTTAAGGTAATGTTAGCATTGTTCTTCCCGTAAGGTAATGTTAGCATTGTTCTTCCCGTAAGGTAATGTTAGCATTGTTCTTCCCGTAAGGTAATGTTAGCATTGTTCTTACCTTAAGGTAATGTTAGCATTGTTCTTCCCGTAAGGTAATGTTAGCATTGTTCTTACCTTGAAGTAATGTTAGCATTGTTCTTCCCGTAACGTAATGTTAGCATTGTTCTTACCTTGAAGTAATGTTAGCATTGTTCTTACCGAAAGGTAATGTTAGCATTGTGCTTACCTTGAAGTAATGTTATCATTGTTCTTCCCGTAAGGTAATGTTAGCATTGTTCTTCCCGTAAGGTAATGTTAGCATTGTTCTTCCCGTAAGGTAATGTTAGCATTGTTCTTACCTTAAGGTAATGTTAGCATTGTTCTTACCTTGAAGTAATGTTAGCATTGTTCTTACCGTAAGGTAATGTTAGCATTGATCTTACCGTAAGGTAATGTTAGCATTGTTCTTATCGTAAGGTAATGTTGGCATTGTTTTGTGGTTCCCATCCACTCTAAACTCCTTCAAGGCAAGGCAGTAGAATAGCACGGGCTCGACCCTCTCTTCTGCATCCTTGCAGTTTCGACACCGCGAATCAAGTTCGAAGCCTAGTAAAGTAAGCCTCAATAGGATAGTACCAAGTTTCTAAATTCGACAATAGCTGACTATTTCCGCCCGCGGAGCCTCCACCACGGGTCATTTTAGATTCTGACGCACACCTCAATCTTTGTCAGATTCGTTCCAGGCCGCGCACCGCCGTTTAGTCTCCCACACACGGGAGTATTTAATTTATAAATGTCTTTAAAAAACAAAACGAATGAGCCTTCCGACTCTTGAGTTCAGAACGTAACAACGTAAAAGGCTAGATCGGGGAGGGTGGGGGGGGGGGGGGAGGCGTACCAAGATCCTGTCCGAGGTTAGCCACTAGCAGTTCGCTAGGGTTCGGTCTCCGCAGTAGATACACTTCACTTCACACCTGCGGAATTCACCACGGATGACTATCGTGGTGTCTAGCTCGTATATCTGCGATGTCGCCCGGTAGCACAAATCTCAGACCTATGCGTCTGGACATCCATGCAACAGGACGGGTTTGAGACGGTTTCTTGCGCTCATTGCTTCCTCCCCACCGAGGCTCGTTGCCTCTCGACAAAGCGTCGAACCTCAACCACGCGCAACAGAAGTGCACGGGAGTGACCTAACTAGACCAGAATTTAGGTTTACATTAATAAGAGACAATGTAAAGTCCTAGAATGGTCCCGGATTCTCAATTCTTTTCGGGACGTAGAATATATACTTCTTAGGTCTTGAAATCCTGATCTCATTTAAAATAACAAGGACCAACAGGGTAAGATTTCCACTTCTCACAAATGTTCATGAAAGTGTAAGCCAGGGGTCGGCAACCTATAATAGTGTGCCTAAGTGTCATTTCTTAATCATTCAGCGTGCCAAAACTTTCAATGTCATCCTGTACTTTCCATGTAAAAAAGACTTGATTTTCCTTCATTGTGGTATTTCGCGTGCCATTTAATATCGTTCTGCGTTCCAAGTCTGGCACGAGTTTCCGTAAGTTGCCGATAACTGGTATAAGCTATCAAAACATTAAATTTCAATGAAAAAAAAAACAGGAACAAGAACTGAACTGCGACACATTTTAAAGTTTTGATAAATTGATAACCCGCCATCAATATAATTTTCCCACAGTTGTAATCTATGGGAATGTTAAATACGGAATTAAATAATCACACACACACTCATATACACGCACGCACGCACGTACACACACACTCATACATTTATACACACACTTACAGACATACAAGAACCTAGCCATTAAGTCTTATTTAGATAGCTAGGATAATGTTTGCTGGTAGTCCGAGGTACTTAGGCATTTGTCCCGTTGAATGACACACGCACAAATAATGACATTCTTTTGAAACTGTTACTCTAGAAGCCAAAACATTGCACTGGATTCTTTCCATGGTCACAAGAGTAGCCATGGCTGGGCTCAGTGGGTTCATGATTTGTCATGTGGTTTCGTGATTTGCCACGTAGTTTCATGATTTGCCACGTGGTTTCGTGATTTGACATGTGATCTCATGATTTGACATAATGTGGTTTCGTGGTTTGTCATGTGGTTTCATGATTTGCCACATGGTTTCATGATTTGCCACGTGGTTTCGTGATTTGACATGTGATCGAATGATTTGACATAATGTGGTTTCGTGATTTGTCATGTGGTTTCGTGATTTGCCACGTGGGTTCATGATTTGACACGCGGTTTCATGATTTGCCACATGGTTTCATGATTTGCCACGTGGTTTCATGATTTGCCACGTGGTTTCGTGATTTGACATGTTTTTTTTTATTTCCCTTGTAATTTCGTGTTTTGTCACGTGATTTCGTGATTTGACTTGTGGTTGAATGATTTGACACGTGGTTTTGTGCTTTGCCACGTGGTTTTGTGCTTAGCCACGACGGTTTCGTGATTTGCCACGTGTTATCGTGATCTGCCACGTGGTGTTCTTAACAGCATATGTACCACCGACTTATAAATATAGGTAAGTAATATGCTCGGAGTCTATCGACTATCCACGATAAGTTATGCTAAATGGCTTTTATATAAATAGCTCAGTGTGTGTGTTTAACCAATCAAATTGTTTTTTTAAAGACACGTGACCTTATTGCCTTAGATTATATCTTTGCAATTTGACTTAGCACATGTGCCATCGCTAACTGAATGCATAACGTTTTATTTCAATAAACGTTACTTTAAAAAAAAAAGATCAATCCGCGGGCAACACCAATTTAGCTTTTTGTTAAATAAAAAGACTTCCTTTTTAAACCCGATTACAATATTTATTTTAAATTACTTTCTTAAATGTCTTCAGCAAAAAGTAATATTTAGATTATAATAGCTTTTTGTTCATTTGGCTCTTCAACTAATTCCGAAGCTTATAACCTCATTCTAGGTTTATAAACTGAGACATTCACCTGGTTGCACCATCTTTCAGTAGCATTTTTTACATATCGTTCAATAAGGCTTTGAAAAAAAAACAACGTCTGTATTAAAAACATCTGCCTTGTTCTAAGAAATCGTTAATAAAAAATAATTGTTTAAGCATCACCTGACGGGAATGTCTCTGAAAATGTTATTTTTAAAGCTTGCAGTACGGAAAGTTTTAAAAAAAAATTACCTTTTTAGCACCATGTGTGTCCTACTCCTACTACTTGTTTTGGGAATACATTTTCGCCCACTTTCTTGGAAACTTATCTATATTAAGAATTAGTTCAGGCTTAAAATTAATTGACACTTTCAGATGAATTTCGTGTTACAATCAAACTTATATCCAAAACTATACTTTTTTCTTATTTCTGAATTGAACGTTAATTTTTTAAGGATCCATCCAAAACTTATCTGGTAATTTTGGTAATTAAAATTGCTGAGTTGACTGAAATTGTTTCAAGCACGTCCTCATTTCACACTTGCTCTTCAACCTGTCTTCAACTATCCATGGAACATCACTTCCCCTCCCCCACACTCCCCAACCAAATCGTGGATCTCCGGCACCCCAATACTTGGAGTCAAAGCATTAGACCTAGATGGTCTAGGTCTAAAGCTTAGATTGTGTACATTTATTTACCTTGAGTTGATGTGCTGAACGTCGTGAAGGTTTGGACGTTATGCGGACGTTAACTTGTGTGTGTTAAGCTCATTATTGCGTGTCTTAAGCTCATTTTTTTGCCTGTGTTAAGCTACTTATATCAAACATGCAGAATTCACGTAGGCCTTCCCCAATATTAGCTACATTATCATACACACTTACATCTGCAGTGTTTGCCATAGAGAAATATTTTCTTTGCTACTCCGGAAACAAAAAATTTGTTTGAACAGCTGAAGGCATAACTGGGAATCTGCCTCACAGAAATGTTCAAGGCAAAAACACAGGCAGACAAACACCTACACACCTTACACGCACACACACACCAACACACTGAACTATGGGTCTTGGAAACACGACTGGAAGACGAATCCAGACATTATTCCTCTTGTGAGTCGCCTTAAAGATTCTTCAGCGCTCACTATTAAACATTCATGCTAAGATGGCCTAAAGTTTTATGTTCTTTTGGTGAAGATTTTAAAGCAACTAATTCAAAGACCTGTCTATGTAGCCTGCAACAGAAGTTTACTTTTTTATTGTAGATATTAGCAAACACGATTACTTATTTGTGTTGATAGGACGAAATACTTTAACATATCAACATGCGCCTAATCTATATTCTATATTATACTAATGTTAGTCATTAGCTGAGGTAGACGCACTATTTAGCCGAAAAAATCACGGGCGTCTCTCTCTCTCTCTTTCTCTCTCTCTCTCTCTCTCTCACACACACACACATACACACACTCAAGAAGCAAGCCCCCTCACACATAAACTATTTATAGACTGTTGTTTACAAAAAAAACAACGTAGATACCACTTTGCACAAAACCAACCTTCACATTCGTGATGAAAGAAAACATACAGATATATATTCTAACATACAGATATTCTAACATACAGATATTCTTACATACAGATATTCTAACTGGCTGAGATTTTTTCGTTGATAGACTTAATGGCGTCGACACAAGAGGTAATGATACATAAACAGACGATGTCGTATTTAATTGGATGTCGTTCGTCCTTTGCAAGACCTTCGTGATTGACTTAATAACATTTGTTAACGTAGAAAATGGGCTTTGTGGGTCTAGGCAGCTTTTTCAAACCAACCGATCTCATTTTTTTTGGAACTAATTACAAATTTTATGCACAATTTGCTTTTAAATAAACATTTGGCAAAACTTAGCTTTTTTACAAGATAAATTACTGATAGCTTAAGAGTTGTAACTGACAAAACAATAGACTTCAAACTTAAAATAAAATGCTTGGGAATAAATCTGCAGAGCTAGCAACACTAGAATTGAACTTTGACCTAAGACCACCACTTCCAAGCCTCTCTTTATGTTTGAAAAAAGAATGGAAGAACTGATAACCTTCTGAATCTTTTGTTCTATAAGGGCTTTACGTAAGCGGTGTCATGAACACCTGAAGTAGCCTTTTGTTATCTCCCCCCTCCCCCCTTGGGCTAACGCCGATGTTTCTTACCGCCCCTCTACGCTCGCTGCCAACTTCCAGCAGTAAGAATTCCCATCATTCTTAGGAAACGTTAAAAGGAAAACAAACCAAGGAAAAAAAAAACGATGAGGGTCTGAGCCTTTGGTTCGGAATGCGTTCTTACAAATAATTGATCTATCTTCTGCTTTTCAATTCACAACACTCAATTGTCCTCCCTTTTTCTGCTCTCTTTCTGTTGTCTTTCTATTTCATTCTATTGAAGAAGAAAAACATTTGCTGTTTGAATCTGTTGAGAGAAGAAAAAAATATTTATAAGTACGGACATTCCACTTAGCGAAAGACGTCAACAAGAAGTTTTTTTAAAACAAATTTAAGACATTTTTTGTGATTACTTATTTTTTGTTTGAAAATATTTCTCAAGCTAATTTTTTCAGACTACGACATGATTTAACAGTAAAACTAAATACACAAATAAAAAGAAACAATTATTAAGAATTAAAAAACATTAAATAGGAAAACCATTTTCCAAACAGCATCCTCGGCCTCTTTTAAGCCTAATGTTAAAGTTTACAATAAATTATATAGTGGCACTAAAAGCAAATGAATTGGCTCACAGGAAACAAGTATAGGTTTTTATGTATAAAGTTGATTATCACATCTTTATAAAACCGAACGTGTATTTATAGTAAGGTATTTTGTTGTTTACATATAATACACGTTGCTGCATTAGGAATTTAAATTCGATATAAGCGCCAAGTTACAGGTAAATATTGACAGTAGTCATAATTTTAATCTAGAACAACATTCGAGGAATAAAGGTAACAGTTCTTGCACTACTTGATTTTCATTAATTTCAATTACATTTGTACATCACCTATGAGTTATATATACCATAGCAACTGCCAGCTGTTTAAATAAACAACCGATTTCTTTTCATTAGAAGTATTGCCCTAACGTCTTAATGTAAACACAAAATAACGAACAAATGCAAGGGGCTTAATGTTTTGGGCGTGGTCATGGATGAAGATGTGTGATACCGTGGAATTATCTCCTCACTTTAAGCGCTTTTTTTTTGTGTCTTATTATTGGCGTATAACCACCGTTACCTTGCTTTTTAATGAATGTTGTTAATTGATACCAATGGCTTAGGTTTGTCAATGAACACTATTCGGTGTAGGTATATAACACACCATAAAACATTATGCGAGTTTGTGCGTTGTTGTGTTTTTTTGTGTGTTTTTTTCTCTTCTAGTTTCCAACAAGCTCCGGAACTAAATGGATGAGCTAAACAAAGGCTTTATATTTCCTGGATTGGTTTTTAGATGAAGAATAGGCAACTGCCATGTTGTCTTTATAAAGTTCGTTATCTGCAGTAATAATCACATAATCTGAGCTTTCTCTAAAACAAATTTTCGCTTGGAGCTAATTTAACTGCATACATTATTTTTGTTCTCCATTTAAAAAATGGCATACACAACGCAACAGCACGCTAAAACGACTTTTACTGGCGGATACCTGGTTTGTCTTCTTCTAATTCTGTGCGCCGCAAGGACTTCTGCCTTCTTCGGGGAATGGGGAGTCGACCTACTGGGGCCCTGGTGCGCCCAACGGCCCCGGGGTCAGGACTGCTGCACAGGTCGAGACGACCTCTGCGCGGTGCCCATACTGGGGACCGAGTGCTACTGTGATGTCTTTTGCAACGATACCGCTTACGACTGCTGCCCTGATTATTTCAGTCACTGCTTGGGATATCAGAGACCTACAACCACACCAAGGCCAACCACTTTTCTACCACCGAGAACAACTAGGAGTAATCTAGGTGAGTAGTCATGGTATCTATCTATCTATCTATCTATCTATCTATCTATCTATCTATCTATCTATCTATCTATCTATCTATCTTTCTATCTATCTATCTATCTATCTATCTATCTATCTATCTATCTATCTATCTATCTATCTATCTAACTATTGATTTATCAATGTATCTATCTATTATCTATCTACTATCTATCTATTATCTAACTTACTATCTATCTATCAATCATATATATATACATTTCCCTATCAATCAGTCTGTCTATATATCTAACTGTCTGTCTATCTCTTTTTTTTTGTTATCTATCTTTTGTTCTATCTATATGTCTGTCTGCCTGTCTGCATGCCAGTCTTTTAGCAAGCTAGACAAACTGACCTGAGTCTGTCTCTCTCTCCGTCAATTTAATATAAAAAACAAGATAACGTGGACGAACACATGGCAAAACTTAAAATCCTCCCCCCCCCCCCCCCACCATTTATTTTTGTTCTAAAGTATTTAACAACTTCATCCCTTCATTAATACCCGGGATTAAGTGTAAAGTAAGCATAATTAGTTTATTAACAAATGTGAACATTTGTCGCACATTTGTTCCCCATTTAGTCTAGAGTCTAGACTGTATTATATATTCAATTTACAATCCAGTTTTACAGCCATGCAAATTGCAATTTAACCCCCATAGAAGCTTAATACTTTTAATTTCAAATAACTCAGCCAAAGAATTGGTAAAAATGGTCCAAACAGTGATAGCTTTGTTATAACAGAATGCTACACAACAAACAACAACAACCGATACACCAAGTACATTTGAAGGTGAAGTTATTTATAGCCACTCAATAGAGGCTTGTCATACAGAAGGGAGAAAAATATTATCACTGGAGGAATTATTTACGCTGTTAATCTTTTTCAAGCGGAATTATTTTGATGAAGACTACAACAAGAACAGGTTGAAGTAATAAATCCTTTTATAATGGAGCTAGAAGTGAATTAGTGAAATACGCATTTCCGACTTTATATAATACAACCTTTAAGATCCACATAGTCATTGTATTTCATAACATGTCGAGTTACTTAGCTAAAATTATTTGGGGTGATTCTAAATGTTAGGGGGGGGGGCGGGCACGCGTGAGGTCAACGAGACCCACATTCCATACATAACAAAAACAATTACATATGTCAGAAAATTAATTATAACTCTCGGCTCTATCAATTAAGCTTAATACAATGATACTGTTCTAAATACCGCTAGCAGTTTACTACAAGTAGTACAAAGTAAAAATAAATATAAAAACACAGTAACTTTATTCAAATAGGAAGATATACTTTCTGTAGTTTATTGACATTATAGTAAGTGTTAAATAAAAATGAGTCTATTAAAGAAGTCAACCTTTCAATATACTAGACATCGTCTTGTCAAACTTCCCCGACGTCGACTCTGTTCAAGTTGCTGTAACGTAGGCACAAGCTCAGAATTAGCAATATATTTGTTTGTTTTTTGTTGTAAGCGTTCCCCTAATTACATTGCTAGTAATTGCTACCCTGATAACATTGCTACCCTGACAACATTGCAACCCTGACAATATAGCTACCCTGACAACATTGCTATCCTGACAACATAGCTACTACACCTGACAATATAGCTACCCTGACAACATTGCTACCCTGACAACATTGCTACTACACCGGACAATATAGCTACCCTGACAACATTGCTACCCTGACAACATAGCTACCCTGACAACATTGTTACACCTGACAATATAGCTACCTTGACAACATAGCTAACCTGACAACATTACTACACCTGACAACATTGCTATCCTGACAACATTGATAAACTGACAAAATTGCTACACCTGTCTGAATTTCACGAATAGTACATTTTTTGTAAGCTTACTGGCGAACCATAAAAAAACAATTGGTGGGCATATGCTTCCCGCGGGCCGCGTGTTTGAGACCCATGCTTTAGATCAAAATATAAGCGCCGAGTGTGGACTACAGACTAGACTTGTAATGTAAAGAACATTAGACGTTTTAGGCAAACTAAAAACTGTAAGGAATTATTTATATAATTGTGCATATAAACCACTGATCTATAAAAAGAATGGATAGCGCCTCAATAATACATTTGCATGCACACATTGAATACTATTCACTTATCCATATAAGCGAGTTCTAGGAATAAACCGCCTATAACTAGAACAAATCTATATGATTAAAGTCTTAGTCACTTGAAATGTATTTACAGGTCAGTGTTTAGGAAATCTAATTTTATAGATAAGTGAAAGTATATTAATTTTTGCTTCAATAGCATAGTTTCCGGGCCCAATCCATTCTTTTTATAGATCAGTGATATAAACTGTAAGGTAATGTTTATATAAATTAGTTTTTTAATCTTTAATACTTCATAGTTTTCATAGGCTAACGTTTACAGGCAGTATGCAAAAGCAAATTGAGCACAATACAGGATGGTGTGGATAATAATGAAATAATACTTGTATATATTTTTTTTACTTTAATAAGATTTTTATAATAGATTTTTATAATAATATAATAAAAAAAAACAGTGAAAGTGATCGGGACTCAACCCTCCCCCCTTTCTCCCCTGGGCCCTGCTTCTCGGGTTGGTCTTACCTTACAAACAAGCTCAAATGATACCCGACGCTGTTAACTAGCAGGTGTTTCAGCCGTAGTTTGTATAGACCTGCCGACAATGTACAGCAGTTTCATTTCTTATTACAGCAACAACATCATCAATTAACAGCTGGTTACTGATTTATATAATGTTCATAAACAAGATGAGGAGATATACACTAGTGATTTCGCTGTACTCTGACAATGATTGCCGAAGACATGTTGAAGGGCTAGTGAGAGAGAGAAAGAGAGAGAGAGAGAGATAGTGTGTGAGAGAGAGAGAGTGAGAGAAAGAAAGAGATATACATATTCATTATGTTTCCATCCGTACATCACGGTGTAACCTATTAGATCAGGGTAATCAAAAACAACTGCAGACGACAACATCAGTTCGCCATATTGCATTTACCATGGGCGTCTGTGAGGAATAGAGGAGGGGGGCAATGGGGTGGCTTGCTTGCCCATCCAATAGCTCCCCTGTAAAGTGTAATTTGGAGCATTGGTTCTTTTTCTTCAAATGATGGTACGTTAACCCTGTAAATATTCGTAACATTCTAAAATTATAGAGCTATAAAGGCTGTTGTTTGATATGGATTGTTCTACGCGGAAATGTGTCTGCGGACACTTAAGCATACAATAGATGTAGCTAGACTATACCGTATTAAGCTAATAAATTGTCACAGTAAAGACATTTGAAAATCAAAAGATCAGAGATTTCTACCACATTTGCTGAAACACCAATTTAACAGTCATATAGCATATTGACGTATAACATATAGCAACAACTTTTGTCTGAAATTGAGAGTCTGTAACATATAACATAAGACTTCTGTAAGTGTGTTAGAAAAAGAGGGTTTTCCTAAATTCTAAGGTTTTATTAATGCTTTATAAAAGCAGGGAATCTGAACAGATCTATCTATCTATCTATCTATCTATCTATCTATCTATCTATCTATCTATCTATCCATCTATCTTTCTATCTATGTATCTATCTATCTATCTATCTATCTATCTTTCTATCTATTTATCTATCTACTATCTATCTATCTATCTATCTATCTATCTATCTAACCGTACAGGGGAAGGTCAGAGCGTCGACAATGAGCTCTAGGGCACGATCTTTCCTGGCTTGTCTCTTGGACTCAGCTGCTCTCTGTTTTTGCTCTTCGCAAAGAGCTGCTCCTTCATGGACCACTGAGCGCCATGAGGCACGGTCTTTGGCTGTCACCTCCCAGGAGTCCTCTTTAATGGAAAACGCTTTGAGTGATGTCTTGAGGGTGTCTTTATAGCGCTTTTTTGGACCTCCGCGAGCTCGCTGACCGTTTTTTAGCTCGCCATAGAAGAGCCTCTTTGGAAGACGGCAGTCAGGCATGCGTATAACATGCCCTGCCCAGCGAAGTTGAGACTGCATCAGACTTGTGTGGATGCTTGGGAGTCCTGCCCTGGCGAGTACCTCAAAGTCTGGAATTTTGTCCTGCCATTTGATATTTAGGATTTTCTCAGGCTTTTTGTGTGGAAGTGATTCAGGAGCTTAGCATGTCGTTGTTGATAAACAGTCCAAGTCTCACATGCATATAGTAAAGTAGGGAGCACGACTGCTCTATAGACTTTTATTTTGGTTTGGGTGCTAATGCCCCTTCTGTTCCAAACATTTTTGTGCAGACTTCCAAAGGTTGCACTGGCTTTTGAGATACGGAGGTTTACTTCATCACCAATGACAACACCCTGAGACAGTGTACTACCAAGGTACGTAAAGCGGTTTACTGTGTTGACTTTTTCACCATTGATACTGATGTTTGGCTCTACGTAGGGCTTTCCGGGGGCTTGTTGGTACAGGACTTCTGTCTTCTTAGTGCTGATGGTAAGTCCAAAGTTTGAGCATGCACTGGAAAATTTTTCAACACTGTGTTTCAGATCAGCTTCAGAGCCGGCATTGAGAGCGCAGTCGTCGGCAAATAGTAAGTCATGAATGGTGTCAGACCTGACCTTTGTTTTTGCTTTGAGTCTCCTAAGGTTGAACAGCCCGCCATCAGTGCGGTACCTAATGTCTACACCCTCAAGTCCATCCCTAAATGCATCACTGAGCATGGCTGTGAACATTAGACTGAACAGTGCTGGAGCCAGAACGCATCCCTGCTTGACGCCATTTGTCACTGGGAAGGGTTCAGACATATCTCCGTTGTCCTGGACACGGGCCTGCATACCGTCATGAAACTGCCTTACCATAGCTATGAACTTTCTTGGGCAGCCGAACTTTGCCATGATTTTCCATAGGCCAACTCTGCTGAGTCAAAGGCCTTGGTCAGATCGATAAAAATTGAATACAGGTCTAGGTTCTGCTCTTGGCACTTCTCTTGGAGCTGTCTAGCTGCAAATACCATGTCGATCGTGCCGCGCTCCTTGCGGAAGCCGCGCTGGCTTTCTGGTAGTAGACCTTGCTCCAGATGTACATTTAAGCGGTTAAGTAGAATTCTAGCCAGGATCTTGCCAGCAATGGACAACAGTGAGATTCCGCGGCGGTTGTCACAGGCCTGTCGGTTTCCTTTGCGTTTGTAGAGGTGAATTATGGAAGCATCTTTGAGGTTCTGTGGTACCGTTTCTGTCTCCCATATGGTCTGCAGAATGATGTAAATTGATGGGTAAGAGGCCTACAGGGACTAAGCTTATTTTTATCTTATATTTGTATAACGTTTCTTCTATACAAATCAATATTGCCTCATTCGTTTACAGACGTTCGTTCTATATAGAAGATTACGTCCACTAGGCCCAAAACTCCTGCAGGGCGACAGGGATTGATCAACGCCAGGGCTAGAACCCGGGTCGTTCTGTTGACAGTTCAATGAACTAACCACAGGACCGGTCTCACACTTCGCTTACATCCTGACAAGATTTAAAAAAAAGATATTTAACATTTGTTGGTTTTCCAATCGTTTGTCTATCCAACACGTCTTTTACCACTAGGAATGAAAGAGAATTTGTACAACCCTGTTCATGCATTAGAAACAAGAGAACTCTTTGGCTCTGTTTTTCAGGATATTTTAGATTTAAATGCGTTGATGACCTTCTTTTATAAACTGTTACTAAATTCAGGGGCCATAACTTATCGTGTTACACTTATTGGTCAACCTATGACGACATTATACAGAGCTAAAAATAAATAGTTATCATCAATACATAAAAACAACTTTTCTTTTCCCGTGTGAAAATTTATACAAACTATAAAAACGCGTGGAGTACTACACTTGCAAGGTCAAAGTATGTTGACAGTTAGCCAACTAAAAATAAAATATATTCTACATACAGACAATAGGTAGATTTTGTTTTCTATCATTAAACGATATTGGTACATGTTTAAAGGGTCGTTGATGTTGGTTGTATCTATTAACATATAAGTACAATTGAAAATGAAAGCTGATATCAATTTGTGCCTTTAGTCACAATTCTCTTGGGTCTCTGCTTTTCCATACCGGGGATTGTGGGGCCAAGAGGCAGTCCATAAATGACGTTTCGCACCAACGGAAAGGCAGGTGGGGGTCATACATTTGTGACAGTGTGTAACGAGGAAGAGATAGGTGCTTAAACATTGTGACGTTACACCGAAATTATGAACACCATTAAAGGGACATTTCCTCTTTTAACAAGATTCACTTTATTAACAAGAGTAATTACACAACTAAACAAGCCCCGAACTGGAACCCTCAGGAAAAACGGAAAAGAGGTCGGCCGAAGAGCACCTGGCGCAGAGAGGTGGAAGCAGATACCAAGGAACTTGGCCTTACTTGCGGGAAGCTGGAGAGACGCTCAGCATAGAGATACCTGGAGGACACTTGTTAGCGGCCTATGTCATAGGAAGGACCATAGACGTCGATAAAAATGGGCGGCTGTTTCTCAAGAACGAGAAGGCAGAAGAAAAAGAATAGTTATACATGCGTTTTTAATTGTTATAATTATATGACAATAATACTAAAAGTGAAATGAAACATGTTAATTTTGAAACAAAAATATGGTGTGTTTTTTTGTGTGTCGACTTGTGGAGGGCAGTCGGGAGTACCAAAATCGCGTGACGTCATTTATGGACGACCCCAAGTTAGCACTCAGCCACACAATCTAGAAAAAACCCTTTTAACCGATATGACCTGAAATAGATTTTTACTTCCCTTTGAAATGAGAAATACGTGTTTTTACTCCCTTTATTTTAACTTGTATTTTCTGTCTGTCTGCTTGCTGGCTTGCTTGCTTTCTTGCTTGGTTGTTAGCGAAACTTTGCATCGATGTTTCGACCACTTCCCGTCGTCCAAACGAGCTGAAACTTAGGCAGCAGACTTGTCCCAACTAACAATACATTCTATCAAATTTTCAGCATCGTAGCCTTTGGAATAGTCACGAAATCCTTCGACCAATTTACGAACATGGCTGCCTCTACCGGAAGAGATGGTAGTAAATAAACTTTTCGAATATACTTATATACTATTTGTTGTCAGATTGTACAAAGTTTTCGTGGTCTAGTGGTTATGACTGTCTGCTTTCAACCGGGGAGTCGCAAGTTCTACACCCTCCACTTCTACATTTTATTTTTATTATTCAATTTTAGTAAAACGAGATACGTAAATACGTAAATTATTTCATTTCCAGTAGTCAATCAATCATTTAATTACATGATGGTAAACGTAGTTTGCAAATAAATAAAGTATGATAAAAACTGTGTTTTTATGGTTTTCTTGTTTTTCCGGTCAAAACTTTAGAATACAACACAAAGATATTTGCCTTTTTTTTTTTTCCTTGAAACCCCCCTTTCCCCCCCCCCCCCCCCCACACACACAGGAAAAAAACTAATTGCGGGCTTGGGCTTGGGGGATAGGGGAGGGGCGGGCGGGGAACGCACATTTTGGCTTCGCCAGCGCTTATTTATGCCAATTTTCAACTTGACAAGTGTTGTCCTTACGAAAGACTCGAACATAACTGAAGTAAATAGGACGGATTTAATCTTTTCGGAAAGTAATTGTTTTGAGGAAATTATAGTTCATTAAAAATGATAGAAACTAGCTACCATACCGATGCAATGACAACAATTAATTATTTAGCTGTTCACTTTTCACCACATGTGTCTTTAACATATTTTAATATCAATTTGCACAGTTGAACTTTCCGTATATTATTTGCAATTTCAGCATTTGGCATACTTTCAATACACGGCGAAACACCAAATGTATATTCTTGCGCGGGGTTATGTTTCCGCGCGTGTTTTGCGGCTTAGCACCAGTTGCACGTGCGTGGTTAGGCTAGACGTGTGGTGAACGGATGTGCGCGTGGAGAACGTCATACTGTGCTTATGTGTGTGTGTGTGTGTGTGTGTATGTTTGTTTTTGCATGTCTAAATACAACGTAATTAATTATGTAATTGTAATGATCTTCAGGTATTATATTAAATAGGCCTACCAACGTTTTTACAAACATTTTTTTTTTCGAGACTCGGTTCTTTTAAAATCTTGTATATTAACTTCGCAAAACTTTCTATATAAGTTTGGTACGTTTCGTTTGACCCGATCTGTGGAACGTTTTAAAACCAAGTTTCGTTTGACCCGATCTGTGGAACGTTTTTAAACCAAGTTTCGTTTGACCCGATCTGTGGAAGGTTTTTAATCCACTTTGCGTCATGCTATCGATTTAAAACTCTGCAATTGTAGGCGTTTCATATGACAATAGAATCTCTCAAATTTTCAGTTACATTCCCAACTAGCAAATATCTTTTTTTTTTAAATTTCGTTTTTTGTTTTTAAATTTAATTACATTTTATGGTGCGCATTTTAAAATCCTTATTGAGCACACTTTTAAAACCTTCTTTAACCAGCTGACTGAAGTACACGGAGCGCGGTGGCCGAACGGCAACGCGTACTGGCGTACCCAAGGTCCTGTGTTCGAATCCTGATGAAGGAGAGACTTTGTTCCTTGGTCTCGAGAGCATCCCTGAGTCTACCCAGCTATGATTGCTTAGATTGCTATTTGACTTTAGTTGGAGTAAAGTAAAGGCGGCTGGGCATTGTGCTGGCCACAGAAACCTCTATTATGCCATGGCCGCATGAACGCTGGTTCACTGACTCTATGGATCACTTCAGTTTGATGGCATAATTTACTTTTACTAAAGTACTTATATATTTCTCCCACTGAGCTATATAATTGCTATATAATATATGTATATAATAACTATATAATAAATATAAAAACAGCCCGGCGTTGCCCGGGTGAAAATGAAACAGGCCTGTATTAGCTACAGAAAACAAACATTATAAACTACAATAATGAGAAAGCTCTAACCCTAATAATTTTTTTTTTTTAACTGAAGACTTTTAGGAAAGTAATTTAAAATATTTAATCGTATAAAATATAGGCAAGTATTTTTTATTTAACAAAAATCTAAACTGTCCGTTGATGCTCGTAGATTTACCATCCATTTTTTATAAAGGAATATTAATAGAAAAAAAAAGAAGAAAAAAAAAGGTATTAGACTAACTGGAGTATCGAACCCGGGTCGCATGTATGGTAGTCCGATACGTAAGGCACATAGCTAGCGAAGACACGAGTCAAAAGGGAAATTGCAAATGTATAATATGAGAAAATAAGGTCACTTCTCTTTAAATTAACTAATATGATATGTACCTTAGTGTACTTTATATATATATATATATATATATATATATATATATATATAAGTAATGTAATAGTAATAGCTAAATGAGTTCGCCTATTTTTTAAAATTAATTATAGATTTATAGTGTAGATTAGGGGTCGGCAACCTGAGGCATGCGTTCCACACTTGGCACGCAGGGCAATTTTCAATGGCACACGAGAGACGTTCATAAGATGTTAATTAATTAAAAACAATTTTTTTCCGGTATTGAATGCGTCGAACTGACCGTTGAAGCTGATGTTTCTGAATGACATAGCGACATATTTCATTGAGTTGAGCTTGTATTTAAGGTCGGGTCCAAACAACGATTGAACTGTTAGACTACTGAGATGGATTCGCATATACTATGATAGATAGATGTGCTTTTTTTAGTAGTACACTGAAGCACTCAAAGAGGAGTTTTCTAAACAAAGGCACAACTTTTAAATTCAGGACTCATGTTTTCATATCACACCATGGCTTGATCCTATTACAATTTTCTAAGATATTGATCTATTTTTTAAGTAAAAAGGGGTAATTGTTGATTTGAATAGTCAGCAAGTTGAATTTTAAAAATATAAAAAAATAGCATCAAAATGAGCCAATTAGCAGATAAATCTGGAAGGAAGCTGCTTAGGAAAATCACCTACTATTCTTAACTGCTAGGCATTCGCTCTACTTTCAGCCTTTAGTTAAATTTACACTCGTGAACATACTTTATCGCGTATGAAAGGCTGTTTCAAGCATACAAAAAGGTCCCTTATATCGTTTGACCACTCAGATGTGACTAAATATGTATCTGACATTATTCCATTAGCGAATTGCATTCAAGACTAGGCCCTCATTAATTGATACAGACTAATTACATATAAAGTCAGTAATATTAGTTGTATTACATTGTTGGTCATCACTATTAAATCAAATTTTGAAACTGTATTTAAATTAAAGGGAGATAATCAGCCCGTTTACTTTAATATGTTTCTTGTTTTTCTTTTATACAAAAATGAAGTGCTTACAATGAATAACTTTGCAATGATCTAATTGTATAAGATAGTTGAAAATTATATTATTATTATATGACATACAAATTTATATGTACATTTTTAAACATTACATTAACTACCCAGTTTGTGTGATTACTAAGTATCCACTCTGTTTAACAATGTTGGGCAAAAGTTTACATTAGGTATAATAAAAATTTTAATTCCACAATTAAATGATAAATTTATGCAAAAATCAGCCATAAATGTGAAAATATAGTACTAAAATGTTATAATTTGTATAAATGAAAAAATACATAAAAATATGATGATGATGACAAACGCGAAATTGTTTTGTAACTTTGTGGCGTTTTGGGAGAAGATTAACGTCACACGCAACTAATAAAGGTCTTAGATGTAATCCGCTCTTATAAGATACTATAATCATATATCATCTGTACGTACAAACCACTGACAACATTGCCACAATCCTGCATGTCTGATTGGAGTGAAAATGAGTCTTTCCTTTCTTTCTCCTACATTTAACACTTTATGTATTTTGCATCGCAATGAATTTTACTTACATTATATATGTATATTTCTGCATGCTTATAAGTATATTACTTACTGTCATATGACTATTCATTGACTTTAGTTTCCATTCATGTATATTGTCATTGTTACTAAGTCTACATCATGCCCACCATTCTAAATTGTGTAACATGGTTGCGTCCCCCCCCCCCCCCACGTACCACGGACGATCGAGAAACAGGTCAAGGTCATTCCTGAACCCACCGTCTCTGACCCCCCCCCCCCCCCCGTCCCTCCTCACTTATAACATGTATATGAAAATAGACCTCTAAGGGCTCGTTCCCTGGTCAAAACCCCTTTGTTGCTTAAACAAAGGCGCCGCCGGAAGATAAGAATTACCTTGGATGGCTGACCGCCTCTTCGCCCCTCCCCCCCCCCCCACCGCCACTCGCACCCACCATCCCCCACCCCTCTCCCCATGCTTTTCCTACTCCTGTCAATCAGACTAAACGTGTACATTTCCCCCTATCCTCCCATTTTATATCACGTGACTATTACTATTAATGCTTTTAGTTTTAGTTATAGATTGAAGGAGTAGAGTTTTACGGACAGTCTAGAGGTGGTCGTGAAGAGGAGTGGGTCCCATCTGGGCCCCTCCGAGACCTTTGTGAAGGCTCCGACCCTAAGTCTGTATCTAAATCTTAATCTTTGCTGTTTATACTGTTGGACAATGTACCTAGGATATTATGTATGATATATATATGCAACGGTATACTCAGTCTTAATGTGAATAAACTTCAGAATATAATGTTTTCGCTCGTGTTCTCTAGTGACTATAATCGATGTTGTGAAGTCTATATGTGTTTAGTATAGCCAAACCTCTGCATAATTACCTCAGACGAGCCACGGAATTCTACACACACATATATAAATTTGATCATCAATACGTAACCTCTAGCACAGTACTCCGGCTCATCCCTTAAGACAAAACGCAGCCAACAAGAATAGAAAGAGAATAATTCATCTCTTATCTATTTATGCAGACCACTCTTATAAGAAGGAAAGAATACACATACGAGCCTGCCTGCCACACCGCGTGACATAATTCAGTCACTTTTACTTAATCATACAGAAGGCACGACACACAGGAGGCTCAGGTGCAGATCTAACCCCATCTTATAAAGTTTACGTGGTGATTAAGTGGTCTAATCACCCCCCGCCACGTGACAAACTTAAATTAAACATGAAACGATTTAACAATTTATTTCTGTACATCTCCTATGTTTTTGGCTGGAATTTTTTATTTTCAAGAGCAGGTTGCTTTCAGGCTGTTGGCAATAGTTGGCATGCTGAATGCTTTAGAAATCTTAGTTGCCGACTCCTGGTGTAGATAACTAGACTCTAAGCGTTTTGCATGTCTGCCTTTGTGAATGGTTCGAATGGTTAATGCATGATAAAAATGGTTGTAATAAGTAATACATAACATCTTTCAATTTCCACACATTGTTCATACAAACATATTAAAGTCTATAAGGGCCATACATTTTGTACGCAAAAAACATCATATATTTGTAAAAGCAGTGCCGTTGCCAGGGATTTGGGGGCCCGGGGGGGGGGAGGCTTGGCCTCTTTAGGGACCCCTGCATTTTGACATTCGACATTATGACATGAGAAAAAAACAATTCGGACACTCCTTTTGGGTCCCCCCTCAAGTAGGGGCCCGGGGGGACTTTCGAATTCGGACCCCCCCCCCCCTTCCCCTCCCCTAGCTACGCCACTGTGTATAAGAACATTTACATTATATTATGTTGAACACACTGCATCGAAATAATTGATAAAATTGAGCACACTAAGTAAAATCGGAAATTATACTAATTTTAAGAAATGTAAATATAAATGAATCATATTTTTTTTAGCAATATATGAACGTTGATTTCGACTGAGTCAAATGTTGAATTAATTCCAATTAATTAAACATTCAGAATTTTGTTTGCATTTTGAACTCATTATTGCAAATCCAGTCTGGAACCAGAAGGTTTCGAATGCCATTTGCAGACGTTTAGATTTTAACAAGTGTAAGCGTGTGAACAGTGCTCGCGGCCCATTGCTTGTCCGTAAGTAAATTAATTATGTTTAACGTGTGAGATATCAACCAGAAGGGTATATAGTATATACATAAATTCCTGTATACCCGGTACGTACGCATTCAGTGAAGTCCACTCCACCCTCCCCGTACGCAAAATCTCCAAAATCTGCCCCCCCCCCCCCCCCAGAAAAGCTTTTGGTAAAATTGGACTAAATAATTCACCAAATGTTCGCTCGAGATAAAATATACTGGTATATATAGCACGTTGTTACAAAAATATGTTTTTTTTTTAAATATTCTTTTTCTTATAATTGCGACTCGGTACCGGGTCTCGGCATTCGGTGAAACATTGTTTGATTGTACAAGTATTGTTATTGTTAGACTGTTTATTTGTGTATGTTTTCAAGGAAGGCTCAATATCATCGTTGTCCTCAAGGATGAGCACATATGATTGCGACCTTTGCTCAACTCTTATCAAAGCAATTCTTAGGTTCTGGATTTAGTGCAGACTTCTTCTGATGTATATCTTGCAATTACCGGACGCTCAAAACAACATTTAACCTTTTCAACTCCAAGTTGTATTACAGACACACGTCTGTAAACATCCATATACACGCACTCTCTCTCTCTCTCTCACACACACACACCCACACACCCCAAACACACATGCATACACTCACACACACACATACACACACAGAACATGATTCTACTCCAGCTTACACCACGATCACGTCTGCGATCCGATGAACCCGCACCGACACGCAGCCTGGGACCCACAGTTTCCGCACCCAGGTCCGCTCCTGGCGACGGTAGGGTTTGTTGATCCATACTCAGAACCAAATGTACCCTGTTCCAACAGGGACCGGAGGCCTTCCGCAAGCGGCACCGTCTAGCGAATTATTTTTGCGTTGAGACGTCTCTTCCGCCCACTCCTCCCTCTACCCCCCTCCCTTACCTCACAATTCCCCCTTCCTCTGAGAACCATCCCTTCCCAGTAGGCCTACTATCTACTCCCCTCCTCCCCACGCACGCGCAGGCAGTGGCAAAATGTCTGCGAGTGCCGTTCGACAGAAAAACCTTGAGTAGTTTCAGAATGCCGCTAAGGTTGGCTACATCAAGGCGGAGGGTTGACTACTGTTTGCTTAACACATCTGCACCTCAATGGTTGACTACGGTAAGACGTAGGAGAGGGTGCATCGTCTTCTAAGTCCGACAGCACAAATTTGTTCCCTCCCCAACCCCACCCCACCGCTCACCCTTTACCCCCAGGATTGCATACCAGATTATGTCAGAGCAATGTTCACCTTTGTCTTTTCAATGGAGCACTACAACAAAAACAAAAAAAGGCCAAAAGAAAGAAAACCAACTGCAATACCTCTTCACCTTCACTGCGTAGGAGTTTGCTATTTGCAATCCGAATAGACTTTCAAAAGGTCCAAATAAGAATGCACAAGAGATGTATACGTGTTAAAACCACATTGAGATTATACTTACGTTCAATGTCCTTGTTCTAGTGAAGGCCAACATGGGGGAAAAAGAACGATCAGTTATTATTTTTTCGTATTGATTCTTCTTGACTATAGTGATCTATACATTAATTTACACGTTTGTCTGATTGTATTGTACAGTAAACGTCTGAACTAGTCAGGGAAAAGCAACAACTTAACATCATTTAAAATGCAGTACGCAAACCATGGACAATCACAGTTCATATTAATAATACAGTTATAGAAGAACTGCCAGCAATGTAATAATTAGTTCAGAAATAAAATGTTTGGTTTGTTTTGCATAATAGGCCTATAGACGTGAACCTAATTTCTTTTCAAACCCATATCCATTCGGGATTATTTTTGTATGATATTAAATAACACGTATGTAGATATATATAAAATAACACAAAATATTTTACGTTAATTCAAAAGTAGTGTCAGTTTTGTAAAGTGATTTGATTACGACTAAAAACGTAACCCAGCCGCGAGAGACAAACCGATTTTTTTTGTTACATAAAGTAAGCTTATATCCTGAGAGAAAATAAAACTCCGAAGACCTGTCCTATTAAAGCGCCTTAAAAAAATGTACAGTGTCAATCGAATATTATGTGGGTCCCGGGTTCGAATCCTGGTGAAGTCTAAGATTTTTTCCCGGGACTTGAGGGTGTCTTAAGTCTACCCAGCTCTGATGGGTAGGCCCTACCTGACCTTAGTTAAGGTAAAGTAAAGGCGGCTGTGCATAATTCTGGCCACACAATCACCTAGTACGCTGCTTCACCGTACCCATGATCAATTTGGTCCGACGGGTAGGCCTACTTTACTTATACATATACATATATTTTGACTTATATGTAAACATGGGTAGGGCATATATTGACTACTGTAGGGATTTTTTATGTTTTTTTAAAAATAATTTTTCAAATATCAAATGATGAAAAGATATAAAGGCGATATTCTTTTATATTTTTGACATTGTTGACGTCACAGTAGTAATTACATTCTGTAAGAAGAGCAGTTGGTGCTCAATTTGTGACTCGACAGTCATATGGGCTTATTACTTATTTTTTAAAAACAAAATGGCATCAGCTAGTGCTGTGAGACTGTCTTGACACCAAGTAGAACTAGCACCGTTGGGCCGTAAATCGCCTAAACCGACCGACATTCGTTTGTCGCGTGCCCTCGTAGACTCTACCAGACATCAGGTCGGGGGGGGGGGGGAGGTAGCGGGAGGACCTAAACCAGACGTTATCCTGGTTATATGGCGAACAGCTGCAAGATCGCCTCCTCTATCCGAAATGAGTCTCTTACCTCTGACCCCTGACCTTCTCTCTCTCCTTCGCAGATGTCAAACAACGCCCCTTATACTCTGTTGTTGATACTTGGGGGAACAACCTCTACACTTTTTGATGGAACAAGGGACCCGCCCTCTATCGCGATGATGTCACTGCCGGGGTTATCACCCCTGTTTGGTTTATTTTGATAAGCGTTTTTGGCGGACCGATCGACGTCTTCTTTGGCACAATTAGAAAATAATGATGCAAGAATCTTCATACGAAGTACAATAGAGGGTTGGGGGAGAGAGAGAGAGAGAGAGACGGAGGAGGGGGGGGGGGGGTACGCATTTAGTTTATAGTCAGTATTATTTTAGTCATGTCATGGGCTCGTAGAAGTGCTGATATGTCAGAGATAAAACAACAGCAGCAGTCTATAACCTTTCAAAATGTCGAAAGTTTAAAAAAACAACAAAACACAAGTAACGACATAAAATGTTTTTCTTTACATGCACATAAACTAATGAATTCCTAGTCAATACACATCCCCCCCTTTCCCCTTCCCCCCTCCCCCTCCCTCCCAACCATCTCCGCCTCCTCACACAGGCTCAAAACTAATTTTGGGATGTGCCATTAACTCTTTCTATATGTAAAATCAAGCCGAGCCATAATGTTACGGCATACAGTATGGCAAAACGTATTGAAAGAGTTAATGCAAGCATAGCTCTTACCGATTCTTAGAGACGCTACACAGGCCGTGAAAAGGTTGCGCTTTTCATTTTACCATTATCTTTTTTTGTTGTTGTTGTCATTACTCAGTAACTTGACTTAGAGAGGCATCCCATTGGGAGTATCATACTTTGTGGTTGGGGGGGGGGGGGGGGGGATTGAAGAAATCTCCAGGATTCATTTAGCGCTCCGCTGCTTTTCCGCGTTTATCACTAATGGCTGTTTAGTTTCGCGTCTGACATAGTAATTAGATTAATACCAGTTGTAGTAATTTATCTACCGTTTGTTTTCGTTTTTCTGGCATCACAAAAACACCAGCAAGTTTCCCCAAAATATTGATATAAGACCGCTGTATAAACCATATAATATATATTTATAAATATACAAATACATTTATGATTATTTTAAGAGCCTCTTTCTTTAAAAAAATGTTTAACCTTTTCAGGTCAAAGGTTAAATAGTAAAGTAAGTCTTAAGAACCATAAAGCTAGTAAGCTAGTTCAACAGCCTCCATGGACGCGATATATAAGAGGATTACGTGGTGAGCACAATTCTCAGTCTTATATACTTCACGCCGTCCTAGAGAAGAGTCACGGTCTCCCTCCAGACTCGGGCTAAACACCTGACGTTTATATTATATCCGGATTTGAACTCAATGGAAGTACAATTTAAATAAAATAATACAGTTCTTGAGAAAAGACAACTTGATAGTGGCGAGTGACTTTTAAAGTAAGCTTGAGAGCTACACCTTGATTACTGATCTTTAAACAGATCCTTTGCAAACTAGATCTCATTAAGTGTTTTTGTTTCGATTATTGTGTAATTTCGAGTTCTCACAATTTAAGAACCACCGATTTAATACGGGGGTTTCGTGGACTTTGGTTACAATGGGCTTTGTATGTGTGTTGAACAGTGGTATTCCGTTGTGTATAAGAGTTGTGCAATTAGCTTAAAGACTGCGCTGACTGAAGAACCCACGGTCTGAACACTGACTTGTGCTGCAGTGAAACATTCGTGACAGAACTCATTAGCCTTTTGTTTCACTCCTCCTCCTCCCAGACAACCCCTCCCTCCCCCCACACACAACAGCTCAAAACACCCTATTAGATATGAAGTGTGTATGTGCGCGTGCGTGTTTCGGTAAATCATTACCAGAAGTAATCTGTACAGTCAGGTGATGAGGGTGAATGTATATATGTCACAACATTGCCCGGTCTGTGACGAGCACTCTAAGCATTGGGCTTTACTGTGCTAGACATTAAATGACAAACAGAAGCGAAGTGTGAGTTGTATTTTGGAGGGAGGGGGGATGATGGCTTTGGTAGTATGGGTGAAAGAGAAGTGGCAAATACCAAGAATAATAAAATAGTATAGGTAATCAACGTTGTTAAAATACGAAAACAACAAATACACAAAACAAATACAAAAAACAACAACAAACAAATCGACAATTAGATGGTCGTTGCATTATACACATTGACTGAAAGCTGACTGAAACTAAACTAAACCAAACTTAAAGAATATACTTAAATGGCACTATGGAAGATGTAGGTCATCGTTTTGCTTTGTTCAAGACATTTGTTTTGAAACCGTAAACCAAGGGTCGGCAACCTTTTCATAAAGGTGTGTTAAATTAGGATTTCTAATTCATTCTGCGTGCCAACCGCCTAAAAGTCCAACTGCTCCACCATTCTGTTTCTTGTAGAAGAGACTTAAATTATTGCCTTTCGCTTGCCATTCAAAATCGCTCTGCGTGCCAAGTAGTCACGCGTCTCGTAGGTTGCCGAACCCTGCTATAGACTAAATCCATACCAAGTGTCTATACATCGAAAGCAATTTATTCGAATAAACGACGAGTCATCTATCTTTCTACTACTGCACATTTTGTAATCAAAATATTAATAAGGACCTTGCAAATAATCAATCGCCTTCAGCTGTGACGTTATAAGTCAATTTCCCAGTGAGTACTTCGGCCTTAAATGTCTTCACACAGACTATAGACTACAGTTTCGGCTTTAATGTCTTCACAAAGACTAAAGTGGTTTTTCTTTTCGTAATCCATAAGACACACACTCTCAATGTAAAACTATTTTAAAAATATCAAATTGGTCTTTAAGTAAAATCGATATACCGAGCAACCGCCATAGTTTTGATGAACTTACATTGAAAATATAAGAGTAAAAGTGACTAATTTAAGTATGAAACTCTACTTGAAATCGGACTCATTATGTTAGCAATAAAAATATTTCCTTCACATCAAATGTATATTAATGTATGTATTCACAAGTTTACACAAGATTAATAATAATATTTAATATTGAAAAACAAATCGAAAATGAACATTTTACAATTTGAAAATGCGTAATACATTATTATAGCACTGACCTTAAACATGATTAAAAACATTAAATTTAACTCGTATTCACATACTTATATAGTCTATGTCATTAATACTCTAAAAGTAAAAGTTTGTCTACAAAGTATCTGTAAGTGTAAATTGACTTTGACATTTTAATCCATTATATACATGTCACCAAGTTAAAAGATCACAAAGTTTGACTGAATTTAAATGTGAATGAGCTGTACTTGAACAATGCTTGATAGGAGAATGACAGACAATTATGTATATAGTAGATAAACAAAGGTCACACTCGACATCAACATTTCTGCGTGTGTGCTGCGTCTAGTGTGTGTGTGTGTGTGTATGTATGCGTATTGTGTGTGTGTTTAAGTGTGTGTTTGATGCGTTTGTGTGTTGAGTGAAAACATAATTGCACTAAACAGAAATAGACATATGTCATAGTGTCAGCGTCACTTGATGTTAAGCTCAACGGTAGACAAGCCACTCGTGTAAAAAGTCAAACGGTTCACATATATACCGTACGTCAGAATGAGCAGTGATGGCTGTCTCACGCACATTGCAATGCAGTCCAAACATGCACGAATGCAACTTGAACATGCACGAATGCAACCTGAACATGCACGAATGCAACCTGAACATGCACGAATGCAACTTGAACATGCACGATACAACCTGAACATCATCATCATCATCATCAATCCCATGACCGTTGTGGTCGTTGGGGGGATGTACTTCTGAAAAAAGATCATCTGTCTTAATTTGACTTAAATTAGGGACAGATTTAAAAGTTTACAAATTGATTTCACTGCAAGATATGTCCAGTTTCAATGCAAATACATTCCACTGATCCAACACTTCAAGTGCTTTTCGACCCTTGTAAATGCAAGTTCAACTCACTGAAATGTGTCGCCAAGTCATTCAGAAACAAGTCAGTTTTCCTAATTCAATACTGGAAATGTGTTCCCCCCCCCCCCCCCACCAAGATACAATAATTGCTTCCAGACAAGAAACGAATCTATCCATGACTTTGCCTATATACTGTACCAATTCTTGAAAAGACTTGAGAAACTATAAAATTGACTATCTTAACAACAGACTCAATCAATGTCCAATGATGACGCTTTGGGGACGTCCATTAATTACGTCAACAAAAGAGGGGGGAGGGGGGGTCTGAAAAAGTTTGACAATTGTTGACATGGGGGAGGGGGGGAGTCAAGAAAAGTTGACGTCAACAATGTTACTTTATGAAGTAAATAATTATACAAATTTAGTACAAAATTCTACACTCGTCCTGTTAAACTTACATATATAACATTAACAACATAGTTTTACATTAACTCAAATATATCAATTATGGAAACTACATTTGATATGTCCTTTTTGTGTCCATCTTGCTAGTTTGAAGATATATGTATGGGTGGAAACTAATGCAATTGTTAGCAAGACAAAGTGTAGTGTAGGGCTGCTAGACACGTGGGTGTCAAAAGGAGGACACAGAGACAAAAAGGAGGACATTGTGTTTCAATTGCATAGTTTCGCATTTAGCCCGCAATCAGTATACTTTTATTACAAGAGCTGTCCCTGAGTTTAAATATGTATTGGTAAACTGAGCAAGAATTTAAACAGTTTTGTTAAAAATAGCATATAAATTCAATGTAGGCTGAAAGGCAGCTTGCATTTGGTTGGGCAACTTTAAAGCTCATGCACGAGTCTTCTAAAAAAACGGGATAATTATTTTGTGAATACAACATGATAATTTTAAAAATATTTCCTTCAGAAAAATAATTCTTGGCCCACCCCATGAAGTACGATATACTTAGCCTACCTTATTTCCTTTTAACATACCCAATTCTGATATATAAACTAATATATTTTTGCTCACTAAGTAATAATAGGTGAAATATTAAAATTAGGTTGATTAGGCTACATATTTAGTAATTTTTACGTTTTCATTTCTAATTTTCTGGAAAAATTTAATGAGATGAAAATGTATTAGTATCAGTGGCGTCGCCAGTATTGCAAGGAGTGGGTGGCAAATAGTGCAAGGTAGGGGGACAGGGAATGCAACTACCGAGTGTATATAATGTGTGTGTGTGTGTGTGTGGACAATAATGTAAGAAGGAATAGTGAACATAATAATATGGTTAAAACTAGGTATGTTAAGACCGGTTTTTCTTCAAAATCGGTTTTCGGTTCTATAAAACCGGTTTAAAACCGGATTTCGGTTTCTCTTCCCCCTCCCCCCTCCCCCATTCCCGCGCAATGTCACAAGTTACAGGCCGAAATAGTCAAACGTGCGTAGTTTTGTAGGTATATTTGAAAAATAATTCAAATTTAATTAGTGTTTGCAGGGCAATTCAAGAGGTTGATTTCTTTGAATACAATATGATTTTGTACGCTTTACCATAAAATTCTTTAGAACTAAAAATAATATGGGCTAATTGATTAAAACCGATAATAGCTTTCAATAGTGATAATCAAATTTGCGATTATCGTTGACCGTGATATTAAAAAGCATATGAAGAGGATGACTATGTTAATTCAGGATGCTTAGTACGCAGATGCGTACGCAATCTAGCGGGACTGCCACCGCTCCTGCTTATCTGTTGGGAACATAGTTTAGAACGAGCCATCGTTATAAAGACTTTTTTTTAAAATTTTCTGACACAATGGATTGTAGCCTAACTGTAATTTGGTTTGATGTTGTTTATTTCGCAAGCCATAGTTGGTATTTACACTAAATAGTGTTAGCAAGGCATTTCAAGAATTTTTGTGTGTGAATACAACATTATTTATTTAAAATATTTCCATAAAAAAAAAGACTGTGCTACTTGAAATAATGATAAGGCCTAACCAAGAAACCGAAATCCGGTTTGAAAATCCAAATCAGTTTTTGTTTTCAATACCGGAATCCGGTTTTTGGTTAACATCCCTAGATGAAGGTTAATTTACAACTGGTGCACAATTTCCCCCTAAACTATTTGACAATTAACATTACACCAAAAGATATTTTTGTGAAACGTAGAATTAGGCATGATTAAATATGTAGCCTATATGAAAAGAACAATTGTAAACATATGAGAATTATAGTCAATTAGTCATCTTTTTAACAAGTTTTAAAATGTATTACAATTAATTATAGTATGGAGTCTATAGACATTTCCTTTTCAATCTATTTTAAACAAAAGAAAGCGTCTAAAATTGTGTTACTTGTTTTGAGGGGGGGGGGGGGTAACCAATTGTTGACGTAATTACATAGGGGGGGGGGGGTCTCTGAAAGTTTGACAGTTGTTGACAAGGGGGAGGGGGGGAGGTAAAAATCGCCTAAAAATTGTTGACGTAATTAATGGACGCCCCCTTTGCATACAAACATCCCTAATTAAAACAGTCGACGTCCAGTGTGATTCCCATGTAGTTCGCCATGCAGCACAAATTAACTATGCTGACGTACGTTGTTTTGATTTTTGCATTTAAAACTATCTTTCTTGTAGGTCTCTAGCATGCCACTGAAAATCGCTCTGCTGCCAAGTCTGGCACGCGTGCCTTAGTTTGCCGACCACCGCTTTATGGAGACCGTATCATCAACCTATAATAGTTTCCTTGATTTTTATCAAATAAATATTAAACGCTATGGTCGATGCTTTTACTGTAAAAAAAATAATAATTTGCTCCCTGTCAGCTCACAGAGAAAGTAAAATAGAGACAAGGGACTTGAATTAATAGTGAATTGAGCTGACGATCTACAGAGGCCGGCGGAATTTAGTTTTTTTCCGCGGGTAAAGAGCTATCCCGCGGAATTTGAAAAACAAAGTATGCCGCGGAATTGACGATTTTTTGGCTGAGAAAAACAATCGGCCGTAATAATGAATCTTTCTACTTGCAAGGGATAGTTTTTAAATATTGAATGTCTTATTGATTTGGTTTGGGACTAATCAACCGGAACAAGTGTAGTTTAATAAAGAAAATCACTTTAAACATTTAATTTCATGCATATGTCCTCTCTATAGTTATAAGGGATAGAAGCGGTCTCATTCTAATTAGAACGTAGGCCTACTTCATAATTATATTATTGGGAAAATTTGGAAATTTGATTATAGAATGGACTATGAAAAATTAAAAATAATTAATAATAACTTATGATAAATAAATAAAATCGAGATTTTTTTTTATCAGAAATTATTCAAGTGTTGTTTGTATAAAATCGACACTGGCTAATTATCTTATATATTAGAGATATATTCTATAAACAATATTATTGCATCCTACGCTTATCGGTATTATATACATTACTTGCTAATATTCAGGGTACTTTACTTAAAGACCAAGTGAAGAGGTTTTTCTCAAAGGAACGAGATTTGGAATAGCATTATACGGCAGTGACGTTTGAGAAAGAAAACAAATAAACAAATCTCGACGCTATAAATCTATATTTAACCATTTTGTTAAAAATAAGAACCGGGAAAAGATTCAAAACATGTGGCAATAGATTCAAAACACGTGACAATATTCATTTTTCCTACTATAAATTCTTTCTCTTACGTCACTTTCCTATGCTGCCGGAAATAAAATCATCTCAAATGGCTACGAGATTTGGATTTGTCCTCCAAAAAACACACACATTTAAGTGCAAATATTGAACTAATTACTTAAAAGTTATCTTTGATATTTTTTTAAAATGATTTTTATTAACAATTATATACTGAATACACTATTTATTATCAAAATCTAATGTTAAAACTAAATTTTGATAAAAAGCTCTTCACTTGGTCTTTAAAACAAGTACGAGGTTTTTATGGTTTGTGCATTTTTTTTTATAAAGTGGAAAAAGTTTGGGATATTCAGGCAATTTCGACAACTTTTAAAAAATTTAAATAACCCTTTAAAAGAAAACTAATATGAAATAATTCAAACAGCTTTAAAATCGAAACCCAAAAAAATGTGTGGCTTTTTGCAACCGATGGTACGCAGATTCGGCTGCTGGTACGTCAGCTAAACCGAAATGGTACGTGACATCGTGCTCTACAAGCTGATACCATCGACCCATCACCAAGAGTTTTATTCACCACCTTGTCAGGCAGCTGCATTTTCTCAAATAGTATCGCGACACACGGGGGTGGGGGGGGGGAGGGGGGAAATGTGGGGGGGGGGGGGGTGGGGGGGGGGAGAGAATGCATATCTTAGAACAATACAAAATAAAAAGTTGGCAATCATAGGTCAAAGGTCGCTGTTGTTGCTATTTCAAGAACGTTGTATATCGTTTGAGCTTAAGAAAGTATCACAACAAACTGCTGGTTTATAGATAAATATACAAGCTAAATTGCCCGGCGTTGCCCGGGGGGAAATAAAACAGGCCAGTATAAGGTACAGATAAAATTTTTATAAACTACAATGAACAGAATGCAATAAATCTAATTTTTTTAAAAATTGTTTTACTGAAGACTTTAAGGAAAGTAATTTAAAATAACTATTGTAATCGGGTAAAAAATAGGCAAGTCTTTTTATTTAACAAAAATCTAAATTTCCTAGTGTTTTTTGTAGAAAAAAAAGGTATAGACTGCCCGCAGGCAGTCCGATACGTTAACCATTTAGCTAGTGAAGACACATGTCCGAAGTGAAATCGCAAAGATATAATATGAGACAATGAGGTCACGTGTCTTTAAATTAACTAATATGATTTGTTGAACGCACACAAAGTCTACATTATATATTTGTATCAGTGGCGTAGCCAGGTTTTGACGCTAGGGGGAGCGAAATTTTAGGAAAAAGGCCCCACTTTTAGCAATTTTTCCAGATAACTAGAAAAACTAAGAATCCGTACGTATCAAGTGTTATAAGAAAACCCTGTGCCTCAGGATACACACACTGTATAATAGTGCAGTTTTTATTTAACCAATCACGCTTCTTCTTCTAGCAGCTAATAGTGATGGGAATTTCTGCAAAATTGATTGCATCTACTGCTCATTTTCGGGATAAACATATAGCATTAAAAAGTATTTATAAAATCAACGCGACTGCTCTATAGCAGGGGTCGGCAACCTAAGGTACGTGTGCCAGACTTGGCACGAAGAACGATTTTCAGTGGCACACGAAAGATCTCCAAGAATATTGTTTAATGCAAGTGAAAACAACTTATGTCAGCATAATTAGTGGGAGCTGTATGGCGAAATACAGAATGGGAATCACACTGGACATCGAACATTTTAGTTCAGGAATGTTTGTATGCAAAGCTCCTATTATTGGACTTACAATCTGTAATTGAATCTATTGTTAAGATAGTCAATTTTATAGTTTTTCAAGTCTCTTCCAGAAGAAAGTCATATGGAGTATAGGTAAAGTCTTGGATAGATTCTTTTCTTGTCTGGAAGCAATTAAGACGTATCTTAACGGGGAAAAAATTCCGTTATTGAATGAGAAGAACTGACTGTTGAAGTCAATGTTTCTGAATGACTTGGCGACACGTTTCAGTGAATTAAACTTCCATTTACAAGACTGGGTCCAAAAGCACTTGAAGTGTTGGGCAACTGGAATGGATTTGCATTAAAACTGGGCATATCTTTCCGTGAAATCAATTTCAAAACATTTAACTCTTTCCCTAATTTAAGGCAAATTAAGATAGATTAGCATTTTCAGAAGTACGCTAGTTATATTAAAACAATTAACTCGTTTGGTATCACTAGCTTCAAATTTGGATAATTTTATTGAAGGGAGATAATTAACCCGTTTTTTTTTACATTAATATTTCTAATATCTCTATTTATTTTTTGTTTCCTTTTAAATAATTAACGATTTACAATTTTTAATTTTAACATGATCAAATTACACAAGCTAGTTGAAAATTATATAAATATTTTATGAATAAAGACATGTACATTATGACATGTTCATTTTTAAACAGTAAAATAACTACCCAGTTTGTATGATTATTACACTACGAAACACAATATGTTAATTGGAATTTGTTAGAATTATTTTCCATTCAAGTTAAAATAATACGTTAGAGCAGGGGTTCCCAACCTTTTTTTTACTTTTGAGCACATTCTAAAATATCGGTAGGGTGGCGGGCACCACCTATTTTAAATCGACAAACTCCTTCCATGACTTGTCATTTTCCCATAATTTATTTTCTTATTTTCTTATAGTCATAATGTATTAATAAATAATAAACAAAAATGTTTCAAAATAATAAAATTATTTGGCATTTTTTTCAAATTGCATACACACAGAGAAATGTATTTACAAAACGTAAAGAAAGTAAACAAAACACACAAATACAAAGAAAACATTTAATAAAAAAATATAATAAAGTCAATGTGATCTTTGGCATTGCATTTCATTGGCCAAAGCTTCATAATTAGGAGCATATGACGATAATCCTGTTAGCAGACAATCATAAAGATGCTCATCGGTGAGTCGAGATCTATATCTTGATTTTATTAAGTTCATGCACGTTTGAAAACAATGATTCTCATAAATATTTCGAACCGAAAAATGATTCAATTTTATATGCCGCTTTTTTCAACAATGGGAACTTTTCTCTATCCACTGTGTTCCAAAAGTCCTCTGACATTAGGGATTTTAGCAAAATATCATTCTTAAGGTCCAAAATTTCTAACTCTAGTTCCTGTTTTACCTTGAACAAAATCTGCAATACATGCGGCTTTTTCCATAACATTTATTTGGCAAGTAAAAGGATTGATACAGAAAGAAACTATTGGCTCAATATGTTTAAACTGCAAAAATCTCTCTTCAAACTGTTTTTTTAAATCTTGAAGATGCTTAATAAGTAATGTCCCATTTAATTCATTGTCACCTAGCATTTTCTTCATATTTGGGAAATGCACGAGAGAATTGATCTGCAGATGTGATATCAACAAATCCAATTTAGCTTTAAATGACTTTAAATAAATAAATAAATAAATAAATAATAACGGTGCTTATATAGCGCATATCCCGTTGGTGACAGTTCTATGCGCAGACGACAGTTACAGAATACAGACAGACAACGAAATATATAGTAATACGCTAATTCTGCTGACGAAATAGGTGAGTCTTCAGCCGGCTCCTGAAGGTGTCATAGCTAGGGCTCTGGCGAAGCTGTAGTGGGAGGTGATTCCAAGCGGACGGTCCTGCGTAGGAAAATGAACGTTCGCCAGCGGACACTAGCCTCACACGAGGGATCCGCAGAGTAAGCGCGTCAGATGCCGAACGAAGTGGGCGGGACTGGGTGTAGAGCTCCATACAAGAGCGAAGATAATCCGGGGCGCAGTTATTCAGGCACCTATAACAGAGGGAAGCCAGCTTATATGAGATCCGGTTGTTGATGGGTAGCCAGTGCAGAGATCGGAGCAGAGGATTGATATCATTTGACTTCTTCTTCTTGAGAACTAGTCGGGCTGCGCAGTTCTGGATACGTTTACAGAGCTTATCATTTCAGCTATGCTTTTGTCTTTACCCTGCAACTCCAAATTTAAAGAATTCAATTTTTCCATGATGTCTGTGAGAAATCCCAAATCAATCAGCCAGCCAGAGTCAGCTAGTTCATCATAATTTTCCTTTCTATCGTTTAACAATGTTTTTATTTTTTCAATTAAACTCACAAATCTTGTAAGAACCTTTCCTTTACTGAGCCAACGTACTTCAGTATGCAGAATAAGATCATGTTCTTTATCTTCAGTATCTTCTAACAGGGCCTTGAAAAGTCGGTGTTGCAAAGGAGCTGCTCGAATAGAATTGATTATTTTTGTAACTAATTTCATGACGTGTTCAAATGGAAAAATTTTACAACACAGAGCTTCCTGGTGGATAATACAATGGTAGGACATGAAGTTTGAAAATGAATCATCCTTCATGCCGAGGGCAATAAATCCTTTGTTTTTACCCATCATTGCTGGCGCCCCATCAGTGGTTATTGCAGACAGCTTGTGCAAAGGCATATTTATGAAAAAAATTCTGTCTCTGTCGAATAGTGAGAGGCGGGCACAGGGTTGGGAACCTCTGCGTTAGAGTAAAACTCAGCTTATAAAAATAACATAGTTGATCAGTTTGACTTTTCCGCTGTTGGCACGCTGAAAGATTCAAAATGATTGTAATAAATTAAATTGTTGAAATGCAATTTAAAGAAACAAATTTGAAACAGCATAAATTGTGCTTCGTGGCTTGTTAAAATTATTAAAAAAATATTTTGTTTTCCCCGAAAAGGCCCTTTTTTTTTTAAAATGGTCCTTATCTACGATTGACCTGTGGATACTGAATAGTTCTTCTGGGATGCATTCCGCTCAAACATTTTGTGAAACTTGTCTTTGATTCATGGTTCGAATAAATAGAGAGGGTTTCTCCATGTTTTTTTTACCTTATGAGATTTAGAACAGATGAAGTTGATCAGTTTTTTAAATGATTGTTAATTTACTTGTTTTCCCTGTTTGTTCGGGCGTTTTAAGTTCAGGCAGGCTAGCTATTGGTTACAATCCAAACAATCGGTCAAAAGTTATTTCCCTTTATTTAGACCTCCTATCAATGATAATGTTTTCACCTTCCACCTACTGAAGCTCGTGAAGTATTTGAAAAAAAATGTTTGAAACAATTTGAGGGTGAGATCGTACAAACACTAAATCTTCTCACAATTAAGCCAGACACACAACCGATGTATGATGATACCACTGTGAGCTGAAGCTCCGTCTGTTACCAATAGTTATATTATAGTTATCATTAATTATGTCCTTTCTAACGAGCTACCCAGGTGTGTGTGTGTGTAACAAAACTGACAATCACAGAAAACTGAATTGGTGTTTTGGTTTCTTTCTGAAGATTTACCACAAATAAAAAGATCAATGTTTTAGTAGCCTACAGGGGTCGGCAACCTACGGCACGCATGCCAGACTTGGCACGCAGAGCAATTTTCCTTGGCACGAGAGAGACCCTCAAAAAGGCAATTCAAACCTGTTCTATAAGAAATTATGTGCTGGAACAAGATTACTCTTAAGCTTTTGGCACGCTGGATGAATTTGAAATCCTACTACTTCGGCACTCTATTATCAAAAGGTTGCCGACCCCTGTGTAGTAAATTTGGAAACACCAAAAAATTGTTACACAATATTTCATGTTGGTAACTGCATCTATGTTTTTCGAAGAAAAATTAGATCTCTAACTATTCTAGATTAGAGTTTACTATAACTATTCTAGATTAGTGTTTACTATAACTATTCTAGATTAGTGTTTACTATAACTATTCTAGATTAGTGTTTACTATAACTATTCTAGATTAGTGTTTACTATAACTATTCTAGATTAGTGTTTACTATAACTATTCTAGATTAGTGTTTACTATAACTATTCTAGATTAGTGTTTACTATAACTATTCTAGATTAGTGTTTACTATAACTATTCTAGATTAGTGTTTACTATAACTATTCTAGATTAGTGTTTACTATAACTATTCTAGATTAGTGTTTACTATAACTATTCTAGATTAGTGTTTACTATAACTATTCTAGATTAGTGTTTACTATAACTATTCTAGATTAGTGTTTACTATAACTATTCTAGATTAGTGTTTACTATAACTATTCTAGATTAGTGTTTACTATAACTATTCTAGATTAGTGTTTACTATAACTATTCTAGATTAGTGTTTACTATAACTATTCTAGATTAGTGTTTACTATAACTATTCTAGATTAGTGTTTACTATAACTATTCTAGATTAGTGTTTACTATAACTATTCTAGATTAGTGTTTACTATAACTATTCTAGATTAGTGTTTACTATAACTATTCTAGATTAGTGTTTACTATAACTATTCTAGATTAGTGTTTACTATAACTATTCTAGATTAGTGTTTACTATAACTATTCTAGATTAGTGTTTACTATAACTATTCTAGATTAGTGTTTACTTAACTATTTTAGATTAGTGTTTACTATAACTATTTTAGATTAGTGTTTACTATAACTATTTTAGATAAGTGTTTACTTAACTATTTTAGATTAGTGTTTACTTAACTATTTTCCCACTCGCAACTCCCTTTTTAATGTAAGCTTTTTTTTTTTTTTTGCATGGCAAGCTTCCCTAAACAATAAACAAATGTCGCATTTTATCACAGTGAATCGGGAATCAAAGAACTAAGAAAACGGTTGAAATATACCGCGGCGCCCCTGAACCGACGCTCCTGATAGCGTCGTGGTGCATACTATGGTAGCCACATCTATAGAAGCCCACGAGGGCGTGTAATACAATATTTGAATTTTACTCAAATATAAATAAACCAAACTGCAAGGCTAACCAAGGAACGAATAAAAAAGTTCTAAAGTTTATTGAGGGGCTGTAAATTTAACACAGAAATGCAATAACATTTCATTTTGAATAAGAAATGTGTTGAAACTCTTGTAACATAAATTATATAAAACAATGTTACGGAAGGGATATGAAAGGAACAGCTAATCTAGTACGTTCGCTATAGGGTCACAAAATCGCACATCGGTGTGCGGGTTACACATGTTCGTTTAAAGGAAATCTAAAATGAGAAATAAATATGACTTTGCTAATACAGAGGTGAACTTATATTTTTATTATCTAAAATATATAGACTAGTTCTTGACAAATATTGCACATGTTCATGTTTTCCTTTCGTTCACGTCTGTGTTATCCTTTATTATGTTTTTTTTTAATGACCTTGAATGAAAATGTGAATTAACGACAAGTCTATTACCTCAATAAATGCCAAGTCCGATAACTTTAATAGTTTGTTAAAAGGGAAAGCACTCCAGGGTCTTTTCACCACGTTTTTATTTTCAACAAGATCAGCGAGAATGTAAGTATAAATAAACGCAAACAAAAACAGACGCTCACGAATATACACAAACACGCATACACAAACGCTCACACACACCCAGAGCACTCAAACGCTCACACACGCATTCGTTCATCGACGCTTGTATGCAGCCATATTGACATAAACAAACATATGTTTATCTGTACACATTTTCCCTTCTGTACAGTAACCTTTATATACCTTTCAACATATATACGTACAGTTACAATCAGAAATGGTGGAGTTCCCTTAAAGTACTAATGAAGTACTTTGAAGTACTAATAAAGCATCATCAAAGTACTAATAAAGTAGCTACCTTTAAAGTACTAATAGAGTACCATTAAAGTACCAATAGAGTACTATTAAAGTAGGCCTACTAATAGAGTACAATTAAAGTACTAATAAAGTAGGTCTACCATTAAAGTACAAATAGAGTACAATTAAAGTACTAATAAAGTAGGTCTACCATTAAAGTACAAATAGAGTACAATTAAAGTACTAATAAAGTAGGTCTACCATTAAAGTACTAATAGAGTACAATAGTATGGTAAGAAGTAAAGTAATACCATCCGACCAAATCGATCCATATGGCTGGTGAAGCAACGTTCACCACTTTTCTGTTGCCACGACATCCTTAGGGATTGTGTGGCCAGCACAATATCAAGAGGCCGCCTTACTTTTCTTTAACAAATGTCAGGTACTCATCAAAGATGTGTAGTTCCAGCAACCTCCTCCAGACCCGGGAACAAATCCTATTCACCATAATTCGTACCCAGACTCTTCAATATGCCAGCCGTACGCGCTGACGCTCCGCCACCATGCCCCACATTATCTTATATAATACAGACGCTCTTCTAAAATAAAAAAAAAGATTTTTGCGTCCTACGCTCATCCGTGGCCTAAGTCTAGTCTTGCATCTTGGTAAGTTTTTTGTTTAAGGATTTTAATTTACTGGTTTTCCTGGTTTGTTCAGATAACCCATTCCATTTCCAAATGCCACTCGGCAAGAAAAAGTACTTTTAGGATAAATGCGACGGTAATTACAATGGAACATAAGATTACTGCGCGCCAAACTGCAAGCTAGGAACTAACGTTTATGGCGTAATTAAACGTCTGTGAGCTGTTCCTTTTAATTACTGGTGTCGCAACGCAAGACACACAAGAAGGAATTTGAACTCTGTACCACACAAGATGGGTATCAGCTTGACCTTCTAGGTCTCCTAATGGATTTGCCCCCCCCCCCCCTTTCCCCCAAACAACTAGTAGTTCACAAAGCGCTAACGTTAACAAAGAATGTATGTTTTTTTGTAAACAGAAAATTTCACAAAGAAAAATGATATAAGAAAGAAAAGGCAATTTGAATGTAAGGATACATAACAATAATAATATTTATTAAGAATATAGATATACATCTGTGTTTTGATTGCCATAGAACAAAGGCAAGGTTTTAATAAAGGTTACTCGGGATTGAGGGGGGGGGGGGAGCATTGTGGTTTGCATTTAAAAATATCAAATTTTTTATCTTAAGACGCCAGCTTGTGTAAATGACCAGACTCGTGCTTGGATATACACGTATGGAGACGATAGAAATAACAGCGATGATGTTTTATACTTGTTGTGAAGTGTTTTTTTTTTTTTTACAGTGTTTGAACTTGATACTGCGTTACGTTATGCTACGTGCGTTTGTTGGAGGGTAACAGTTATAAGCCCGCAGTCATAAATATCTATATATGTATGTATATATATAAATAACCGTAAAAGCACACATCATTGTAAAATACTGCATTGACATGCTACATTGTCAGCAAAGCAAATGTGTAATAATAATAATAATAATAATAATAATAATAATAATAATAATACTAGTAATACAAAACAAATTTCTCTCTCTCAATCTCAATCTGTCTATGTCTCCCCCCCCCTCTCTCTCTCTCTTTTTGTCTCTTTCTCTCTCTCTCTTTCTCTAAGCGTATATATATAAATATATATATATATAATTAATATAATATACACTTGTCACTGATATTCAGCACGTAATGAATACAAATGTTAACTCTGCAATCTGTAGCTGTTTTAAGGGTCAGAGGAATAATCTTAATCCGCGGACAGCTTTAAAACGCTGCTATTTTTGTTTTTGTAGGCACCATATAATACGCTAATTTCAAATTTACACAAGTCATTTGCATGTCTAGGCTAATAAAAAAAAAAAAAAAAAAGGTCATGTCATTCTGAACTTGCCCCAGATTCAATCTCAGACTATCCTTGTGTGCTTGCAAAAAAATGTATAGCCTAATTAATAAGTTATGATCGAAAGACAAAATTATCCCTTTTATGAAGCGTTGAAATAAAAGATGACTGTGCAACGAACGGGTTACGATGGATGTAGTCAACACATAAATGTAAATCTAGCATTTGATGTCTCTTTTTTAAAAAAAGGTAGGCTACATTCATTAAATAAAAATATTTAATCTTTTTATGATTGATGACGATTAATGAGCTTTATTTAATATATAGAAACACCTGGCTGTTGTTAGAACCGTAAAAACTATAATTAAAAACTGTGCAAAGAATCTCTCTCTTTGGGTAGGGTGGGGGGGGGTATGATTAACTTAAAAACTTGATAAATATCACACGTGAGCCGTTTGCGAGTTTTACTTTAAGCTCATAACTCTTAGAAGATTGACAATTAACAAAATATTGAGGAAATTTTTTTACTCACCTTTCCTTTCATTCATTACATACAAAACTTTTTTTACATTTCTTTCCTTACATAATTATATTTCCACACATATCATTCCTTACATATATCTTTCCTTACACACTCCTTCCGTACAAATCATTCCTTACATATACTTCCTTGCATATATTTCCATACAAATAATTCCTTACATATACTTGCTTGCATATATTTCCATACAAATCATTCCTTACATATACTTCCTTGCATATATTTCCATACATATCATTCCTTACATATATCTTTCCTTACACACTCCTTCCGTACAAATCATTCCTTACATATACTTCCTTGCATATATTTCCATAGAAATCATTTCTTACATATACTTCCTTGCATATATTTCCATACAAATCATTCCTTACATATACTTCCTTGCATATATTTCCATACAAATCATTCCTTACATATACTTCCTGCATTTATTTCCATACATATCATTCCTTACATATATCTTTCCTTACACACTCCTTCCGTACAAATCATTCCTTACATATACTTCCTTGCATATATTTCCATACATATGATTCCTTACATATCTTTCCTTTCATATCTTTCCTTACATATCTTTCCTTACATATTTTCCATACATATCTTTCGTTACATATCTTCCAATGGTAATGGAATGTAAGATGTTAACTGTATTAACAGATAGACTCCCAGGTCAAAGCCACCTGACCTTGTTATTGACCTAATAAATGCTCAGGTTTTGTCACACTGGGGCGAGAAGCAAATGGTCAAAACCCAGACATTTCGGAAAAGTGGTCAGTCGGTGGTGAAGGAAATCGACCAACTGGACGCGTTCAATAATGGCGTCGGGCTATGACGCGTCGAGAGAAGTGTTTTGTCATCGACTGGAACAGAGTGACCAATGGTCAAGCACGGCTTTGTCCCTCAGGGACTACTTTAATTTAGCTATATTGCCTGCAACCTTGACATTTGTGTAAGATCACAATCTAGCTCATAAATATAGTTGTGCTTAAAAAAATAATAATTTATAACAACATGCTATGCTCGCGAATAGGTCGCACTTTCTTTTAACCTAAAATTTGGAAAAAAATTAGTGGTGTAACTGCTAATCAATTACAATATTTAACTTGGATAATCCTAATTTAAGGGTACGACCTATGCACCGGTGCGACCTATACGCGAGTAAATGGCATATGCATAACACTTTATTTTGTATGCCTATACAAATAACAGAGCAGACAACCCATCAAAAGCAATCATTACAATACCGAAGGGTTTATGTAGACAGTTTAATGACGTGACTCGAGTTGAATCCCTTGTACAGAGACTCAATAATTAGACGTCCAGCAGTCTTCAAAGTCCCGTAACTCTCACGACCTAGTTTTTATGTTTATTGATTTCTTTTTCATTCATGGTTTTTATTTCATATTTTTTTTACAAGACGTCGTCTGGAAGGGGAGGTGTGGGTTGTCTACCACAGGGTTATCCAATGGCCAGGTCTTGAACCAGTACCGGGTCACGAAAACACAAACTCGTGTGGAAACTCGTTTGTTAGTAACTTATCGACTAGTTATGTTAGTGGGTCACAAAATAGAAATATAAAAAAAAAAATACAAGCTAAATTCCCCGGCGTTGCCTGAGGAAAAATGAAATAGGCTTGTATAAGCTACAGATAAACATTTCATAAACTAAAGTGAACAGAAGACATGTTAGGACTATCCCTCTGCATGAGAATCAAACACCCGTCGTCTGCGAACGTCTAAAATATAATAATTAGATTTTATTTACTGAAAACATTTTAGGATAGTTTTAAATTCAAAAATTCTTACAATCTTTTTTAAAAAAAAGCAATATTAATGGTAATTTTTCTAAAAAGTAGAAAAAAATATCAATTAGTGGGTAATCGAATCCATGTCGCCCCCATGGCAGTCGAGGACGCTAACCACCAAGCTAGGGAAATCTCATGTCAATCTGTCATCTGTTTTTAATTGCTTTTTGTGATGTTTTTTTCTATTTTATGTGTAGTTAAATTGTGGACTCTATTCTCGGTTCTAACGGGGTCTCTACAGTAATTTGAAGAAGAAGAAGAAGAAGAAAGGATCACAAAAGTAAGAAATGAGACAATGAGGTCACGTGTCTTTAAATAAACCAATTTGATTGGTTAAACACACACACACAGTCTACTTTATATATATATATATATAGATAGATAACCGGGTCATGGAAAAGGTATGTTTTGGCAACTCTGGTCTACCATATAATTTTGGCCACGACACAAACTCCTCCAAACTTTTTAAGACCGAAACATGGTTATTAAGAACGGAATAAAGTTTGCATGCTACTGCACGTATCTCAGGTCACACTTGACTTGTGATAACACACACACAAACGCGTGATTATATATACATACAAGCTAAATTGCCCGGCGTTGCCCGTGGAAAAAATACAGATAAGAACTGTATAAACTACAATGTACAGAAAGCTATAATAGTTACAAAAATATAATTTTTTTTTAATTGAACACATTTAGGCAAGTAATTTACAATAAATATTAAAATCGGTTTTTAAAAAGGCATGTGTTTAAAAAATTTGAAAAACAAAAGTGCTTAGCGTTTAATGTTACCCGGAGATCAATTGGTGTCTCCAAATAAATCCATTGATGGAGAATGGCCGTATCTTGAACATTGTCCACATAACGTTCCCAGAGCACCTGAGCTTTTTGAAATCAATTTTTTTTTCTCATGGATTCTAAGATTTTGACCTAAGCAGATCTAAGCATCTCTTGTTTTTATCCGAAATACGTTGAGGAAAGTACAAAAAGCAACAACAACTGTTCATTGTACTCACCAAATAATTCCCTAATATGATGTGGCCATAATAATTCCAATTTTGTTAAGATAAGATAATATTACTTTATTGATCCAAACAAATGTAATATTGACTTGATTACATAAATTTCGTCTTTCAGCATATTTAAAACAATAATAAAGAACCATTTGTACTTAAGCACAATCGACATTCACGCACACTATCATACCATTTATCATACAAGAAAAAGTATCATTTGGGAGTCAGCTATTGTATTTTCAGGCTGACTGACGATTCTTTTGAACGATTCTCACTGATAGTGGAACAAAAGAGTTCCTAAATCTCTCTTTTCTTGTACCCTTATTGAAAGAAGCCGATCACTTCTTTCAATAAGAGCAAGAACACAGTCTCTTGACCATTCTCCAATTACTTTTATGACATTGGAGAAAACTGATTGTTATTTGGTTGGGCTAACTATAGTGCATGCATTTTCAAAATATAACCCCAAACGCCGGCAACGTGAGACTCATCGTCCAAGCGTATTAATGATTCAATTCACGTTGATTGTAGAAAAGAAAATGTCAAACTTCCCTGGACACACACACACACACACAGACATAGACAGACACAGTTCTCAAAGGTCAACTATGTATACATAAAGGCTTACCTCCTACTGTAACCACCAAACGGAGCCACTGTAATTTATCATGGGGATTGTTGCTTTAGAGCAACACAGACCCTTCACAAAGAAAACAAAGTTTGTGGTCTAGTGATAATAGAATTTGAGGAGATTTTTGAATTAAAACAAAGTGTCTTGTTGATATGTTCTACAAATCTGTTTCACGGAGAGAGCCATGTTCAGATTTGGCGAGGGTAAAGCCCAAAGAATACGCTGCGGCTTCCTAGATTGATCTGTTTGTTGATATATTTATTGTAACAGAATCGAGTTTGACACTGTTTGAAGGAACCTGCGCTTATAACATACAGTTTTTATTTAGTTATAATGTTTGGAATTGCGATAAGGGAAAAACACAGAAAAAATGGAGCTAAACATATCTTACGGAAAAACTTGAGACCTTTTCTATCTATCTATCCATCTATCTATCTATCTATCTATCTATCTATCTATCTATCTATCTATCTATCTATCTATCTATCTATCTATCTAACTATCTATCTATCTATCTATCTATCTATCTATCTATCTATCTATCTTTCTATATATCTATCTATCTATCTATCTATCTATCTATCTATCTATCTAGCAATCTATCTATCAATCAATCAATCAATCTATCTATCTATCTATCTATCTATCTATCTATCTATGTATCTATCTATCTATCTATGTATCTATCTATCTAAACATCTATATATCTATCTATGTGCCTTTCTTTCTATTTATCGATCTATCTATCTATCTATCTATCTATCTATCTATCTGCCTTTCTATATATCTATCTATCCGTTTATCTATCGTTCTATCTATCTACCTATCTACCTACTTATCTATCCATGCGCCATTCTTTCTATCTATCTATCAATCTATCTATCTATCAATCTATCTATCTATCTATCTATCTATCTATCTATCTATCTATCTATCTATCAATCTATCTATCTATCTATCTATCTATCTATCTATCTATCTATCTATCTATCTATCTATCTATCTATCTATCTATCTATCTATCTATCTATCTATCTATCTATCTATCTATCTATCTATCTATCTATCTATCTATCTATCTCTTTCTATCTATCTATCCATCTATCGCTCTATCGAGCTATTCTTGTATGTAAACTTTACATCGTTTAAATCTACTTTCATTTACTGTTTATGTCTATCCATAACTCAGATCGTACACAACTGTCTGCCATACCCCCCCCTCCCCCAACTACACTTTGAACATGTTTGACTTTGAGTCAGTTTCTACTTGTCAGACAGATCATCGGCGTCTTTCCATTCCGGGGGTAAAAGCCGCTAAAGTCAGCAAACACGTTTATGTCAAGATAAGATAAGGGCATGTTCAATATAATTAGCAAGTAAAATTGGACTTGAGGAACGGTGTAAGAATTGATTACATCCAATGTGAGAGAAATAAATCAGACATTTAACTTTAACCTTACGAAATTCTAAAATTACACATGCTGACACAATGTTCTTATATTAATTCAACGAAACGTATTAGTTGCAAATCCAAGTAAAACGAAATGAGAGGGAAATATAATTGTGAGAAAGAAAACAACAACTTACACTCCAAGTGTTTTTTTAAATTAGAAAACGTTCAATCCGTTGGATAAAATTCCAGGCACAGATAACTGACATATTGATCAATTAAACTATGCAATTAATGTCTTATGTAAAATAATGTATAATCAGTATTAAATAATAAGGAGACTATTGCATGGCGTACGTTAAAAATTTGAAGTTGGCAGCTAGCAAGAGGTAATAGTTTCAAATCTCTACTATTGCATCCAGCCAGTTCAATTAGCCAGTGAAAAGATTGTTGAATGTTTACCTTTGAAAAAGTTGTGCATCACCTGTTTGTGTTATGTTTTCTCTACAAGAAGGTGTAAAAGTAGTTTGTATGTGAGAATTTGAAAGTTTTTTTATTATTATTGTACAAACTACTGATATTATACGAATTTTTTTTTTCAAAACTGGTTCAATTAGTTCTAAGATTTAATTTGTGAGATCTAGAAACTGTGGCATTTCGTTTCCTCCCGTCTCAAAACTTCAAAGTGAGTTTAAATAAATTAATCCTGGATTAGGATTCCAATAGGATGTCTCCAAGAACTCTGTTCTAGCAATAGTAAATTGATATTTTTCACGTGTACAATTATTAAAGGAAAAACATGTGTGTGTGTGTGTGTGTGTGTGTGTGTGTGATTATTTTTTGGTGCCATAATATACACTTTTTTAAAACACTATAGACCGAGCTTATTACACTTTCATAGGTCAATAAAAAGAAGTTCTTAGTAGAAATTTCCTAACAAGATTAACGTATTTTAATGGTATAGAAAGTTAATTTTCCGGGATTACTTGGCTGGGCTAAGGAGAGTATCTAAATATCGTCATGTCTATGAAGTTTTCACAATTGATAAAAACTTTTTTTTTTTTTTATAAGTACATATTAGCTTTGATTTTATGCTAAGCTTCATCGGGTGGCCACACATCAAAGGCATCCTAGAGGTAGAGTACACAATTAGGGGAGGGATTGTGTCCATAATTGACGATTTTGTCCAATTTCTACAATCTACCACCGTCACAAGTCCTCAAAAAAGTTATACCCCCTTCCAATATGACATTACAAAGCTCTGAACCCCACACTGTTTCCAATTTCAAAATTAACATGGTTAGAATACATTTTTATTTGTCATAGTCGTAATGTTATTAGTTGAAACTGGTTACAGTAGTTCGTTAATTGAAACTTTTAAAAGTGCACATTTTCATGTAAAGATGCAAAAAAATTTTTTATGTGACCTTTGTTAAAACTTAAAACCACTTTCTTCTTCGTCACATGTTTGGCACCCTTCCTCTCTTGACGTTTTTTTATGGACGGCCCCAATTTAGAACAAAATGGTTGTGTATCTAATTATTCTTTTCCTTAATTCCTCAAGGTCATGAAAATATTCTTTTAACTCACGCTTAATGTTACTTGGTTGCGTGGATGAGGGACGACAGGATGTTGCACTACTCGTCCAAATATATCGGGGATGAATGTAAGCATAATGACCTGGTTTGTCCCCTGGTTTGCAGATTTTGTCTTGTGTCCGCCCAGCTCTGAAATGTACATATCAATAGGAAGCTGGGGATGTTTTTTTCGCTGGCCTAACAATGTCCTTGCAAACAAAAAAATAACAAATTATTCATGTTAATTTCATCTTTCTATTGACCACCCCTCCCACTAATCAAATTGTTCACACAGTAACATCAACAGCATAAAAAAATAAAAACAAAACTCTAAAAGAATAATACAAGAACAATAGGTTATCTTCAGTAGTCTCCCCTTACACCGCAGCGGAGATAATTCTATTCTTGAAGCCAACACCCACAGTGGAAGAGCAAAGAATAAATAGGACAGCGCTTATTGCTCTCTCTACGTGCGGCGCATAATGCGTTAAAAGAAAAAAACAACAAAAAAAAAACATCAACTAACTCTTGGCTTAGGCCTCCGTGTGTTTAATTAACAGACAAAATTAACAGAGAACAGAGTAAAGGGGGGCAGTTGATTATTTGTTTCGGTTCTGTAAACATGTTTTTTGTCTTTGTGTGTGGGATTTGTTGTTTAGTTTTTGTTTCTAGTCTTGTTGACGAATACCAAAGTTGATATTTCGTTATCACAAGGTCTAGTCTCTTACAAACACCAAGTCATACGCAATATGTTTATTTTATGTAAGCCCCAGATAGTTACAATGCCAAGTTAATGAACAAAAATCTTTTGCCCATTTAAGTAAGATATTTTTATTTACGGTTAAATATAATAATTGTGTCTAGGTCATTTTATGATAACGTTAAAATTATGTCTACTTTGTTATCTTTAATATTGTATCTCAATTCCATTTTTTTATAAAAATATATAGGGAAGAAATAGTTTTTATTAAGGTCTATTGTATAGTTTTAAGCGTATTATATTATGTTTGGAGGCTTTTGTCAATTTTTATACTTACAGCCTAATGTCTAATAGCTATGAAATACCAATCTATGGCAATTATAAAAGAGCGCCAAACTGAACAATTTTTTGTATGTTAAATATAGGTAAATATAGATCTATAGTCATTGCCCAGTCCATGAACCAGGCAATTGCACTATCTGTGTAATATAAGAACACTCTACACAGATGGTTGACGTTTGGGGGAAAAAAAGGGGGCAATGTTGATAGAAAGAGTTGTTTTTACTGCTACCGCTAACCCCCAAACATGGAGCCTGTCGATATGATTTATGATCCCACAATGGTTGAAAGGGACACTGGAGTGTGTTTTAACCTTGGGGGAAAATACGTCAACTCTGCTATTTCAGTACATTGGGTGCAAACGACTTAGTAACGCGGGAACTTGGCTTTTTATATGGCGCCCATCTTCCTTTGTGCCTTCGACAGCCTAACGTTTACAAATACTAACCAACAAAATATTTTCGTTTGTTTGGCTAAAATCTTCAGTTAAAGTATATCATTCTTTTCCTTTATTGAACGTAACTTTACTACTGTTTGTATACTGTCCAAGAAATACACCCAAAATGCATACTAAATCTTGTCATAGATAAGGCAATAAAATTGTATTATGGTAAATTTAACAACCACATTATTTTTGGTGTGTGTTGTATAAATCATTTTATAACACTCTTGCATGCATTAGCCTTCCGAAGATTGCGCCTTTTACCACCCACAAGGAAGGAAAGAAACAAAGCGAAAGTAGATTTATATGTAAATGAGTTAAGGACAGGTGTGTGTGTGGGGGGGGGGGGGGCATGAGAGTCAAGTACATCAGAAAAGGATTTTTAAAAAATGCGCAGCCTAAAGACATCGTTCAAATCTCATATTTGTTGGGGGGGGGGGGGGGGGGCTGAGAGCTTGAGCTGTTGGAGTGGGGAGGATTGTGGCTGAAAAAATAATAATACCACGCGTTGTCATCGGAAACATGTGTCTGTGCAAAGTTACAGCTCGATACGATGCCGAAAAGTGGGTCAGTTAGCTTTCCAATGGTATAGTCGCGAAAATCAGGGCCCAACATACATACTTGAAAAGAAAGACACAAAAGCCATGTTAATCTAAAATTTCTTAAAGGATGCTACTGTCTGGTCTTCTCATTTTTATGGTTAAAAACCTTTCACAAGTAAAAAAAAAAATATTAATTCCATTCTTATAATGATCGCACTCTAATTCTTTCATTTCTTTGAACTGCAATTTGTTTGTTTGTTTATAGACCTACCGATTAAGTAAAGTCTCGGGGGAAAGTCTTGCTTCTACGTTGTGCTTCAAAATAAAAGGAAAAACAAAAACAAATACACACACACACACACAAACACAACAACAAGAAAACAAATAGAAAACGAAGAGAAAAACAAAAAATAAAAACAAGTCTAGACTTGAAAACAAAATGATAAAAAAACAACAACAACTAGGCGACAGCTGGAGACAAGCAATTAGATTAACGCTTTCTCGTGTTTCAGGAAATGTTGAGCTCTACCAGTTACACGCTAGATATAGATTCTGATGGTGTGGTAATATAGCGTGGTGGACAGAAGAGCTTTTGTCTTTGATAGTGGAGGGAAGATCATAGTTAACACTAATCATTATTTAAAGGGTTATCCCCTAGGTGAGAGGGGCACTTTAAAGAAGGGAAATAATTCAGTTATCATTTGTCGACTATCTATTTTAGCAGAGCAAAGTGCAAAGTGGGGATTGTTATAATTGTGTTTCTTGGTGGTTTTAGAGTTGTTACTGCTGTTTTAGTTTTGGGTTTTGTTGATGTTGTCGGTGTTTTTAAAGATGTGTTATAGTGTTGCTGGTGATAACGGTGAAGATGATGTTAAGTTGTACATGATGTTTGTGTTGTTGTTGCTGGAGGTTATTATGTTCCCAGTGTTGCTGGAGATGTTGACAAATTATGATTTAATGTTCAGGAATTTTTTTTTTTATGTATACAGAAGACATTAGCAGAAATGAAAGGCTGGTTTTGAAAGAGAATTTTTGTTTCCTCATATAAAAGAAAAAAAATTAAGCATTCCTGCTGGACCAATTTGAACCATATACCTTATCTTATCTTATCTTATACATTACAGACGCTCCTTCTATAAAGAAGATTATTGCGTCCTACGCTCATACCAGCAGTGAAGCATCTTTTACAAGTTTCCATAGCCACGGAATACTAGGAATGTGTGTGGCTAGCACTATCTCCAGCGTACTTTACTTCTCCCCAACTAATGTCTGGTACCCATCAGAGCAAGATAGACACAGGGACACCCTCCGGACCCGGGATCAAAATCCTAGACCTCACCAGGATTTGAACCCGAGCAGTACACCACCGTGCTATATGTTTTGTCAAATACCAAGAGCTATTCTACATATATAGTTAAGATCTATATGTTTCGACTCTAACATATCCACATTGGGGACTCTGACCATAATTAATAGCTTGATTAAATGTTACAAGCCTAAAGTATAAGTTTATCCTCTAGTTTCTCTTTTGAGGTTTTTTCTTTTCTTTTATAGGTAGACTATGCAAAAATAGAGTAATTTTAAATATTGCTTTCCCTGGTCTATCTGTTTTTGTAGATAGTATTTTATGTCTCAGGTCTTCTGTCTGGTTCACTATGAAATAATAAACTCAAGACACTCGATGAAAGTTCAAAGATTTTAATAATTGAACTTATTTACAATGATTAAAATAATAGGCAAATGATGTACGCCAGACTGGTTGATAATAACTACCAGTCGCTTCTTTAACACTTTGCAAAACAACAACTAGACCGGGTTTTCCCGAAAGTATTACAAGGCGAAGGAGAAAGCGTACTAGAAATATTTCGAGACATGTCTACACAAATAATCTCCAAGCCATAATAAATATAAACAATAACTCTAAGTGAATATTTGTTTAAAATTTCATTTACAATTCTCAGAGTAATCGTGTTAATTCAACATGCTATGCGCATATAACAATAGCTTTCAGAGCTCACATCTTTACGATTATATTAAATACATTTAAAACTGAAAGACAATTAGATCTATTTCTTTTATAGTTGGTTAATTAAAACCTGAAAGTAAAATTTGTCTTTAAAAATGTATTTGAAATGAAAACAATACGACGTAAAACAGAATGGAAACAACATATACCAAGGCAATGAATACAAGAATCAATGGAATTGTGATTGTCTATTTCTAGACATTGTTCTGGAGGGGGGGGGGGGAAAGAGGAGTCAATTTTTCTAGGTTTTGCTCGATTCTAGAGTTTTACCAAAAGTTCAATCTGTGTAATCACTATAATTTCATTAGAGCCTGGGAAAGGAATCGTTAGTCACGGAACCGCCGCCATGTTTGATCTCTCCACCAATGAGAGTTGAAAGACGACACGCGACCGACTCGCGAGTGCTTTTAGTCTATTTATTTGTTTTTCAATAGTCTACTGTTTATCTACACAGGGGCTTTCTCTATCATCTATATCTGTATTAATTTTATGGTTTTATCCAGACTGGGGTAAATAAAAACACAGACAGAGAATTATAATGACTTACCGTTGGCATCACCACAGATACAAAAGTAAGGTTATTTGCAGATGGTTGCATAATTTACAGGGCAATAAAGCTGCAAAAAAAAAAAAGGAAATTTTACTAAACAATACCAAAATGAATTTTAAATAATGGGCATCTAATTGGTAGACTCAAGGACACCCTCGAGTCCTGGGAAAAATTCTTAGCCTTCACCAGGAGTCGAACCCAGGACCAACGTGCCAAATAGGCAGATAGGTTTCTTCAAAAGTCTTTTTTTGTTTAGGTGTTAAAAAATAATTTAGTTTCCGCCAATTCTTTACTTTTCATCCTCTCCTTCTTTCTCACTTAAAAATAAACATGGAAGTTCTCTTCTTTAGTTTTCTCTCTCTCTCTTAACAAAACAACAAACTTACTTTCCATCTCTACGTTTTATACAAGTTTTTCATATGTATACCGTAAACATAACATACCTTTGTGTATGTGTGGGTGTGTGTATGTTATATTTTGTATATTTACAAACCTGGGTATAGAGTATAGTTGTGGTACTAGTATACCTTTGACTACATAATACCATCCAGGTAGCAGACTTAAACAGAGACCAGCGGCTTTCGATTAACCAATTTACAAGGTTATGACGTAAAGCTCCCATTGCGCAGAATCTGAAACGGTTTACCGGTAATTTATTTTATATTTCCCGTAGGATTACTGTCAAGGATAATACCAAGTTAGATTAATCAAGTTAGAAATATATGTATCTGAATAAATAAATAAAAATAATAAGAGTGAATTGCTTAAGACAAGGTGGAATAATAACAAATTTGATGCTAGAAAGTCTACTGGTCTGATGTTAGTGTTACAGATTACCTAGAGTTATCATTGTATCTTTGGCAATATTTGTACTTCAATATTACTATCGTCAGTTATCAAACGCATATAATTTGTGGATATCTGTATAGCTGTATGGTTATAGTCAGCGAAGATATTGTTAGGAACACACATATATAATACTGTGACTAAAGCATTGTATATTAAGCATTCTAATTTAGAAGTACAAGACAATAACAATCTGTTGCAATGATCAGATAAACATAAGGTCAAAAACAGTTTCCTTATCCCTTATGCGAGAACAAATGCATATAAGTACTATTTCTTCCCGAGTGGCATCCGGCCATGGAATGGGTTGCGTGAACAAACCAGGAAAACCTGTAACTTAACATCATTTAAAACACTAATAAATTGGAAGACTAGACTCAGACCACGGATAAGCGTAGGACCCAATAATGTTCTTTATAGAAGGAGCGTCTGTAATATATAATACAAATGCATATAAGTATTCTTCTTCCCGAGTGGCATCCGGGCATGGAAAGGGCTGACTAAAAACCAGTATCTTAACATAATTTAAAACACTAATCGAAAAGCAAGACTAGACTCGAACCGTGTTTAGCGTAGGACGCAATGATATTCTTTATAGTAGGAGGTCTGTAATGTATAAGATAAGATAAGACAAACCATCAAAACAACAATAACTAGAACCAATGAAATAATGTGACAATTAAAATGTGACAACAAAGCACACTTATTTCCCACTGTTTCATTGCCTTTATTGTTCTATCAGTTTTATATTGTGAACAAAGTGGATCCTGTAGATATGCCACCGGCCAGCAGAGACAGTTTCTCTCTTCTTTAAAATCAATACTTCTAAAACCCAACAAAACATCCACGTGCAAGCAGGTATTAAAGAGAGCAATTTTCATTTTAAACACACTGCCAGAGGAATGAATAATTGAATTCTATGTCTGCCCATGTCCGATTGCAATAAACGTTGAAACTATTTTTAAACTAGTTTTAAGTATGTTCCATTCAAATACGTTTGCAAAAGTGCTGCTAAGTTCTTTGTAGTGTCAAGTATTCAATACCAATATAATACCAATACCTATAAAAGCCACACCTTTTAAGTTTGTGATCTATGCAAAAGGACTCTTTGAACGTGTAAAAGACACTCAGAGAAGTCACACAACTATAGGGAGACGTTGTCATCCTTAGAAATGAGGGGATGAACTACACGATCTATAATTATGGAATCTTACATACATTTTAAGTCAACAATCATTAGCTATAGTAAGTAAAATGTAAAGTATCCCCTCGGACCAAATTGATCCATGGAGCAGAGTTCACCAGTTTCTGTGGCCACGGCTTACTAGGAGTTTGTGTGGCCAGAACAATGCTCAAGACGCCTTCACTTAACCCCTACTAAGGTCAGGTACTCATAAGAGCTAGGTAGACTCAGGGACCGCCCCCCCCCCCCCCCCATATAGCCGTGAACAAATCTTTGCCTTCACCAGGATTCGAACACAGGACCTTCGGTACGCCAGCCGAACGCGCCATCTTAAGCTATATGTCCCCCCTTAAAAACGTTTCAAGACCCAGTAATCCTATTTGTCATTGTGGCACAAATGGTATGCAGCGATTAAGACTTAGGCTAATGACTAAAATGAGATTTTGCATTGAATGGAAGATGAAAGCACATAAATACAGTTTGAAACTTAATCTGGTAAACAGGGAATTCTTTTTTCTTTTTTTTTTTCTGGCACCGACTAACTAATAAGAGTAGCCAACTTGTCCGCTAATAGGAACATAATAAGTCAGCATCTGGATAACGAAGATTTTGAGGAACAGTTTACAATTTAAAGGCAGGCTTAGGCCCGACTCCTCTCATTTTACATTATTTTCGAAAAGATAACTTTTTTTTCACAATGCCAAAAATAATATGTATTTAATCAAAGACTATACTAAGATGAACCGCTTGCTCTAGTTTTCGAGCTTTATGTTCTTTTTTTTCCGTGCGCATTCAATAATGGCGTCTTAAATAACTTCAACACTCCTACGTTTGCCTAAAGGTTTCCGCTGTAAACAACTTTCGATTTTAATTATATTTTTTCATTGAGAAAATCATAGCGATTAAATAAAATGGAATTGTACAATACAAAAGGAAATCGGGAATTCCGAAAAGAAATCATCCGAGTCATCAAATAGCGGAAATATTAAAGCAAGCTGCCCATCTTATTATAGTCTTTAATTTAATAAATTGTTGTTTGCTTTTACCATACCTTTTACTTCCGCCTCTGAATGTATTTATTGTGAACACCTCCTGCCATGTCTAGTGCAATAATCAATGTATTGGAATTCTACTTTTGTTTTGTTACATATTATTATGGTGAGAAAAATGTTACACTAAATCTAATGTTACACATTTTACACTGTCATTTCAGACTTGTGCTACAGAGATGGGAGAACGTACACACCAGGGGCAGTAATAAAGAATAACTGCAACAAATGGTAAGTTCTTTAAAATCTATGATTATTTCCCTTGAGCCACAATATAATTATTTTATTTTGGTTTTAACATGTTACGTTGTCCAACCCTATTGCAGCATATATAAATATATTTACCAAAAAAAAAAACATCGTTTAATTTTAAACACACTGTAAGAACTATGTGCACGAGAAACAAATATTACCGGATTACGGGTAAAATATATTCTTCCTTTTTAAATATAAATTTAATTTCATTCTTTATTGTTACTGTTTAAGTAAGATTATAAATAGGTTTATTAATTTTATTGATCGGACTTAAAATTTACAGACGTTATTTCTGGATAGAAGATTAATCCTAGGCCCCAAAACTCCTGCAGAGTGGCAGGAATTTGTCAACGGCTGGGCCCAGGACCCGGACCGCCTTTGTTGACAGTTCGGTGTACAAACCGCTGTACGAGCTGACCTCTGACCTCTCTTCTCTCTTATTAAATACATTTAGTGTAGTGTTTAACACAGTGTAATCAATGAAGCTTACTTGTTGAAAATTCCCCGTCTTTTAAAGTAGACCTACTTATATAAGTAAAGTATCCGTCGGACAAAATTGATCATGGGGCCGGTGAAGCAGCTATTTATGTGCATCACTAATAAATAATTTAAAACCTCTCCCCGCCCCCCCCCCCCCCAACCTCCTTTTTTCCCACAAAAAAAAACACAAAAAGGATAAAAACGAACAACAACAAATTATAATTTAAAAAATGAACTAAATTTTAAAAAAAAATTAAATAATGTCAAATAAGATAATTTCTTACAATATTATAAACGCGACTTTTATTTTATAATTGTTAAAACGTTGACGGTTAAAAATTGAAGGAAATTTTTTAAATTAATGCACAACCGTTACTGTGTAAAAAAAAAGTGGCCTATTTTTATGTCGCGGACGGATCCACCAACTCACTCAAAATTATATCCCAAACACCTGAAATACAGAAAAATGAGAAACAAAGAAAACGACAGAGACATCAAAGAATAAAATTAAAATATTATTTTTTCGAAAAGTTAAATCAACAGAAAAACAAACAAAAATATTAATTGGTTGCATAATGTCCTTTGTGGACAAACTGATATTCAGCAACAGTCACATGTTAATGAGGCCGCATTCAGGAGCAAGCTATCTCTTTTTACTTCCTTTTTTTTAAGTTGCAATTTCTGTCTGTCTGTCTGGTTGCAATCATCGTGTAAGAATTGGCGTCAATTTTTCGACCACTTCCCGTGGTCCAATCGAGCTGAAATTTGGACAGCAGACTTGTGGCGACTAACAATACATTCTATCAAATTTTCAGTTAAAACAACATAATAATACTACACTTATGACAATATTCATTTATTAAAAGGAAAGTATAAGAAAAATTTTGGTTTCACTTTAAAAATGCCTGTGAAACTTTTTATAGTTATTTGGCGCAAAGCTAGAAGAAAAGAATTATGTGCTAAGATTATTTTTAGAACAATTCATACGGAGTAAGGAGATATTTTTGAGATTTGCGACACAGATATTTATTCTGTACGTTTCATTTGCAGTAGTCAATCAATTATTTAATTACATGATGGTAAACTTAGTTTGCAAATAAAGGGAGTATAATAAAAACTTCGTTTTTATGGTTTTCTTGTTTACTCCCTTTATTTTAAGTTGCAATTTCTGTCTGTCTGTATGAATGGTTGCAATCATCGTGCAAGAATTGGCGTCGATTTTTCGACCACTTTCCGTGATCCAATCGAGCTGAAATTTGGACAGCAGACTTGTGGCGACTAACCATACATTCTATCAAATTTTCAGTTAAAACAACATAATAATACTACACTTATGACAATATTCATTTCTTAAAAGGAAAGTATAAGAAAAATGTTGGTTTCACTTTAAAAATGCCTGTGCAACTTTTTATAGTTTTTCGGCGCAAAGCTAGAAAAAAAAATTATGCGCTAAGATTATTTTTAGAACAATTCATACGGAGTAAGGAGATATTTTTGAGATTTGCGACACAGATATTTTTTCTGTACGTTTCAATTGCAGTAGTCAATCAATTATTTAATTACATGATGGTAAACTTAGTTTGCAAATAAAGGGAGCATAATTAAAACTTCGTTTTTATGGTTTTCTTGTTAAATATTCAAATTAATGCCAATTGTTGTTGTTGTATTTGTGGCTGTTGTCACCAACAAATAAGTTCGATTGAAACAATGAATGTTTTGTTGGTATTAAAATATCAACTTCTTGCATCTATTTCAGTACGTGCAATCCTGTAGGAAACTGGGACTGTACAAATGACGTGTGTTTAATTCGTCCAGAGCTGATTGAAGAGATTAATGATGGCCCTTTCACGTAAGTAGATGATTATATTATCAGGTCTAATGATGACCCTTTCATGTAAGTAGATGATTATATTCTCATGTCTGATGATTTGTATTATTAATTGTTGTTTTGACTTCATCTGGGTGTTGGGTGACATCTGCCGGCCAGTGAATATATACTAAAACAAAAAATTAAACTTTCTATAATTAAAAGACATACAGCTAAAAACAACAACATATTATTATTTCCTAAGCAAAGAGTTATTTATTAAAGAAATCCTCTTTTTTTTAAAGTAGCTTTTGGACATGGGATGGTTTCATGAACTAGTCATCCACCAAATACTTACCATGATTTAGACCCTAATTAAGACGCAAGACTGTATTTCATCCACTGGAATGTTAAGGACGTAAAAATACTGTCCCCTTAAGGAACGTCTGTGTATGATATGTTACGATAGGGTCATGAGAATATCTTACTGATACTGCTGCATAAACTATTATTGTAGTGGCTATTACACATTTAGTCTGACTTCAAACATTTGTAACTTTTGTTCATATTATGTTAGCACTAACATACGTTTAAGTAATGCTGATATTTGAATTAGATCTATCGCTTTCTATTTGATCATTCATTATGGAATGTTCAAGATCATTCTATAAAAAAAACACCACAAGATCTTCTATTGTTCGAAATCAATCAAATATAATTTTTGTATATTATTGTTACTAATCAAACCAATTAATGTTTTTGTGAATTTTCATATTTATTTTAAGAAAAGAAGAATTGAATTAAATATTCTGACAGTAGCTATTAAGTTCATTCAGACGTGTTTTTTTTATAGAAAATTTTATTTCTTTTTGTAACGGATACACTGTCGAAAATCTAGGTAATTCAATAGAAATCTTTGCCAAGAGCTAAAAAGTATACTAATTAAAACTATCTCTCCAGACAAAATGTAATTTATTTTTGATTTAACGTGACTTGCCCGTATGCCATTGTACTATTTGTCAAAGAGTTCGGGTAATTTGTTCTACTGAACGACATTATAAAGACATTATAAATGAAATAAAGGAATTTTAATACGCGTTTTATTTTGTGCGCATTTGGTAAAGCAATAAAGTAAATGTAAAAAAAAAGACCAAAGACTATAGAGCGTTTGCAATAGGCGGGGCTTAAGTTTTTTAGTGACGTCATTTGTAAATAGAAGCCACTATTGAGGAACAAATATGGCATATGGTGAAGTTGTTCTTATCATGCCAAATTCACATATGAATATTGGCTATCATACTAAACAATAAGGAGGTAAATAGTAGTACTGCAGATAAATTGATTAATGTGATTAGGCTTGGGCCGGCTAGACCTATTTACACTTTCGATTTCACTTAATAGGCCTACACTTTTAATGTTTCGTAGGCTAGGCTAATGGCTAAGTAGGGCAGCTACGATGCCAAGTGATAGTGTTGGTGAATATCTAGTCTAGTCAAGTAACTAATAGGCTCACATAGTCTATGATCTATGTCTATGATAATAATAAAATAGCCTATTTTATTTAACAGAAATAATACAGCTTGAATCTTAATAAGACTTAAAACACAAAACATCATTTAATAAAAGCTCGAGCCTATATGAAACTTTATTAATACAGCGGCCATTGTACTTGTACACCACTACACAAAGTAAACAAAAATCACGTGCTTTTTGTCATGTTTGCAAACGCCCTATAATAAGATAAACCGCTCGCTCTTATATGTTCTTTTTTTTTCGTGCGCAACCAATAAGGACGTCTTGATTGACGTCTACGCTCCTACGATTGCATTAAACGTTTCCGCTGTATACAACTTTCGATTTAATCATAATTTTCCATAGAGAAAACCATTGCAAATTACTAAACCGGAAGTCTAGAGAACTTTAGTGCGATCGGAAATTCCGAAACTACGTGTTTCAAGTTATCTAATAGCAGTTAATATTAAAGCAAGCGGTCCGCCTTATTATAGTCTTTGGAAAGACAAAGGCTTATGAAGAAAAAAGAATTGAAAAAAAAACAACAACATTTAGACTAATAGAGCGAAAATAACAAAGCCACTAATATTAAAAGTTCTCACGTCGCCACTAAAAAACACATTTGTTTTAGCTTTATACATACATGTATGTATTCATGCAGCTAGCAATTCAGTGATTCTACTAATTTAGGCAAGACTAATTCATATTAAGTAATATTTATCAGAATAAATAAAATGTCTTTAGAATAGGTATTGAACTTTATTATTGATAACTATAGCGTTAATAAATATTATTATATCATTGATCCATAAGGATTTGATGCCAAAAAAGTTCATAAGCCGGAATGCTAATGCTGTTTGATAACTGAACAGGTGGAAAGCAGAGAACTATTCCAATCTGTGGGGCTTGACGCTCGACGAAGGAACACGCTACAGGCTGGGCACTTTCAAACTGCAGGATGAAGTGGTCAGGATGACCCCCATTCGTGTCTTCTACGAGCCGCTGCCCGATTCCTTCGACGCCCGACAGAAGTGGCCCAACATGATAAGCCCGGTGACCGACCAAGGGAACTGTGGTTCTTCGTGGGCCCACTCCACGGCGGGTATGTATTGAAATGTAGTTAGGGTTCAGGTTAAATGTACTCTTAATGGACGTGAAGAGATTGACCTGGAGTATTTCACGAGAGCTCAAACAAGTACTAGGCCACTAGGCGAAATATAATGATACGCATTTTACAAAATAAAATACTAAGACTGGAGACAAATTTAACATTGTTAATTGTCGTCAAATTGGAGTTGCGTGTGTTTGTGCATGCCGTTAGTTTAATATAGACATTTTTACAAGCGACAAACGTGTTAGACTTGTGAATAAGATAAGATACGATTTCTTTAAATGAGCCAAAGTAAAGTAATGTGTTCCCGTCAGACCATTTTCGATCCTTTGGGATGTGAAGCAGTCCTGATTCAAAGGAGCCGACCACTATATGTAGATCAGGGGTCGGGAACCTACGGCTCTCTCAGACAAAAAGGTTCCCGACCCCTGATCTAGATCATAGGTTCTCAAATCAAATCAGAAGAGATAGTAGGGGGGGGGCGGCGCTGACGTTGCCGGGGGCGGTACAGGGGTGGTAGGGGGGGGGGCGGTGAATAGCAAGTGGGCATTACTAATATACGTAAAATAATTTGAACTTCTCTGTTGTTTAAATTACTATCATTACAAAATGTAGATTTGGCTTTAATTATAACAACGTTTATCTTTAACTTTTTTTTGTGGGTAAATAGACAAATAATTAATCGACAGTTTTACTGTTGACTTATATTTCAACTGTGTACTTGTGACGTAAAAGTCGTTCAATGCCCCTTCATGTACTTAACCTTGACCTATTACTATATTTAGACAGTTTCCGAGAAAGGCGGGGGGGGGGGGGGGGGGGGGGGGGTTGAGTAGATTATGAATGTAATTTGACGCAGAAAGCAAGGGCTTCTAAATATCTGTTATCACCTAGATATCTAACAGTACATCAATCTATATAATTACCGTGAGTTTGTTTATATGTTTGTTTATATATATATATATGTGTGTGTTTGTCCTCTATAGGCTCCTAAGCCGTTTGACTAATCAAGACAAAAGTTAAACGTATAAATTGAAAACGTCAAATCAAAATACATTTTTATTTTATAAGTTATAATCAAGAATGTGTTGATTTTATACATCAAAACAAGTATATCCAGCTATACAAATACATAAAACCTTACGGAACATATGGCCATTTCCGTTCATTTACTATGTTGAATGCGAGATTCACTATGTTGAACGCGAAGGCCTTATCGGATTTTCCCAATTCTGCTGTTGTTTTTTTAATTTGGTGAGACCTTTTTTCAAAAGTTTTGCACCGCAATAAAAAAAAAAATACTAGCGTATGACGTAATGTCTATCAAATCATTTCTTTTTTCATTATAGATGTTTGCATGATCTTTTATGTAAAAGTAACCACATGTTTCAATTATTTAATGGATGCACGTCGCTATTGAGAGCATCCTTTAATAGGCGACTTTATACACTCTATAAATTAAATTATACTAATTATAAAGGAAAAGTGACAAGTTATAAATGATTACTTTTAACTAGCAAAAGCCTGACAGCAAACATTTTTATGCGTGTGCCAGGGCTACCGGACACAATATAAAAAAACTTAATACCGAAAGAAACATTCTCAATACTGTTTTATTGATACAATAAGCAAGAACAAAAATAAAATAAAATAAAAAATCGTAATCTCTATAGTTTTTATTGCATTGAAATATTATTTTCTAATTTGGTTTTTATTATTTACCCTTTTTATTGTTTTATTTTTGTGTTTTTTGTTCTTTTAGATAGTATATTATTGTTAATTTAATATTATTAATAACAAGTCAAGTCAACACAACTGTTCGCTACATTTTAATATAGAATAAAAATTATCTTAAAAAAATAACCCGGACGAGCCTTTCGGATCTTGTGTCCAGGGCGTAACGCTTAGGATTGAGCAATCTCTGTCCGGCTCCAGCCACCCCACGACACGCCGAAGGGAAGGTTTTCGCAGCCCAGCGATCGTTCACTACGGTTCCCCTAAGGATTATTATCGTAGTGGCTCGCCAGTAAACCTTCACTGTCACCCAGTAGCACAAATCCTATACTAAAGGTATATGCATCCAGGCACCGGGTGTTTCTCGAAACGGGATTGCAGCGTCCATTGTTTCCTCCCCACCGAGACCAATGGCCTTTCGGCAGTGTAATGGATCTCGAACCCGCTGCGGGGGCTGTCCCCCATGCGTTCGCCCGCCGGTGTATTCTTAATGGGAATGTATCGGCGGTTTACACACTACGTCAGTCTTTTATACCAGAAACTTGACAGCAACAATTCTTATGCATATACCAGGGTCAGGGCGACCAGAAACAATTAATAAGAACAAAAATTAAATACCGAAAAGAAACGTTCTCACTCCGGTTTTTTTTTTTTTTGTAATATTGTCTTTTGTCTTACTTTCTTAAAAAAACACATTGTAGTTATTCTTTTCTCCGTCATTTTGACGGGCATAACCACTAGTATTATACCAATTAAAAAAAAAGAATCACACTGACGTTTAGCAGAAGACGTTGCGGTCTTGGGTCAGTATAAATTGTATGTCAAAGTTTGGTGCGTTCTTAAATTATCTCACTTTCAGATTGATTTGGTTTTAAATTGAATACAATACTTCTGCAAATGATTTTAAAAAAATCTTTGATATCGGCATGGACTTAAAAAGAAGACAATCTATTAGCTACCTATCATAGTACACCGGAACGTATGCATACCTAGCAAAATAAACTGAGCAGTACTATTGTGTATGAGTGTATACCTATGAGATGAAGTTGATTTAGCAGGGGGTTGTAATCTTTTTACCTAATAGTGTGCCGAATTAGGATTTCTAAATCATCCAGTGTGCTAAGAGTGTGCCTGAAAGTCAACTTGCTCTACTATATATATATTTTGTTAAAATATTGTTACGATACAATATACTTAGCGCCGTAGCAAGACAAAGGCTTAAAGCAATGTAGCTTCATAGAGAAAATCGTACTTTATAGTGCGTTTGCAATGGGTGTGGCTTAGGTTTTTTAGTGACGTTTTTGTGTAAATAGAAGACACTTGATGTACAAAAATGGTGAAGTACTTCTTTATCATGCGAAATTCACATCTGAATATTGGCTATCCTACGCACAAATCATTAGATAAATCGTCGTAGATCATCTTACTAGTACAAGAGAAAGACTGACATGGTATTTTTTCAACGAATTTCAACTTTTTAAGCTCGATTCATCATCTTAATATCTGGCCGGTAAGTGTTGCATTTGAATGGATTTATTGAATTGAATTATTGGAGTCATTCATTATTTTCATTGTAGGCCTAATCGTTCAATAGTAATGTAACATTTTTAATGTAAGAATCTTCTTGTGATAGGTCTATTAATCTAATATAGAATTAATAAAATCCATATTAATACTTTAATCATGATTTTAAACACAAAATATCAATAAAATAAGCACGAACCTATATGAATCTATATTAATACAGCGGCCATTGTACACCATTACACAAAATAAACAAAAAACACGTGATTTTTGTCACGTGATTGCAAACGCCCTATTTTAAACAATTTACGTGTTTGATATTATGCTCTTATTTATTTGCATTTATAGCAAATATAATATATCATTATCCCGGTACTATTATTTCATTACTTTATTGGTAAATGTTTAAAAATTTTCATTTGGTTGTCTAAATAATATGTGTTAACTTTTATTAAATTTAAGAATATTTTTATTCTCAGTTTATTAATAATTCTAAGGAAATTTTCTCCACTAAGAACAATTTAAAAATGTATTTTATCGGTATAGTTACGTGGTGATCGTACAAACTGGGTAGTAATTGTAATGTTTAAAAATGTACGTGTAAATGTACGTATACATTCTTTAATCATATAACATTTATACAATTGTCAACAATGTTATAGTATGATCATTTTAAAGTTATTCATTGTAAGCCATTAATCCATTTATAAAATAAACAAAACAGAAACATATTAAAAATTGTAACGCAAAGAAAAATGATTAATTATCTCCCTTTAATACATAAAATAAATTTAAAGTTTCCAAATTTAATTACATTATAATGATGCTTTGTAATACAACTAATATTACTGAACTGTTATTATTTCTTTATACAAATCCAACAATTTGGATTTATTTCAAGATGTAATTAAAATTATAAAATTAATTTACCTATTTACTTTGAACAGTTGTAAATACATGCATTACTTGTTTGTCGATTTGAGGATAATATAATGCTAGTAAATGGCCTCTTATAGTTTGTTAATATTTTTAAACAAGTAATTTGGTTTTTGAAGTTAAGTATATTAATACTTATGAAGAAGATGAGCCTATTAACTCTTTTAAATGTACCAATTAATGAGCACTATTTCTTGAATGCTCTTCGTTAATTTTTCGTTGTTAGGTACATTATTTAATGACTTCTGGGTGATCAAGTGTAAGTGACCTCTTTCTAGGCTCAAAACAGCTTTCATGAGCGATAAAATTTGTTCACAAGTGTAAAAATTGAAAGTAGAGCCAAGCAGTCGACAATAGCTTCTTAACTAACTTCCTTCACGATTTTACCACAGATTGTTGTTCATTTTACGGATATTTAAAATTCAACTTACTGCATTTTTAAAATTGCCATTATCCCTCCACTAACAAAATTGGGCACGTGTTCCTTGGTTGTTTTTCAATTCGTTAAGATCATAAAAGCGCTCATAAATATAGTCAGCCTACACACTTTCGATGCAGTGAGCGATCATTTGTGTATTTTGTAGGCGGTGAGTCGAAATAGGCTGAGAACCCTTGATCTAGATCTAATGCAGCTCTTGTGTAGTGGGTGCACATTGTACTTTATTTTTTCAAACTTACGTGGCACTTCACTGAAGGCGAACTGAACAGCCATCTTTTTGAAGTCAAGATTTATTCATTTTATGTTTGGGAAGAATGAAAGTCATTTCTATACTAGACCAGGGGTCGGCAACCTTTTGATATTAGTGTGCCGAAGTAGGATTTCTAATTTATTCAGCGTGCCAACGGACTAAAAGTCATCCTGTTCTATACTTGTAAAATAGACTTAAAAAGTCTTCTTAAAGGTCTTCCGCGTGCCATTTAAAATAGCTCTGTGTGCCAAGTCTGGCACGCGTGCCGTAGGTTGCCGACCACTGTACTAGACTACTAACTATTGGTTCTATACTTTTATATGTGAAGAACCACGTTTATGGAACTGTTTTACACCATTTTGTGTGAACTAAAGGATTTAACGGTGATTTGATAAGATAATGTATGTGATCTTAAAATATACGTTTTATTTTGAGAGACAAATAAAATACTATTCACCACACTATAAACCTTCACAATACGTCACATTGCACTGTTATACGAACTGCCTTTATTCAACCTTTCTTCAGTGAACAAAATAAAATTGCTATTCTTTAATGCAAAGATGAATCATGTAAAAGTTATTAACATTTTATTATTATCACTAACCTTCTCAAGAAAGCAATTTATGAGACAAAGCACATTAATCAAAGTTCCACTTAATGGTTTTCATAATGGATCATTTCTATCACCTCTTTCAGCACTGGCCTCAGATAGATTAGGTATACAGAGTGACGGGGCTGCCAAAGACCTTCTATCTGTCCAGCATCTCTTGTCCTGCAACAGTGATGGTCAGATGGGCTGTAATGGTGGACATTTGGACAGAGCCTGGTGGTTTCTCAGAAAATTTGGGTAATTTAAAAGTTATTATGGCTTGAATATTTAAGTTTTTTTGTTTGTTGTGGTTTTTCTGCAGTAGAAATATTTTTTTTTGCGTTGAAAAAAATAATTGCATAAACCAGGAGACTAATGGTAACATTTTCACAACCCATTGTTATTTCCTGTGTGTTGGCAACTCTCCAGCAGTCAAAGGAAATTAGAAAATATACCGCAACTGTAGTTTATTTAGTTTATTCTAATTTGACTTTAGACTCTAGATTGTTGACTTCAGTATAACGGTTGAAATTTAATCTAATCATGTCACTTTAGATTAGAACGTTTATTTATTAATGTATTGACTATGATTGGGGACAAATAATTTAGACATGTATTAACTGTGACTGGGGACAAATAATTTAGTCATGTATTGACTATGACTGGGGACAAATAATTTAGTCATGTATTGACTATGACTGGGGACAAATAATTTAGTCATGTATTGACTGTGACTGGGGACAAATAATTTAGTCATGTATTGACTATGACTGGGGACAAATAATTTAGTCATGTATTGACTATGACTGGGGACAAATAATTTAGTCATGTATTGACTATGACTGGGGACAAATAATTTAGTCATGTATTGACTATGACTAGGGACAAATAATTTAGTCATGTATTGATTATGACTGGGGACAAATAATTTAGTCATGTATTGACTATGACTGGGGACAAATAATTTAGTCATGTATTGACTATGACTGGGGACAAATAATCACTTCTGTACCCATGGGGCCTCAAAGTTGGCGAAGTGTGAAAACCTCCGATACGATCACCTTAAGATTACTCCGGCGGGCAAACGCATGGGAACAGCTCCAGAATCAGGCTCTTGGTGTCCCGCTATCTATTGCACACCGGGTCGGCCCGTGGTCCCGGTGAGGAGGTACAAATGACGTTGCAACCTCAGTCTCGAAGAACCTCCCGGTGCCTGGATGCCTGTACCTATAGTATAGGATTTGTGCTACCGAGGGACATTGCCTTTAGTCAAGTATTGACCATGACTGGGTACAATTAATCTAGACTTGTATTGACCATGAATGGGAACACTATATCCAATCATGTATTGACTAAGACTGTATCCTACTACAGTGTGGTCAGTGAAAGTTGCTACCCTTACACCACGGCACGCCACGACGACGCCAACGAGTGTTTGATCCCGTCGGACGAGAAGAATGCCGAGTGTCCGAGCAAGGTGGAGTTCAAGAGAGGCAAGAGGTACCGTGCCACGCCCCCTTACCGGATACGGCCAGCGGTGAGTCCAGTCGATATTCGGATTGCCGCACAAAGCAATACAAATGCAACAAGAGATTTTATACGCGGTATCTTGAAATACTGATCACACAATTATTGCATACATATATATGGCCTAATTACATATATGACCTAATTACATAATATATGATCTAATTACACATATATGGACTAATTAAATATATATATGGCTTAATTACATATATATGGCCTAATTACAAACCTCCAAACTATAGTGCATCTTAAATAACAGCAAACTACGATGTAACACATCCAGGCTAGACATACATTGGTAAAGCATGGATATTGTATATGTAGCACACTGGGTTACATACAGCACAAAAGCTAGCTATAACCTCATTTAGGTAGCAAATGTAATACCAGAAAACAACTAGTGACAGAGCCACCTATTTGCACAAATTATTACAGCACAATGAATCACATCACTCCTTATTGCACATCAGCCACTGACATTATACTTTATTGCACATTTAGAATAATTGCAGGTAATTGCAAAACTTCTCATGACAAATTACTATAAACCAAGGACTACTGAAGACAGGACGCGCAGACTTGAATTTCTGACTTCCTAGCTAAGACCAGTTTTTTTAACAGTAGCGATACACTCCCTTGGCGCAGTGATATAATGTTAACTATTATTAAGTAACTAACAAAATTCTTTACTAATATGATTCATTGTATTAATGGTTTATGTCATTTTCATTTATTTAATGACAAAGAACGATCTAATAGCCATTAAAATGTCTTAATAATTATCAAGCATGAGCGCACTATTTTTTAAGGAGTCTGAATAGAAGGCACAGTTTGGTTCCAACATGGATACTTGTTGTTGATATTTTACTTCACTGCGTTTGTTTTCAATTTTTCGATCGTGTATTTTTATCAAAATGCCTAATAAATGTGGTGTAGTTAATTGTAAAGGTAATTATAATGCTGCCAACAAGTGTCGTTTGTTTAAAGTGCCAAATAGTGCATGTATACCATTATTGAAAGCAGAAAATATGAGAGGAGAGCATAATGTTTGTTTATTTTTAACTATCACAGTCAATTTACATTCTTTATATTCCTTGGTCATGAAAACACAAATAAATTTTACCATAGATATAGAAATCAAATTATCGTATTTATAATAATGGTATACATGTACCACTTGGCAAAATTCTCAACCCAAATAATCGACTTACTTCATAATCACTTTTTTTAGAGGCTGTGCATTTGTCTTTTAATTATGAGCCAGATAAATTGTATGGGTGGGTTACGTTTTTCTCTTTTTAGGTCAAGAAATAACGATTTTTTAGAATTTTTTTTTCACTTTATTTTATTCCTTAGGTGACCCCCCACACGAAACCGTCAACACCAACCGCATATATATATAGGGTATCATGTGTACGGCCCTAATCATTCAATCATCTAAATAGATCTTAAATAATATTCAAATGCTCTTTTAAACCCTCTCAATCCTAACCCCTCATTAGTAAACGGCACTGCACATTAACATTATTGACATTATTGACATTAATTATGTTAGTTACTTAATAATAGTTTACTTCATATATAAGAGCGACAAGGGAGTGTATCGCTACTGTTAAAAAAACTGGCCTTAGCTAGCTAAGTCAGAAATTCAAGTCTGCACGTCCTGTCTTCAGTAGTCCTTGCTATAAACTTAAAAACATTAATAAACCAAAATATAGAAATAAAAGTATATGTCAAATAACAAAAAATATAAATAGACCTAGATCTGAACATAATTTGTAAAATTGTATATTAATAATATTTAAAAAAATGTATACACAATTCACAATACTACTTACAACAATAATCATAGGAGATATAAAAGCATACATATTCTTATTAACTTATGAGAATACAACTAAATTAATGGTGTAGCTTTCATGATTTTTATTTAATTTGAACATTAGGAAAGGGAGATAATGATGGAGATAATGGACAACGGGCCTGTACAAGGTAAGAAGGACATGTATAGTGTAGATATCTTCTTAGACTTAGGAGTTGTCTTTTACGATGTTGGTAAAGTAATGAATAATGACATTGCCGCACAATGCGAATAAAATAACTTTTTTTTACTGTGCTTTTGGTTTTTATGTAAAAAAATAAGTATTATTTTAGTGGCTTTTCTTTTGATATATTACTTAGAAGTCTTAATGATTGCCAGTTGCTTTAGCATCACTAACCTTCATAGAGACCCCATCGGTTAAAACTTAACTTAAAACATAGGCTACTTATAATTTCAAGAAAAATTAACATAAAAACTTATCGAACAAAAGAAAACAAAAAAATTATCAATACAGTATAAGCATGTCGTTTATTAAAAAAAATATATTCACTTCAAATTCAAATTAAGATATTGAAATTGTTTCTATAAAAAAAAAACAAATTAACGAATATTGCACAGAAATAGAGTTTTCATGGAAACTCAATAAAAGTAAAACTAGACCTTTGTCAGTTAATCAGCTAATAGATTACTCCCATGGTTTTACTATTTCAGCTATCTTCCAAGTTCACGAAGATTTCTTCATGTACAGGGGTGGTGTATACAAGTACACTGACCTCATCAACAAACGAAACGAACCAGAGAAGTTCATCAAGTCTGGATTTCATTCTGTTAGAATTATTGGGTAAATTGAGGATTTCATTCTGTTAGAATTATTGGTTAAATTGAGGATTTCATTCTGTTAGAATTATTGGTTAAATTGAGGATTTCATTCTGTTAGAATTATTGGGTAAATTAAGGATTTCATTCTGTTAGAATTATTGGGTAAATGGAGGATTTTATTCTGTTAGAATTATTGGATAAATCGATGATTTCATTATGTTAGAATTGTGGAAAAATTTTATGATTAAAAAAGCTGTATATTATATTAAAACAACATTTTAGCACTGCGTTTATATTGTAAATTATGCACGGTTTTATATACATAAGTACAATATTATTAAAAACCTAAATTTATAATACTAGCCAGAAAAAAAAATTGAAATGAAAATAAAAATATATTTGTGTTTTTTTTTATGTTTTAACTTGTTTATGCCCACCTTATCTTATCACTTAAATCTCGAGTACATATTAATTGATTGTTGTAGTTTTTAAAATTTGAAAGTTAACTGTAAAATTAAATTAAGATACGTAGGCCTACAATAAAACATAAACTAAAGAACTTTCTTTGTTCAGTTGGCAGACAATAAAGTACAAGAACAAGAACATTGAAGTGGTTCTCAAACTTGTCCAGTTGCGGCTCCCTTAACCCGAGACATAGCTCTAGATAACTCTTTTCAACAAGAGAAATAAAAAAAAAAAAAATTGTAATCAAAAAATGCTTTTCAATATATTTCCGGGGTTCTACTGTAAAGACGCTTCCTGAGTGCCGCATCGCGTTAGTTGGGAACCACTGCTTTAACGCATTGATCTTTTCTACTGACATATGTCTGCAGGTGGGGCACAGATGAATCAGATCCAGCAAACCCAATCAAATACTGGGTAAGTGATACTGGGCAGAAAAATGATTTTGTTTGAATCTAATGACATTTTTTAGCATCGAGGGATTTAGGCTCAGGTGTGAGTGAAATTCTCAAGATGCTGCTCGATCAATTGTAAGAATGTATTTCTCGTTAAATTATTGCTGTGATTTTAATTGTATAAAATTGACTTTCAGTTTAATATCCATCTAGCTAGCTATCATCTTTCTACCTTTCTGTCAATCTGCATATGTCTGTCTGTTTTCCTATTTCTGTCAGTCTATCTCTTTATCTATCTAACTACATATTTATTTATTCAGTGGTTCAAGTCATTGTTTTAATTGTGAATAGACTATCAGATTTTCAATGACTATAAGACTAGCAATCTATCTATATGTCAGTCATTCTGTCTGTTGGTCAATTGTTTTCTAAATATCTATCTATCTATTTATCTATCTATTTATCTATCTATCTAACCTCTTGATATATATATATTCTGTATGTCTTTTTTTTTATCTGTCCACACGTTCGTCTCTCTGTCTTTCTGTTTATCTATCTCTCTACTCATACATCCACACATCATCTGTCCACACATAAGTTCACACACATTTGGACTATTTCCATTATCAAACCTTACATCATATTATATCAATACATTAATGCAGGAGTCACGCCTGTGTGGTGGCTTGCTACTGGACACAATTCTATGTTTATATAATGTCAACTAGTACAATATGCTATAACCGACACTACTCTTAGAACCCGAATCAGTTCCGGCGTATTATATTTAAATGTAAACGCAACATATTATGTTTGGGTTCATCCTTGCTATATTTGAATGTAGGGTTATATGTTTTCTCATTTTTTTTTCTGCTTTACCCGTTGCACTTTGCAGATCTGCGCTAACTCCTGGGGCCCTGAATGGGGAGAGGACGGCTACTTCAGGATACAGAGAGGAACTGACGAGAGCTTCATAGAGAGCTTCGTCATCGGTGTCTTGGGAAGTGTGTCCGGAGACGAAGAGCTAAGGATTCTCCTGGAGCAGCACCGGCGTCAGAGAATGAGGTGGGTGCTGTCCTACTGCATGGCAGTTTAAGAACAAACTCATAAACACAACGCGTAGATTTCAACATGCTGGTATAAACACACACATAAAAACAACAACATAATTTTAGATACCAGCAAAAGTCCAAGATGGCTAGAAAGCTCCAAAAACCTGTTGGATACTCGATGGAATCGTCAAAGGTTTATTGGTCTCGTGATTGGTACACACAGGTGGCTCATGTGGAATCCCAAATCCCCATTGTCCTCCCTCCCCCTTAGCTAATGTCATTAAAGCTTGGTTAGACTCAAGAGCACCTTAAGGATTGCACATGCTAATGTTTTTTGTCATAACTTTTGGGGCTTTATCAGAAAAATGTACTTTTAAATAATATATTAAGCAACTTTCTGTTTCTTCTTACCATTGTAGCCGCATATTGTTATCGTGTACATATTGTATAGTAATAATTTTATTGAATGCGGCTCAAGTTATTTGTATTGGAAAAAAAAACTTTATTTTAATCTACTATTTGAACATACAAACATAATACGCTGAAAAATAGAATTTTAGTTAAAGCTAAAAAAAATTGCAGTAATTACAAAAAGTAAATAATTAAGAAACTAGATTGTAAAACACATTATTTAAAGTAAAACCAATATACCATGAAGATGTGTTTTAGTGTGTGTCAAGTCTAAATAAAGAATGTATTATTTCTGTGTGAATCTCACGTTTAGTGTGTGTCAAGTCTAAATAAAGAATGTTTTATTTCTGTGTGAATCTCACGTTTAGTGTGTGTCAAGTCTAAATAAAGAATGTTTTATTTCTGTGTGAATCTCACGTTTAGTGTGTGTCAAGTCTAAATAAAGAATGTTTTATTTCTGTGTGAATCTCACACTTCAGGAAGAACAGAGGCAGAGGTAGAAGACACCTTCGTAAACACAAGACTTCCACCAAGAAGGAAGCTGGAGTGGAGGAGAAAGCTGTCAAGCTGCGCCACCGCAGACACAACCTGAATAAAATAGAAAGCTACATGGACGACGACTACACGACGGGGAGAACTTACCGTTTCTATAAACCCAAGAATCGACGGACTAAAACGAGGCCCAATAAAAAGGGGAAGAAATACTGGAAGTTGAATCGAATGAATGCAGCGAAAAAGACTTAGTTAGCTTTTTAGAATTTAATTCTTTTTTAATAAAAAAAAAAAGTTGAAATTATGCTTCAACGTATGTAAGTGAGTCTATGTGTATTTAAAATGCTGTCAATTGTACAGCTCTGTGTAAGAATAATAAATAAATATTGATAAAAAAAATTGATATGAATATTTTTTATTATGATAAATTAAATGTTGTTACATTTTACAAAGCAGACATTTTTCCTGGCCCTTTCGAGCACGCCAAATGCAAACAATAGTGATTAGTAGTGCCTATGTAAATAAGGAATTTTTAGTTTATGGTATTAAAGGTAGACTTATTAGATTAAAATAAACTTTGTCGTTATGTCACTGACCACCCGTCTTAAATCTCCATTTTGTACTCAATGACAAAAAAATATCTTTGCTTATCTGACAATCAATAGATATTTACTTGGCTAGGATATCCTTTAAAAAAAAGTTGTAGGTATTGCAAACTTTTGATAACAGTGTGCAGAAGTAGGATTTCTAATTCTTTAAGCGTGCCAACAGCATAAAAGTCAACCTGCAATACTAATCAATTTCTCGTAGAAGAAACTTGAATTTACTGTTTTGGTCTGTTCCGGCTGCCTTTGAAAATAGATCTGCGTGCCAACTTTGGCATGAGTTTCTTAGGTTGCCTATCCTTGGTCTAAGGTTTTCTCCAAACAAATTATATCATCGAAAAGGTAGTTAGTATCGTACTAGATCCGGAGGCTGCGTCACAGGATATCTAAAGGTCATATTAAATGTAAATTCAATTCTTCCTTTAGGATAACGAGACTTTTACGGTTAAGGTAACACCAAAATTTGTTCTATGTTGCTTTACTTTTTAGGTTTAACTTTGTTGATGAAAATTGTACTATTAAAACAGCAACAAAGTATTACGCCAAAAATTAATTAAATACTTAATATAAGCAACAACGAGAAAGATATTTTTTTTAAACAGAAACCTTAATTCATTGTTCTTTGTTTTTTCGTTTCTTAAACAAAACAAAACAAAAACCAACTTATGTTTCTATAAGGCTGGATTTCTTCAAAGTCATAGACGAATTAAAGGACTGCATCATAGAGAAACCATAAGGATAACATCATTCTGTATTAAAACTTACATAATGCACATAGCAAATGTATGTCCAGTCATGTTTTATGGGATACAACGAACAATGGAGAATATATCAGTAAAACAGTGTTCAATCCGTTCAATGTGTATAGTTTAATGCTTTATAGATGTTTGAATCACTTTTTTTTTTTTATATTTGTTCACAGTGTCTTCATTTTAATGAAATTCTTATACAAACTTCTGAACTTCCCAAAAGCGTCTATAGTTCTACGTAGCTGCACCATTTGTGGATAAATAACAACATACAATAGCACAGTTGTCATTGTATTTCTTTAAAACCAGTCAATAATTGTGTCATGTATTATATGGTCAGATATATTTTTTTATAGCTTAAACAATGACTTGAAAACTGTTTGAACAAGATTTTCGGACAGTTTTAGCAAAGGCCTAAGAGACGCAAATAAAAGACAATAATGAATGTGAGTGAGTGCTTATATCACCTTAAAAGCGGTTAATGGTTTACTATGACATAGATGATCAGTGAGAGCCCATTCTTCTTCTTCTTCTTCTTTATGTGCCAGGTCTGGAACAGACATCGGCGGTCATGACTCTCCATTCTTTCCTGTTGTTAGCTTTTTGCAGAAAGTTATTATTACTTATGTTGTTGTTCGTGGCCCATTCGTTCAGGCTTTCTACATATGTTAGCCTTTGTCTTCCTCTGTCTCTCTTACCAGATATTTTCCCACACAAAGCCAGTCTTTCTATACCATTTTTCCTATAGATGTGTCCTAGAAATTTCATCTGTCTATTCCTAATGGTGTTAATGAGTTCTCTTGAGGTACATGCTGTTTTCAACACATCTGCATTAGATTTCTTTTCAGTCCATGATATTCTCATCATCCTTCTTAGAAACCACATTTCTACTGCCTCCAATCTTTTCCTTGTTTCATTATCAATAGTCCAACATTCACATCCATATAGAGCCCATTACATATAGATATTAATTTACATCATACAAACTATTGATTTAAACATAACTATAATATAACTCCGTTGGAGACCTCGTGATTCTGTTTTACGTTCATTTGTCACTTAAAGTAGTTCTATTTGTTGTTATAGTCATTCTAGTTCATAGGTTCTCAACGGGGGCGATATCGCCCCCCGGGGGGCGATGAGACGCTTTAGGGGGGCGCTAACGTTTTCGGGGGCGATTGGGGGGCGATGAAGGGCAAGTGGGCGGTACAAACGTAGGCTACCTGATATAATTTCAACACCTCAGCTATTTGAATCGATTATTTTTTGGATGAAATATGATGTAAACGCAAGTGCTACTAAATATCTGATATCCCCCAACAGTAGGCATACATATTATTGAACCAAATAGCATCGCAATGACTTTTCCATGAAGTAGGTGGTCAGTATTTGGCAATATGCGGCCGTCTGGTCCTATGGTTGGGTTTAGCGGACTGTCGCCTTTACATCTGCGAATAATACTCATTTACTTGAGCTGTTTTAAGGAGATGTCCTTTAATGCGTTTTAATCCTTTGTAAAGAAACAACTACAATAGTCGATGGGTATAGATACGTAGTAATTATACAAACTGGGTAGTTATTGTAATGCCTGAAAATTTTCATATAAATTCTTTAGTCATATAGAGTCTAATATTTATAAAATTTTCAAATATTTTTTTACAATGCTATCATATCACTTTAAATTTACAAATGCAAGCCATTTAGTTTTTTGTAAAAAAAAAACATTAGAAATATTACCACAAATGAAACGGGATAATTATCTCCCTTTAATTAACAAATGTTTCCGCTAAAATTAAGTTGGGGGGCGGTGAGCGGAAAACAAATGTAAAAGGGGGCGGTGAGCCGAAAAAGGTTGAGAACCTATGTTCTAGTTTAACAAACTTGAGAGCACAATTAAACAAGTTGATGATACATGCATTTTTATCGTCGTTTTATGAGTTGGTATTGTCATTAAATGTATAGTTATAGTCGTTATATATATTGCTATAGCAGTTATATCTGTATTTAAAGTCTCCATATGTATTGTTATAGTTGTTATATCTTTTATTAAGGTCTTTATATGTATTGTTATAGTCGTTATATATGTTATTAAAGTCTTCATATGTGTTGTTATAGACGTTATATCTGTTATTAAAATCTTTTTATGTGTTTTATAGTCGTTATATCTGTTATTAAAGTCTGTATATGTGTTGTTATAGTCGTTAAATGTATAGTTATTGTCGTCATATGTATTTTTTAAGTCATTATATGTGTTGCCATAAATATATGTTCGGTTATAATAGATATTTAAATACATGCAATGTAATGTAATAAGTAACATTTGTCTCCCCTCTATGAGCACAATGTCCATCTCACGGTTTGACCTACTTCTGTGGTCAGGACATATGCCCATTAAATCAACTAATTCTTCCTGAAGGCCATCTCTCTGACTTCTGTACTGCAGAATCAGGCGCGAATGGAAAAGATTCGAACCATGGTGCTTCAGGTTAACTATCGCGCGCCTTTTGAGCGCGCAACACACAATAGAAAACCAAAACACGAATAGTCAATTATTGCATTTTATTATTATTATTATTGTCGTTGTTTATATTTAACAATATAATAGTGTTTTTTTCTGTGCGTGTGTGTATGTATGTCCTTATGAATATGTGATAAATTATTGCTTAATTTTAATATTAGAATTTCTTTTTTGAACGATAGAGATAGAAATATTTTTCCCTATGTTTAAGCAATATTAAGAGTCAATATTATTAGGCTTATAAAGTTTGAACATACACATGATGTTTCTATATATATATATATATTAGTTCATTCTATGTAAATGCAATAATATACATACATATTTAAAAGAGTAGCCTGCCCTAAACTATACCTGTGACTCTGTTTCGTAACTATTTATCTATTCACAATAATATTTCTATGTTTCTTTTTTTTTTTTTTTAGGGCATATTTTTTTTCCTTATATATATTTTTAACATTCTTTTTTTTTGTTCATTAGAGTGATTTGTCCAGCTTTATTTATAGTTTGTTCTTTCATTACAAACAACTATTTTTCGTTCAAAATATGTTTTATACATATATTATATTTAGACTTGGAAGTTAAAGTACATCGGTTGGTCAAATTTTTTTCTGTTGTTTTTTTATAAATATATTTGCTTTAGGTTACCGAGCATTCTTTAGAACTTTTTGAATTAAATTTAACGTAATATAAAACTAAATATATGTCTGTCTTTATTGTTTCCTGTTTTTATTTGGTTTGATATTGTATATTTAAAAAAAAAACAAGTACAAAACATAACAACAACTACAAAACTATTATTGTCTTCATGATTTGTGAGAATATCTTTGAAAAACTTAATTTTCCGGTTCCTTTCTTTAACACACATTTTTTTAAAATGTATATGGTCTTGTAGTTATCGATTTGCTTTGCTCGTGTGTGCGAAATTTGTGTAGGCATGACAGAGGTGGGGGTTGTGGTTTTTCAAGGAAAGTAAAAAAACAACAACAGGAACTGTTCTTTTTTACTTCCGTTATCGATGGTATGTGTTAATTAAGCCTTGATTATAAGTCAGGCACGTTAGTTAGTCAGTGATTGTGAGTCAGGCACGTTAGTTAGTCAGTGATTGTGAGTCAGGCACGTTAGTTAGTCAGTGATTGTGAGTCAGGCACGTTAGTTAGTCAGTGATAGTGAGTCAGGCACGTTAGTTAGTCAGTGATTGTGAGTCAGGCACGTTAGTTTAAAGACAAATATTTCAAAAAGATCAAGGATCAATATATGACATTAATAAGTTAGAAATTTTACACATCAATATATTCACCTATCCAGCCACCCACCATGAGTTAAAAAATTATAATTATACTAATCAAGTCTATTGACCCACCCACACATTCACAATCTATCCGCCTTTGCATCCATCCATCTAAAAACACATTTAAAAAAAAGCAAATTTCCCACACCTTCTTATACTAACTATATATTATTATTGTGTTAAAAAAAGTTTTAATCATAATAATAATAATAATAATAATAAAAACGGTGCTTATATAGCGCATATCCCGTTGGTGACAGTTCTATGCGCAGCCGACAGTTACAGAATACAGACAGACAACGAAATATATAGTAATACGCTAATTCTGCTGACGAAATAGGTGAGTCTTCAGCCGGCTCCTGAAGGTGTCATAGCTAGGGCTCTGGCGAAGCTGTAGTGGGAGGTGATTCCAAGCGGACGGTCCTGCGTAGGAAAAAGAACGTTCGCCAGCGGACACTAGCCTCACACGAGAGATCCGCAGAGTAAGCGCGTCAGATGCCGAACGAAGTCATGCAATGAAAACCAAACTTTCATCAATTCTAATAATCTATTCTAAAAGTGGAATAGATCTATAGATCATTTGCAATCACGTGACAAAAAGCACATGTTGTTTGTTTACTTTACTTTATCAAGTGGTGACAAATGGTAGCCGTATTACTATAGGCTTAAATAGATTTTATTTTTAAATATCATCATTTCAACAATATGACGTAAAATATATAAAACGCTGTCTTTCGATGAAAATGAACATCCAAAGCTAAAATTAAAAACCATTAAAAATCAATGAATAAGGTTCCGTAAGTGCAGAATATTTAATGGAAGATGTCGATTGTCGAAAGTTTACTTTAACTTACTATCTTAGACTAGTATCTAGAAGTAAAACATAAGGCATGCAGTGCAATGTTTCACAATAGCTATTGAAAAACTATAAAAGCCTTAAATCTAGTTTACTCCGAGGACGGACTACTAAGGGCTAGTATCACAGTTAAATATCAAGATTTATGGAAACAAATGTATTATATTTTGAATGTAAAATAGACATGGTAAGGAACAATTTTATTTCACCATGTCTCCATCATGGCTTCTATTTGCATAGTTACGTGACCTATAAACCTAAGCCACGCCTATTGAAAATGCTCTATTGCAGTGGTTCCCAACCATTTTAATGCCGCGACCCTTTAATATAGCTTATCACGTTATGGTGACCCCCGACCATAAATTTTTTTTCGTCGCTACATTATAACTGTAATGTGCTACTGTTATAAAATGTAATGTAAATATCTCATATGAAGGATGCATTTTCAGTGTTACAAATTGAACATAATTAAAGCACAATGATCAATCACAAAAATCCATTTGGAATTATATATTGTGAAATATGTATTTCTAATTACAACACAACGTCAGTGCTAAGATTGAGATTGCGTCTTTCTCATCGGCTTACACAAAGAAGATCAACTTTCACAACAAGTCTACGTCTGTATTTAGATTTAATAATCAACAAACTGGAAAGCCATTTCACAAAGATATGTTGTTGGAGATTTAAGAAGAAGGCACAATATAGTCTCAGACAGAATAGTATATGACTGCAAACACCTGATCCTAAATTCTTAAATTGGCATTGTAGAGAAATTAGTTGTTAATAAATTAAATGAACTTCTCTTGTGTTGTCTCGGGAACATCTTCAAATTGGACTGCGCATGTCCTTCTTTCAAGTTGAAATGGGGTGTCAGATAAACTTGAAAAGTACGATACAATTTCGTCTGCAAGCATGTGCACGTGTTCTTTCACAATTTTAATCATCGTAATCCTTTTGTCTGGTTCAATGTCATGTTCCTCAAAGAAAGCAGATAAGTTAAGCTCGATGTACATTTTATTTACATCCAATTTTTTATGCCAAAGCTAAAGTTTTATTTGGAATGGTCCGATCTTTTCAGACATATTAAGATTTGTTAAAAAAATTAACTGGTTCTTGCAGTGATAAATTTTACTCATTAAAGATTTCAAAGATGTCACAGTCAGTTATTTTCTGCAGTTCATTTTTATCGCCAAAAAGTGCTTTGAACTGCGGTCTCGCTTTCTGCTTTTAAAGTTAAAGGTTAAAGAGTTTAAAAATGTATCCTCTCGACAACCATCTGACTTCAGAGTAAAATAGTAGTTCGGCGCATCCGACTGTTTTCGCAACTGTTTAAAGTAGGTATGTGATGGGGTTGATGGGCTGATGTCATCACGCCGGGTACTCGTATGTGGATGTATCTGTTGTGGGTGGGCCCGCCTGTAGACTGATAAAATATGTATTTTCCGGTGGTCAGGCGACCCCCATGAACTGGTCCTTCGACCCCTATCTTATTAATATTTAACATATAAAGTTGCCATATTATTAAAACTATTTTCTTTCAATTTCTAAAAATAAAAATTCAACGTGAGCGAACCCGATATAAGAAAATATTTAACAAAAGCTTACTATATCTATTCAAGGGAGATAATAGTCCAAATTTTAAGTCTCTGGAGCAATAATTTTAGTAAACAATTTTTTTTACTGTACAATATTTTCATTTGAAAACAAAAATTGTATATGCATATACCAGTAACGGTACTCAAATTGATAAAAATATGTAAAATCATTTAAATAATGTTTTTACATTATAAATATAATTTTTAAAACACATTTTTAGCTACTAGCTTGTTTGCATTAGTACGCATTTACTTCAATTAACATTATCTTATAATCACAATAAGCCATCTCTATGATATATTTTGAAAAACCTTATTGAATAAGGTTTAAACATAGAATATAATATACATGGACCGCTTGCTTTAGTTTTTTATGCTATTATCTTTTTTTTTTTTTTTTTTTTTGCAATTCCCAATTCTAAATGAAGTAATTGTTAGACATGTTAGGTTTTATTAAATCGCATTTTTTCGACTTTAAATGAACACTTGTAGGCCTATTAATCCTATTATCATTGACTATAATAAGATGGACCGCCTGCTCTATTTTTAGAGCTAATATTCTTTTTCCGTGCGCACACAACACTGATCTATAAATGTTTCCGCTCTGTACAACTTTCGATTTTAATTTTTCATTGAGAAAATCATAGCGATTAAATAAAACGGAAGTTGAATATCAATAACTTTATTTCCTGTATAGCAATTACTTTATTTAGAATCGGGAATTCCGAACATCAGTGTTTCAAGTCATCATATAGCAGAAATACTAAAGCAAGCGGTCCATGTATATTATAGTCAATGGTTTGAAGACTGTAAAGAAAATAGGAATAGACTAGACAAAGGAGCGGCAACCTACGGAAAGTGCGCCCGACTTAGTACGCAGAACGAATTTCAATTCGCGACCCACAGGTTGGGAACCGCTGCTCTATTGGTTAGCACAGTATGGGGATGTTTATTGCATTACAAAACATAAATAATTCTACTAAAAAGTTAAAGAAATGGTGCAATCGACATTTTTCATTGCTCGGATTCATTTGATTTTAAAGGGTAAGTCCTGCCTGAAAATCAAATACGTAAAGTATATATTTTCTGAAAGCTTATTTAAAAATAAGATTTATCAAATATTTTATTTATTTTTATTCTTTTGAAAAATGTGTTTAATTAATTAATAAATCGTGTAATTATTGATTGACCTAAAAAACGACCATGCAGTGACTTCCCTTCCTTGTGACGTCACAAGTGTGAGACAGGGTGAAGTCTTATATAGCCTACTATTTGCCGTAAACATTTTGTGCGAGAGGATTTTGTAAACATTCTTGCAGTCGAGAAGGGCTTTCAAAAGAAGAAATCTTGAATGCCTAAAGCATTCCGTCCATTCACAAGGATATCTGTTCCTTAAAAAGCAAAGTTAGGTGGCAAAACAATTACAATGCAGGCCTAAATCTAAGACTGATTCGGAAGCACCCTCAAACAAGACAGACGATCGGAGAAAAAAAAAGCATAGGCCTACTCATAAGAGATTTGAAAAAAGAATTATTATCAAAGGCAAATTTAAAAAAAATTCATAAGACTCTTATTACTCTACTCTTTAGCTAAGCAACTACATTTTAAAAAAGTTAATAGACTTTTGACTTAGGCCTATACCTGCCTATGACCTATGTAAATGTTATGGCCTAGTCTATAACTATAGACTATAGACTAAATATATTATAGTGTCTATAGAGTAGGCTATAGTAGGCCTATAGCCTATAGTATAATTATAGGCTTATAGGTATAGACTACTATAGATCTAACTACTACTATAAGTCTAAGTACTTTAAGTGGCTTTAGGCCTAGTCTATATTATAGATTATAGCCTATTAACCTATTATATAGTCATGCAGTAGCCTATATTAGACTACAATCACAGACAATAAATGTATAGGGCTTTATTATAGGACCTATTAGTTTACAAAATCTATATGCCTAAAGTTTACTTGTAATAAACTGTATCATAGCTAAAAACCCATGTTGTAGGCATAGTAGGCTCATATAAATAATGCAAAGGCCTATTTAATCTATAGGCTAAAAGCCTGCCTAATGGTAAATACTATAATTCTGAGTAGAGCCTATGCTTTCTTTAAAGGTCTACTATATATCCATTACATGCCATATATTGTTAGCTATACTTTGCTATAATTTGCTTAAGATGTTATATTATTGTAATTGTTGTAAATAACAATATATAAAAAAATTATGTGGTTGTAAAAATGTAAAATATACTAGGTGATAGTAAAATTTGTAATCATTTTATAATCAGGAAATATAATCCACGAATAGAGAATCTCTTTCAATGGACCCAATCAAGACCATCGTAAATACAGGACTGTACAGTGAGGCGAGTCAAGGTCGTGACGTCACGAGTAATGGGCTATTGGGTGGATATCGCCTTGCGTTACCTGCCGCCGATAGTGTGTAGTTTGTAGGCTACAACTAGAAGCATGCAGTCATGTATGTGTGTGTTATTTAGTCTACTATTGATTTTACGTTACATATACAATGTTGAATTATTGGATAAAGACACCATATCATGGTCAAGATATTTTGAGTGCCTAATTTCAAAGGAGACTATAACTAAAATAACAAATAATTGATGTCAAAAGATGACGTTTCATAACAAGTAACAAAGATGGCTAAGTCAACGCCTAAGAACTTAAGAATGGGGGGGGGGGGGGGGTGAACTTTCGTGCAATCCCTGGGACTTAGGAAAATGTGATGACATAGCCTACAGAATATTCCAGGGTAAGTCAAAACTTTTAAAAATTATATTTGTTTGATTCCTGTGAGTTAGATAGTAGTGAACCCAAAGTAGGCTTAATAATGTACAGTAGGCCTACAGTAAATGTAGTCTTTACTAAGACTAAGCCTTTAAATAGCCTTGTTCTAAAGGCTGACCAATTACTCCAATTAGTTTTATTTTACCGGTATCCTACTATAATATAACTAGCCTATCGTCTATAGACTACTATTATAGGCTACGTAGATAACAAATACCTTACGTTTAGTATATAATGATTAGGCTACTTAGAAATGATAGGCCTACTCGTCTTAAAAAAAAAGGTTTTATTGTCATTAAAACTGTTTGTTCCTTTTTTCATTTCAGGTTTGCCTGCCAGATAAGACTTTTGCACCAGAGCTCTAGTATGCTTTGGATTAAAGACAGTGTAGTAGTACCATCTGAATTCATTGTACATCATGTATACTACATCATCTACACTAAAATTACTATGGATTAAAGACAGTGTAGTAGTACCATCTGAATTCATTGTACATCCAGCATAGTACACCATCTACACTCAACTAAACTTTGGATTTCAAAAAGTGTAGTACCATCTGAATTCATTGTAGGCTACACTCAGCATACAACACCAGCTACACTCAACTAACTAAAAGTACAACAGGTTCTTGTTAAACTTAGATCTTAATATTGTGATAAATGTACAAATTAAATGCACATATTTACGGTACACTTTATTTCTACAGTGAACATTGTTTAAACAACAAAAAATAAAGAATAAAAAAAGGTTGAACTCAAATGTAGTGTTTTAGTCAATACTTTTCATAATTCAGCTGTTTTTTTAACATATCACTATTTGATGTTTTATATATAAACACATATAGGCCTACAACTATATTTTTTAAAACCCTTCTTCGGTATATGAAATATTTTTATAGTATAGAGCAATTGATTCAATTAAAGGTTGAAATGCAAAAATTGTTTTTTTGTTTTGTTTCAAGCTTGAGCTTATATAGCCTAACTATAAATTGGGCTAATTTTCATTATTTTATCTAAAAACTGTTGCCAATGTAATCTTTTAATAATCAAGATCAAATAAAATTAATCCTAAGTAGCTTTAAACATTGAACAGATAGGTAATAATCACTGGTGGTAAAGATAAGAGGATTGATCACACCCTAAGAAGAGGACCAGGAAACAGCTAGCCCCTATTATGCCTGTTACGGCCGGTATTCCTATGTCAATAGTCTACCTTTACCGATATGTAGCTTTTTTTACAAGTATAATTATTAGTCCGTCACAATTCATAATAACTACTTAGTAGCGTATTCATTCTAAACTAAATCGCACAAGTAAGCCTCCTATAGTCTATAGCCTATAGTATACCGGGTAGTCATACAGTCACAGTCATAGTAATTAATATAGTAGGCAATAGCTAGCATACATACTATTCATATAGCTTAAAAGTTCCGGTAGTAAAAGTGAATTTAAAAGTCGTTTTATGTAGACTAGTGTGAAGATTACCTACATAGGCCTATCTTTAACGTAGGCCTAAGTCAGAAACTAAAAAATATATAAAGTCAAACCATAAGGCTATGATGCTAAGGCTAAGCCTACTAAAGTGTCGAGAAACTGCATAGCCATAGTCTACGGCAGTGGTTCCCAAACTGGGGGGCGCGACCCCCTTGGGGGTCGAATGACCTTTTCGCGGGGGTCGCCAAAGACCTTCGGAAAACGTAAGTTTTTGATGGTCCTAGGAGCCGAAACACAGTTCATCTTTCCGTCTCCAAGCGCGTCCACGACATGCAGATACATCCGCATACTACGTGTAGGTTACTAGGCATAATGACATCAATACAGGTGTATGTGACAAGGTCGGCAACATAATGCACGTATGCGGACCAGTAACACGTGTGTAGAGAGTTGTGTTAAAAAGCCTCTTCTCTGTTAAAAGCAGCCATTGTGTTAAAAGCAGTAGTATTGGCGATAAAACGACCAACACTTCATCAATATTTTGGAATTTAGTGTAGATTCAGTTCGGCCTGGATTTCAAATTAATTAGTGACCAAAAGTAATCGGAGCTCACTTTATGATATATGGACAAATATTAGCAACAAAGACATTGCCACACCAGTTAAAAGAAGTAATATAATGCGTCATAAGTTGTGCCATTTTTTCGCAATTGTGCAACGAGTATGATGCTCCGAACAATGCTAGTTATTTCACACTTGTGAGATGATTGTCGAGAGAAATTAGAACTTGTTTTTTTAGCTTCATGGTGAACTAGTTTTTTTAATATATTTTATATCAGAAAGCAAGACTGCTCTTTGAAGCACTTTTCGGTGATAAAAGTGTAGGGCCTACTGCAGACAATAACTTACTTGGTTGACATCATTGCCGTCTTGAATGAGTTAAATTTTTCACTGCAAGGAAGAAAATATAACATGCCTTAATTTATCTAAAAAGATCCAATCATTCCAAATCAAATTTAGATTTTGCATGAAAAAAATTGATGAAAATGAAATGTATATGCTGTCTACTTAAGCCCCACGAAGAGGGCGTATGTTTGTGTGTGTGTGTGTGTGTGTGTGTGTGTGTGTGTGTGTGTAAGTGTGTAGTTATTGCGCGGCGCCGCGGCCCTTACGAGTTTATCTTTTTAATTATTATTTGTACGATCAATACTGAAGTTTAGGAAAAGATACATTAACTTAAATTAAATTGCATTCTAATGGTCCACAGACCTTTTAAAAGATTCCTGATTTCTATAAACGTATGTAATGCAAATAAATCATCTAGATTTGATTAGTGTTGAAAAGTGGGATCGAACCGGCACTTTTTGTTCTTATGCGGCTCCTGGTCTACTTTATCTGCTTTCTTTGAAAAACATGACAAAATGATTACGATGATAAATTCTGTGAAATAACACTTTCGCATGCTTGCAGCCGAAATTTCATGATACTTTCCAATCTACCTGACACTACATATCTATGAACATGCCAGAAGCCCATTCACATTCAAAGTTTAAGATATTCCTGAGAAAGCACAAAGTTCATTGAGCGTATTAACAACGATGCATAGAGAACTGATTTCTCTATAATGCCAGGTATTCTGGATCAAATGTTTGCAGTCATAAACTATTTTGACTGAGATTGTGTTGCGCCATTTTCTTCCATTTCCAACAAAATATCTTAGTAAACATGCTTTTCCACCTTGTTGGTTATCAAGTCTAAACACAGTAGACTTATTGTTGGAGGTAAACTGCTTAGTTGTGCTCTTGCAAAGACTGTCCCAAGAATTTCTGAACCGATGAGAAATATGCAATGTCAACCATCACAATAGCTGACGTTCGTGTTGTAATTAGAAATATAGGCCTAAGCCTATACCGGTATCTTGCAATATTTAATTACATTTGTTTTTATGTCTTTTTTTTTTTAAAATGATTTATCGCTATGCTTTAATTAGGTCCAATTTGTGACAATAAAAATACATCCTGCATATTAGATATTTACATTACAATTCATAGCAGTCGCAAAATGCAGTAATAAACTAGAAACAAAATTAATAATATTTTTTTTTTTTGATAAACTGTAAAAAGGGGTCGCGGCCTACAAAAGTTTGGGAACCACTGGTCTACGGCATAGACCTAACCTAGGACTGTAGGAGGCTAATCAAGTAGGCCAACTTACCATTTGATATTTCCGATGCGTGATCCACTTTTCTCGATTGATTGATATATGCTGAATTCAGCGTTAAAATTCCTTTCGTCCTCGTTGTCTGATAGATTTTTTTTTATTGTTCAAACATGTAATACATGTATGGTTATACGTCGCGTGAAGCCATGTCGATTATAGCATAGTCGATTGATTGTAAACAAAAATCTTGGAAACTTGTGACATCACTACCTGTTCGTGAGTTTCCGGCCCGTGGTCGACAGTTTCCGTAATTGGCAATGTAATTTAATCAAATTAACACATTTATCGTCCACTCTCAAAAGAAAGACTTGTATATTTGAAAATGATATTTCAAAGGCTTTAATATGGAATTAAGTTACTATTTAGGCAGGACTTACCCTTTAATGTATAAATTTGATCTTGTAAAACTTTCTGGTATTCAGCAGCCTACCTATTCACGTTGGCCGAGCATCAGCGCGTTCAACTGGCGTAGACTGGGTTCGAATACTGGTGAATGCTAGACTTTTTGCCCTGGACTCGAGGGTGTCCCTGAGTCTACCCAGCTGTGATGGGTACCTGCCATTAGTTAAGGGGGGGGGGGTAAAGTAAAAGCGGCATGGCATTGTGCTGGCCACTCATCCCCTAGTAGTCCGTGGCCACTGAAACTGGTCAACGCTGCTTCAACGGGATGCTTTACTTTTTTTATTTACTTTTCATCCATCATCTAATTGTTGTCCAATGTGGATTTCAGTTAAAGACGTAATTTTATATTAATGTATACACATTCTTTTAGAGCAGACGGTAAATTCTAAATACTACACAAATCTTAACTGCACGTGCAGACAAGAAAAAAAAAAGGCCAAAATACCAATAAGAAATATATAACTAAAAAAAAAACACGAATTGTCCACCGTTAGACTCGTGTGTGAACTTTACACAAAAGTCCGACAGTAATAAGTCAACCTTGGAAGTCACGTACAGAGCGGGGGAGCTAACCGCCTACGGATGTTTAGTTATACACTGATCAAAGTTTCTGACAGAGTTATTTCTCTTTTTGTTTTCCCCAGTGGAAACTTTTTCTTTATGTTCTAAATGTTTTGGGGGTAAAAAGGACACACATACACAGAGACAAGTTAGTTTTTTGTATTTGTCAGTAAAATCAATATTAATAAAACTACGACAATAACAGCCGAGGAAAGTAATCAGTTATAACATTCTTGTTTCGGCCAACATGGGAAATTACAAACTAATGGTGGACTGTGTTGGTGGGTCTTTTTTAAGCTCGTTTAGTAAGACCATCGACCAAGGTCACAGAGCAAAAGCCAGGGGAAGTTAAACGAAGGTCACACTTAGACCCAGTCAATTACTCCTATTGTCCTAGAGCGTGTAGTTTACGGAGAGACAACTGTTTCTAAAAAGTTTTCAATGATCCTACGTAGATATCATGTCCTCATCTGTTCATTTTTGAAAGAGTTGTTCATCAAAAAGTATAACGAGAGAGTTCAAATTTTTTTAAAATAAAAATGTTGGTAAAGTCTTGGGAAACGTAAATTTAAAGAATATTCAGCAATGTATAAAGATATCACCCCTTAGCATTTTGTACTCCCTTTAGTTCATAAAGCAGCAACGAATCTTAACCCTTCCCGTACCGACCTACTTCTATCTATGCTGCCTTCAGTTCCGCTATATACGCGCCCGGGACTGTAAGGGTTAAAAGAGCATCGCTGTCCGCAACCTTTTGTTACTAGTTTTCTAATTCATTCAGCGTTCCGGCATCCTAAAAGTCATCCCTCTCTAGCACTGAATTTCTTGTAGTGCACTATAGTTTTTGCTTAATGCCATTGTGCAGCTCTGCTCCTTTTCTTCTGACTTAAGATACACCCATTTAAGAAGGTCATTCTAGCGAAAAACTTCAATATATGACCAACACTTTTGGAGGACTGACATACACCGAAACCCTTTGCCCAGTTCATTTCACATATCGGAACCGTTGTTAAATTGGTTCAGCTATTCACTAAAAACAAATATGAGCACTCCGAGTGGTCAAGAGTCTAAAGTCTAGACTCTTGTAATTACACAGTGTCAATCGGATAGTTGTTACGTAGCTAGGATGGTAAGAACAAGGTTTGGCGGGAAAAACCAAATAGTTCAAGGGGAGCAAACGGTGCAAGATAATGTCGCAATATAACAGGTAATATTTGAATTCGTGTACACTTAAAAAACAATATTTCATGCAATATTAATGAAAGAAACTTTTTTCTTACTGAATATAAAAACGTAATAATTTTTTTACTAATTGTGGCGTGCTGGTCTAAGATTCTGTCACCGAGCCTGCAATTAGCCTAGGCTATCAGTGCAGACTTAGTGGATAACTCAGCAGGTACACAGGGTGATGGGGAGGGGTGATTTAGGCAGGTTCTCTAGGTGGTATGTGGTCCCGAAGTGCAGATGATTCCTAGGTGATTCTAAGACAAATTTATATCCAGGTTTCGTTTTGGCTCGTTAATACGTAGGTTGAGTTAAACTGTTGACTAATTGACACTGTCACTGGACGTCACACAAACAGGTATTCTATCAATCGATAAGCAAGGCGTATTGTAACAACGAATATTTTATTCACGTGAAAGTCCGTATTCAATCATTGATGACATGAGCACATAATTCATACAATCCAAATACAAGTGATAAAGAGTGTACATTTGATCATAGGCTTAAACTATATGTAGCAGATAGTCCTAACAAGGACTCTACAACAGACTATAGCACCGCGTGGTGCTGTTGGAGCTCGGGGCATCCAACCCTCGAGACTCCTTAAGCCAGACTGACCTAAAAGTAACTTACATTACATGTTAAACAACAAGTTAGGTTGCAACTCCCCACGTGATTGTAATGAGGGGGGAGGGGCAAGGGTAAGATTGACCCGTAGATAGCGTATCCGATTGGTCAACATGTCTCTTCAATTCAACATTTGATTGATTGGCATGTGAAAATAGGTACCAAACGGTAGTGGGGAGGGGTGCCGGGGGGGGGGAAGACGCGGCGGTAGGGAAATTTCAAAGGCCCTGTGTTGTTGGTCAGAGTTTTCTCTCTTGTCCGTCGGGGTCCTGCATCAAAGATTCCAAGTTCCCTATTCTCTGACCAGGGGAAGAACCGTCATTGAGATGTGAATTTCCTGTGATCTGGTCGAAGAGAGAGACTGTGGGGTGGGGGGGGGGGGCTTAGCTTGGTTGCGTCAGGTATGACACTGGCCTTGTTCCGAGGGCATGGGGCGGGGAGGGGGGGGGAGGAACACACACGTGCTACAACATTTATAATATACATGAATGGGAACTAATATCAATGACTAATCGTATAACAATAAGTAATATACTGATAAGCATGCAGAACGTATACATATATGTAAATAAAATTCAATGCAAGCTAAATACTTTAATGTTAAATAATATAGGAGATAGAAAGGAAAGACACATTCTTACTCCAATCAGACATTCAATAGTGGCACATATGTCAGTGGTTTGTACGTACATATGAGATGATTATAGTATCTTATAAGAGCGGATTACATCTAAGACCTTTCTTAGTTGCGTGTGACGTTAATCTTCTCCCCAAAACGCCACACCTGCCCCGCCATGTTTTAAAGTTTTCATATAATGAAAGATTTGACCCATTAGAGGTAGGCCTACTGCACTTACTATTTACACTATGAGAGTTCTGGACCATCGAAGCGAAGCGGGTGGTCATCGCTATGGGGAAGAGGGGGGAGGTCGAGACAAGGCGGTAAGGGGTGACGGGGCGAATTTTTACGTTTCTGTTATGGACGGAGGAGAAAGGCATGCTTTAGCGTTTCTTACAGTACTTTAAATATATTCCGGCATAATGCTTAGTCTAGGTTCGTCCCCTTTATTTGCAAGTTATTGACACGGTTTATTCATTTTATCGTTTGTCTGTGACTGTCTTAGGTCCTTACTTTTCATATATTGATAGGCACTAGCTAAGAAATCTATTTATTTCATGCTTTCTATCTGCTATAAATGCGGGATTCACTTTATTATAATAATTATAATAATAATAATAATAATAATTCGACCTCGGCAGTAGGGTCCACGAAATTGGAGGAAGTCCGAGACGGGATGCCAAAACTGGGTGATAGGGATCGAATTGTTGATCGAACTATCAGGTCCACCAGTTCACTCCCTGCCTCGCGCTAAAGCGGACAGGTGAGGGGATCTGGCTCACACGTAAATATCAGGGGATCTATGACGGAGTCATAGAGGGTGGGGCAGCGGAGTCCTTTGCTTAACGTATTGGTACATGCATTATTGGCCTAGTGAACATTCTTCAGGGGGGGGGGGGGGCGGCGGCGGGCGTTGTGTGGGCGCGTGCAGCTGACCCCAACACAAGCCTAAACACTAGTGTTTCTGATCACGTGGATTCTGATTTCTCACGCGCGAGTGACTTCTAGTGGGGGGGGGGGGCGGGGTAAGGCGGTAGTCAAGTCACCTCTGGCGCGATAGGCCAAGAAATTGTATCAATGTTGTCGTTCGTTTGCAATTATTGGGCCCTAGAGCTAAAACACGGACATAGCTTCACTTTAATTGTTACACTATTCGCTTCTCTTCTTTTCTCAAGCAACACATTTCTCATTGCTTAACAGTTCAATACAGTTTATCGGCTGGGAGAGAAGTGGGGGGGGGGGGCGAGTTACGGCCCTTACACGCGTCATGTCTCGCTGACCAGATGCCCAGGGCAGATTTAGTTTTACCTGGCGTCGGGGGGGGGGGGGGCTGAGAGGAAGGGGGGACTGGCAGTGGGGCGTCAATTTCTTTGGCTACTGTGTAAGAGTAAGATTAAATCATTTTACTTTCTCTGTTACAATTTTATAATTTGTAAAACTGATAAAGAGCAATTATTTAATTCGCTACCAATAATCTTCCTGTACGTACATTTGACCACTACATCTGTGCCACTTACTGTTTTATTTATAGACATTCATTCTCTTTCACGCTAGACCGCGGATCTTGAGTCTTGACGTCAGAGTGGGTCTGGCACATCAGATGACAGCGGATGACATCGGCCGTGTAGCGCTTGAGAACACTCAATTGGCCCGTAGGCAGTCTTTAAATCTAACACATTTATTATCCAACGCGTTGTGTAAGGAACACAGTTCATCAAAAGTTAATATATACACATGGTAATCCGATAACAGTTAATATACTCCAATCTAAAGGCAATAATGTCAGCTTCCAGGAAACGTACTGCACATGACAGTTTAATCCAGTGCGAAATTGGCTGTAAGTATCCAAGAATTATCGCTGAATGGGCGAACATTATATGCAATGTTGAAGATTTCAGGCTGGATTGAGGCCCGGTGTTCGCGAATATTTTCAGTGTTTCTCAGGGCGGGTACTGGTTCACAGTATTTGGTGGACATAGTTATGCGATCTGGCAAATAATTTCGTTACACATGAGCTAATCCAAAGCAGAAATGGCGATATGCCTATTGACTATCGGCATTCGGCAAGCATATACAGTGTACAGAGTTGTACAGGAGCTAATCCGAGCAGGAAACGACTTTGTTATTGTTGGCGCTCTGGCCGACATCTAACATAATAGAGCAAGTTATCCAAACACGAGTGGCGATTTTGTTATTGTGGCGTGAAGCCGACAAATAAACGTAATACAGCAAAAAATCCGAACAGGCAAGGCGATATATTTCAAGCGTATAGCATTGGCAGAAACAAGAGTTGACGTATAATTCTACGATGATAGATGAGTGTTTGCAGTGGAGTCAAATAACACAGTTCGCTCACCTGATGAAACCTTAAGCCCCCAGTCTTTCATCACGTGAAGAATATCATAGCACAGAGTTCAATGTTGAGCGTGAGTACTTATCCATGTACGTCAAGCGAAACTAATTCCGGCACGAGCCCACAGGTGTGGCGTGCTGGTCTAAGATTCTGTCACCGAGCCTGCAATTAGCCTAGGCTATCAGTGCAGACTTAGTGGATAACTCAGCAGGTACACAGGGTGATGGGGAGGGGTGATTTAGGCAGGTTCTCTAGGTGGTATGTGGTCCCGAAGTGCAGATGATTCCTAGGTGATTCTAAGACAAATTTATATCCAGGTTTCGTTTTGGCTCGTTAATACGTAGGTTGAGTTAAACTGTTGACTAATTGACACTGTCACTGGACGTCACACAAACAGGTATTCTATCAATCGATAAGCAAGGCGTATTGTAACAACGAATATTTTATTCACGTGAAAGTCCGTATTCAATCATTGATGACATGAGCACATAATTCATACAATCCAAATACAAGTGATAAAGAGTGTACATTTAATCATAGGCTTAAACTATATGTAGCAGATAGTCCTAACAAGGACTCTACAACAGACTATAGCACCGCGTGGTGCTGTTGGAGCTCGGGGCATCCAACCCTCGAGACTCCTTAAGCCAGACTGACCTAAAAGTAACTTACATTACATGTTAAACAACAAGTTAGGTTGCAACTCCCCACGTGATTGTAATGAGGGAGGAGGGGCAAGGGTAAGATTGACCCGTAGATAGCGTATCCGATTGGTCAACATGTCTCTTCAATTCAACATTTGATTGATTGGCATGTGAAAATAGGTACCAAACGGTAGTGGGGAGGGGTGCGGGGGGGGGGGAAGACGCGGCGGTAGGGAAACTTCAAAGGCCCTGTGTTGTTGGTCAGAGTTTTCTCTCTTGTCCGTCGGGGTCCTGCATCAAAGATTCCAAGTTCCCTATTCTCTGACCAGGGGAAGAACCGTCATTGAGATGTGAATTTCTTGTGATCTGGTCGAAGAGACTGTGGGGTGGGGGGGGGGGCTTAGCTTGGTTGCGTCAGGTATGACCCGGGCCTTGTTCCGAGGGCATGGGGCGGGGAGGGGGGGAGGAACACACACGTGCTACAACATTTATAATATACATGAATGGGAACTAATATCAATGACTAATCGTATAACAATAAGTAATATACTGATAAGCATGCAGAACGTATACATATATGTAAATAAAATTCAATGCAAGCTAAATACTTTAATGTTAAATAATATAGGAGATAGAAAGGAAAGACACATTCTTACTCCAATCAGACATTCAATAGTGGCACATATGTCAGTGGTTTGTACGTACATATGAGATGATTATAGTATCTTATAAGAGCGGATTACATCTAAGACCTTTCTTAGTTGCGTGTGACGTTAATCTTCTCCCCAAAACGCCACACCTGCCCCGCCATGTTTTAAAGTTTTCATATAATGAAAGATTTGACCCATTAGAGGTAGGCCTACTGCACTTACTATTTACACTATGAGAGTTCTGGACCATCGAAGCGAAGCGGGTGGTCATCGCTATGGGGAAGAGGGGGGAGGTCGAGACAAGGCGGTAAGGGGTGACGGGGCGAATTTTTACGTTTCTGTTATGGACGGAGGAGAAAGGCATGCTTTAGCGTTTCTTACAGTACTTTAAATATATTCCGGCATAATGCTTAGTCTAGGTTCGTCCCCTTTATTTGCAAGTTATTGACACGGTTTATTCATTTTATCGTTTGTCTGTGACTGTCTTAGGTCCTTACTTTTCATATATTGATAGGCACTAGCTAAGAAATCTATTTATTTCATTCTTTCTATCTGCTATAAATGCGGGATTCACTTTATTATAATAATTATAATAATAATAATAATAATAATTCGACCTCGGCAGTAGGGTCCACGAAATTGGAGGAAGTCCGAGACGGGATGCCAAAACTGGGTGATAGGGATCGAATTGTTGATCGAACTATCAGGTCCACCAGTTCACTCCCTGCCTCGCGCTAAAGCGGACAGGTGAGGGGATCTGGCTCACACGTAAATATCAGGGGATCTATGACGGAGTCATAGAGGGTGGGGCAGCGGAGTCCTTTGCTTAACGTATTGGTACATGCATTATTGGCCTAGTGAACATTCTTCAGGGGGGGGGGGCGGCGGCGGGCGTTGTGTGGGCGCGTGCAGCTGACCCCAACACAAGCCTAAACACTAGTGTTTCTGATCACGTGGATTCTGATTTCTCACGCGCGAGTGACTTCTAGTGGGGGGGGGGCGGGGTAAGGCGGTAGTCAAGTCACCTCTGGCGCGATAGGCCAAGAAATTGTATCAATGTTGTCGTTCGTTTGCAATTATTGGGCCCTAGAGCTAAAACACGGACATAGCTTCACTTTAATTGTTACACTATTCGCTTCTCTTCTTTTCTCAAGCAACACATTTCTCATTGCTTAACAGTTCAATACAGTTTATCGGCTGGGAGAGAAGTGGGGGGGGGGGGCGAGTTACGGCCCTTACACGCGTCATGTCTCGCTGACCAGATGCCCAGGGCAGATTTAGTTTTACCTGGCGTCGGGGGGAGGGCTGAGAGGAAGGGGGGACTGGCAGTGGGGCGTCAATTTCTTTGGCTACTGTGTAAGAGTAAGATTAAATCATTTTACTTTCTCTGTTACAATTTTATAATTTGTAAAACTGATAAAGAGCAATTATTTAATTCGCTACCAATAATCTTCCTGTACGTACATTTGACCACTACATCTGTGCCACTTACTGTTTTATTTATAGACATTCATTCTCTTTCACGCTAGACCGCGGATCTTGAGTCTTGACGTCAGAGTGGGTCTGGCACATCAGATGACAGCGGATGACATCGGCCGTGTAGCGCTTGAGAACACTCAATTGGCCCGTAGGCAGTCTTTAAATCTAACACATTTATTATCCAACGCGTTGTGTAAGGAACACAGTTCATCAAAAGTTAATATATACACATGGTAATCCGATAACAGTTAATATACTCCAATCTAAAGGCAATAATGTCAGCTTCCAGGAAACGTACTGCACATGACAGTTTAATCCAGTGCGAAATTGGCTGTAAGTATCCAAGAATTATCGCTGAATGGGCGAACATTATATGCAATGTTGAAGATTTCAGGCTGGATTGAGGCCCGGTGTTCGCGAATATTTTCAGTGTTTCTCAGGGCGGGTACTGGTTCACAGTATTTGGTGGACATAGTTATGCGATCTGGCAAATAATTTCGTTACGCATGAGCTAATCCAAAGCAGAAATGGCGATATGCCTATTGACTATCGGCATTCGGCAAGCATATACAGTGTACAGAGTTGTACAGGAGCTAATCCGAGCAGGAAACGACTTTGTTATTGTTGGCGCTCTGGCCGACATCTAACATAATAGAGCAAGTTATCCAAACACGAGTGGCGATTTTGTTATTGTGGCGTGAAGCCGACAAATAAACGTAATACAGCAAAAAATCCGAACAGGCAAGGCGATATATTTCAAGCGTATAGCATTGGCAGAAACAAGAGTTGACGTATAATTCTACGATGATAGATGAGTGTTTGCAGTGGAGTCAAATAACACAGTTCGCTCACCTGATGAAACCTTAAGCCCCCAGTCTTTCATCACGTGAAGAATATCATAGCACAGAGTTCAATGTTGAGCGTGAGTACTTATCCATGTACGTCAAGCGAAACTAATTCCGGCACGAGCCCACAGGTGTGGCGTGCTGGTCTAAGATTCTGTCACCGAGCCTGCAATTAGCCTAGGCTATCAGTGCAGACTTAGTGGATAACTCAGCAGGTACACAGGGTGATGGGGAGGGGTGATTTAGGCAGGTTCTCTAGGTGGTATGTGGTCCCGAAGTGCAGATGATTCCTAGGTGATTCTAAGACAAATTTATATCCAGGTTTCGTTTTGGCTCGTTAATACGTAGGTTGAGTTAAACTGTTGACTAATTGACACTGTCACTGGACGTCACACAAACAGGTATTCTATCAATCGATAAGCAAGGCGTATTGTAACAACGAATATTTTATTCACGTGAAAGTCCGTATTCAATCATTGATGACATGAGCACATAATTCATACAATCCAAATACAAGTGATAAAGAGTGTACATTTAATCATAGGCTTAAACTATATGTAGCAGATAGTCCTAACAAGGACTCTACAACAGACTATAGCACCGCGTGGTGCTGTTGGAGCTCGGGGCATCCAACCCTCGAGACTCCTTAAGCCAGACTGACCTAAAAGTAACTTACATTACATGTTAAACAACAAGTTAGGTTGCAACTCCCCACGTGATTGTAATGAGGGAGGAGGGGCAAGGGTAAGATTGACCCGTAGATAGCGTATCCGATTGGTCAACATGTCTCTTCAATTCAACATTTGATTGATTGGCATGTGAAAATAGGTACCAAACGGTAGTGGGGAGGGGTGCGGGGGGGGGAAGACGCGGCGGTAGGGAAACTTCAAAGGCCCTGTGTTGTTGGTCAGAGTTTTCTCTCTTGTCCGTCGGGGTCCTGCATCAAAGATTCCAAGTTCCCTATTCTCTGACCAGGGGAAGAACCGTCATTGAGATGTGAATTTCCTGTGATCTGGTCGAAGAGACTGTGGGGTGGGGGGGGGGGGCTTAGCTTGGTTGCGTCAGGTATGACCCGGGCCTTGTTCCGAGGGCATGGGGCGGGGAGGGGGGGAGGAACACACACGTGCTACAACATTTATAATATACATGAATGGGAACTAATATCAATGACTAATCGTATAACAATAAGTAATATACTGATAAGCATGCAGAACGTATACATATATGTAAATAAAATTCAATGCAAGCTAAATACTTTAATGTTAAATAATATAGGAGATAGAAAGGAAAGACACATTCTTACTCCAATCAGACATTCAATAGTGGCACATATGTCAGTGGTTTGTACGTACATATGAGATGATTATAGTATCTTATAAGAGCGGATTACATCTAAGACCTTTCTTAGTTGCGTGTGACGTTAATCTTCTCCCCAAAACGCCACACCTGCCCCGCCATGTTTTAAAGTTTTCATATAATGAAAGATTTGAACCATTAGAGGTAGGCCTACTGCACTTACTATTTACACTATGAGAGTTCTGGACCATCGAAGCGAAGCGGGTGGTCATCGCTATGGGGAAGAGGGGGGAGGTCGAGACAAGGCGGTAAGGGGTGACGGGGCGAATTTTTACGTTTCTGTTATGGACGGAGGAGAAAGGCATGCTTTAGCGTTTCTTACAGTACTTTAAATATATTCCGGCATAATGCTTAGTCTAGGTTCGTCCCCTTTATTTGCAAGTTATTGACACGGTTTATTCATTTTATCGTTTGTCTGTGACTGTCTTAGGTCCTTACTTTTCATATATTGATAGGCACTAGCTAAGAAATCTATTTATTTCATGCTTTCTATCTGCTATAAATGCGGGATTCACTTTATTATAATAATTATAATAATAATAATAATAATAATTCGACCTCGGCAGTAGGGTCCACGAAATTGGAGGAAGTCCGAGACGGGATGCCAAAACTGGGTGATAGGGATCGAATTGTTGATCGAACTATCAGGTCCACCAGTTCACTCCCTGCCTCGCGCTAAAGCGGACAGGTGAGGGGATCTGGCTCACACGTAAATATCAGGGGATCTATGACGGAGTCATAGAGGGTGGGGCAGCGGAGTCCTTTGCTTAACGTATTGGTACATGCATTATTGGCCTAGTGAACATTCTTCAGGGGGGGGGGGCGGCGGCGGGCGTTGTGTGGGCGCGTGCAGCTGACCCCAACACAAGCCTAAACACTAGTGTTTCTGATCACGTGGATTCTGATTTCTCACGCGCGAGTGACTTCTAGTGGGGGGGGGGCGGGGTAAGGCGGTAGTCAAGTCACCTCTGGCGCGATAGGCCAAGAAATTGTATCAATGTTGTCGTTCGTTTGCAATTATTGGGCCCTAGAGCTAAAACACGGACATAGCTTCACTTTAATTGTTACACTATTCGCTTCTCTTCTTTTCTCAAGCAACACATTTCTCATTGCTTAACAGTTCAATACAGTTTATCGGCTGGGAGAGAAGTGGGGGGGGGGCGAGTTACGGCCCTTACACGCGTCATGTCTCGCTGACCAGATGCCCAGGGCAGATTTAGTTTTACCTGGCGTCGGGGGGGGGGGGGGGCTGAGAGGAAGGGGGGACTGGCAGTGGGGCGTCAATTTCTTTGGCTACTGTGTAAGAGTAAGATTAAATCATTTTACTTTCTCTGTTACAATTTTATAATTTGTAAAACTGATAAAGAGCAATTATTTAATTCGCTACCAATAATCTTCCTGTACGTACATTTGACCACTACATCTGTGCCACTTACTGTTTTATTTATAGACATTCATTCTCTTTCACGCTAGACCGCGGATCTTGAGTCTTGACGTCAGAGTGGGTCTGGCACATCAGATGACAGCGGATGACATCGGCCGTGTAGCGCTTGAGAACACTCAATTGGCCCGTAGGCAGTCTTTAAATCTAACACATTTATTATCCAACGCGTTGTGTAAGGAACACAGTTCATCAAAAGTTAATATATACACATGGTAATCCGATAACAGTTAATATACTCCAATCTAAAGGCAATAATGTCAGCTTCCAGGAAACGTACTGCACATGACAGTTTAATCCAGTGCGAAATTGGCTGTAAGTATCCAAGAATTATCGCTGAATGGGCGAACATTATATGCAATGTTGAAGATTTCAGGCTGGATTGAGGCCCGGTGTTCGCGAATATTTTCAGTGTTTCTCAGGGCGGGTACTGGTTCACAGTATTTGGTGGACATAGTTATGCGATCTGGCAAATAATTTCGTTACGCATGAGCTAATCCAAAGCAGAAATGGCGATATGCCTATTGACTATCGGCATTCGGCAAGCATATACAGTGTACAGAGTTGTACAGGAGCTAATCCGAGCAGGAAACGACTTTGTTATTGTTGGCGCTCTGGCCGACATCTAACATAATAGAGCAAGTTATCCAAACACGAGTGGCGATTTTGTTATTGTGGCGTGAAGCCGACAAATAAACGTAATACAGCAAAAAATCCGAACAGGCAAGGCGATATATTTCAAGCGTATAGCATTGGCAGAAACAAGAGTTGACGTATAATTCTACGATGATAGATGAGTGTTTGCAGTGGAGTCAAATAACACAGTTCGCTCACCTGATGAAACCTTAAGCCCCCAGTCTTTCATCACGTGAAGAATATCATAGCACAGAGTTCAATGTTGAGCGTGAGTACTTATCCATGTACGTCAAGCGAAACTAATTCCGGCACGAGCCCACAGGTGTGGCGTGCTGGTCTAAGATTCTGTCACCGAGCCTGCAATTAGCCTAGGCTATCAGTGCAGACTTAGTGGATAACTCAGCAGGTACACAGGGTGATGGGGAGGGGTGATTTAGGCAGGTTCTCTAGGTGGTATGTGGTCCCGAAGTGCAGATGATTCCTAGGTGATTCTAAGACAAATTTATATCCAGGTTTCGTTTTGGCTCGTTAATACGTAGGTTGAGTTAAACTGTTGACTAATTGACACTGTCACTGGACGTCACACAAACAGGTATTCTATCAATCGATAAGCAAGGCGTATTGTAACAACGAATATTTTATTCACGTGAAAGTCCGTATTCAATCATTGATGACATGAGCACATAATTCATACAATCCAAATACAAGTGATAAAGAGTGTACATTTAATCATAGGCTTAAACTATATGTAGCAGATAGTCCTAACAAGGACTCTACAACAGACTATAGCACCGCGTGGTGCTGTTGGAGCTCGGGGCATCCAACCCTCGAGACTCCTTAAGCCAGACTGACCTAAAAGTAACTTACATTACATGTTAAACAACAAGTTAGGTTGCAACTCCCCACGTGATTGTAATGAGGGGGGAGGGGCAAGGGTAAGATTGACCCGTAGATAGCGTATCCGATTGGTCAACATGTCTCTTCAATTCAACATTTGATTGATTGGCATGTGAAAATAGGTACCAAACGGTAGTGGGGAGGGGTGCCGGGGGGGGGGAAGACGCGGCGGTAGGGAAATTTCAAAGGCCCTGTGTTGTTGGTCAGAGTTTTCTCTCTTGTCCGTCGGGGTCCTGCATCAAAGATTCCAAGTTCCCTATTCTCTGACCAGGGGAAGAACCGTCATTGAGATGTGAATTTCCTGTGATCTGGTCGAAGAGAGAGACTGTGGGGTGGGGGGGGGGCTTAGCTTGGTTGCGTCAGGTATGACACTGGCCTTGTTCCGAGGGCATGGGGCGGGGAGGGGGGGGGAGGAACACACACGTGCTACAACATTTATAATATACATGAATGGGAACTAATATCAATGACTAATCGTATAACAATAAGTAATATACTGATAAGCATGCAGAACGTATACATATATGTAAATAAAATTCAATGCAAGCTAAATACTTTAATGTTAAATAATATAGGAGATAGAAAGGAAAGACACATTCTTACTCCAATCAGACATTCAATAGTGGCACATATGTCAGTGGTTTGTACGTACATATGAGATGATTATAGTATCTTATAAGAGCGGATTACATCTAAGACCTTTCTTAGTTGCGTGTGACGTTAATCTTCTCCCCAAAACGCCACACTAATTAATGTTGGATACAAAATCAATAGAATAATCTTGATTAACACCAATTTTTTTTAAGGTACGAAAATTATGAAAAAATGTTTGTCTAAATGTTTCCGCTGTAAACAACTTTCGATTTTAATTTTAATTTTTCATTTAGAAAATCATAGCGAATAAATAAAACGGAAGTGTACAGTGCAAAAGGGAATCGGGAATTCCGAAAAGAAGCCACTCGAGTCATCAAATGGCAGAAATATTAAAGCAAGCGGTCCATCTTATTATAGTCTTTGGTTTAAAGAACTTATGTCCTCAAAATATTTCACTCTTTTTCCGATTTCCCGTCAAAGCTGCAGACATTTTTCAGTCATACATTTCTGTTGCTACGCTGACGGAAGTTGTCTAATAGTAAAAGCCATTCATTAATGTCAGTGGCGAAGCAAAAATTTAATTTGACTTGCGTTTGCGTTATACAGAACAATGGCGTACCTATGAGGAAGGAGGGGGGGATACACATTCACACGATAATGAAAGTAAACAACATCTTTTATTATTTCATATACAAAGAAGAATTACATCTTGGCGATTAATGAGTTGCCTTTTAAATAAAAGGGAAAAATAACATCATTTAAAATCCCCCAAACTTGTATATATAAAGAGCATCTTCACCAAGTATAATAAGATAATAATATTTTGCATAGAATGAGCGTCGTCTCTAAAATATAAGATACGGTGTGTATAATAAAAAAGTAAGGTCTTATGGCTAGAACTTCACCCAAAGTTTTACATTATTTATATAATTATTTTCCTTTCAATCCACTACTAAGTCTAATAACAAAAACATATCCTGCTTTTAAAACTCGACATTTCCACAATTATTTATTACTTATATCGTTGCACGATATATTACTTTTTTCTTTTCTTTTCAAAAACTAATTGTGGACGTTACATGTAATAATTTATTCTAATAATAATACTTTCAAAAAAAGTTGTAGTCGATAATAAATACTTTTTCGATAACTAGTTGTAGACCAAAACATTATTATTTTTTTCATTTTCTATCAGAAATGTCCTGTAAGAAGTAGAAGCTGATTGTATTGATTGTTCGACCCGCCTCTGCGCTTCACGAGCAGACGTGAAGAGCGGCTTCCACCAGTTCTGCTATCTTGGGGGAAAATACAAATATGAATTCGCAGACGTGATGTTACCTTTGTTCAGATCTACCTTTTATTAAATCATTTGTTTGTGAGTTTGTTCCTAGAAACTGTTTCTATGACTAATATTTTCTAAAGGAATTGCGTGATTTATAGGTCTATGTATTTTAAACTGTTTCAACAGCAGGTAAGGGAGACTATTGCTTGAAGGAATGTTTTTATTCTTAGAATATCAAGCATAAGATTGTGATAATTATCTTTCTTTTTGTAATACGCATAAAAAAAAGTATTCTATATAGCATGTTAATGAATGTACACATATCATTTATTATAAAATATTTCATGATTGAAGTCATGGTTGTACCGTTAAATATTATTTCTAAAACTTAGTTGTTGTTTATAACTAGGCTGTCTTTACAACAGCAAACAATTTGCCGTCATAATGTGGCTTTATTTTTTTAAATGTCCAAAACAGAAACCAATTAAAAAAATGTATTCATAAGAGAGGTATCATAATTATGAAGGATTGGCATCCGGATTACGACTCTTAGAGGCCCTAAACAGAACGAAAAAAAGTAGTTCAAACTGGCGTACCGAATGTCCTGGGTTCGAATCCTGGCGAAGGCTAGGATTTGTTCCCGGGTCTGGAGGGTGTCCCTGAGTCTACCCGGTTCTTATAGGTACCTGACTTTATTGTTGTGTTGTTGTTGTTATTGTTGTATAGAACTTTACTTTCATTGGCAACATTGAACAGATTTCTGCTACTTGGGTGGGGGTAGGGAGGAATCACCAGGTAATGTGCGTGGTAATTGTTTCTAGGGGGAATGGGGCAGTTTAGTCAGATAATCATGTTCCATCTATTGGATGTTTAGGGGCAGTTTAGTCAGATAATCATGTTCCATCTATTGGATGTTAGGGGCAGTTTAGTCAGATAATCATGTTCCATCTATTGGATGTTAGGGGCAGTTTAGTCAGATAATCATGTTCCATCTATTGGATGTTAGGGGCAGTTTAGTCAGATAATCATGTTCCATCTATTGGATGTTAGGGGCAGTTTAGTCAGATAATCATGTTCCATCTATTGGATGTTAGGTTACTTGTGGATTTTTTTTCTGAAGTTGTAGGACAATACAATCATCTTGACAAATTGACAGCGATTTGTTACATAACCAATACAAGCTTATTATTATTATTATTTGCCTGTGACAATAAGTCATTCACTTGTACAGACGTGGGCAACATTTTGCTGATAGTGTGCCAAACTAGCATTTCTAAATCATTCAGCGTGCCAACAGTCTGAAAGGCAATTTGTTAAACTAAGGCAAATATTAAAATTCATTATTCAACTTTCACATTAATGCTTAATATCTAATAGTCTAATAGTATTAATTTAGTTTCGAATTTTTCTATACATTTTAGCACCTAATTTATTTTGATTATGTTTTGATCTCAGCCTAACTGAGAATTTAGACGTTTTTGAAAGCTATGGAAAGCAACGCGGAAAAGAATTAATATGATAAAAAGAATAGATACGTGGTCATAAAAACAACTGAGTAGTTAATATAATACGTTTAAATGTACATATACATTATTAGTTATGCTATTTATATAGTTTTCAACTATCTTTTAATAGTTTGATAATTTTATAAGTATACACTTTGAGTTGTTTACTTTTATATAAAGAAGAAAAATAGAAACATATTAGAAATATTAAGAAAATAATACAGGCAAATTATATCCCTTTAATTAAATTAAAGTTTCCAAATTTGATGCTCGTGATGTCAAAAACTAATATTATATATTAATTATTATTTCTTTATACAAACCCAGCATTATAATATTTATATCACGGTGTAATTAGAGGTAAACCTTAATTTAAAATTAACAGTTATAAATAAACATTTCCTGGATATTTTTTTAAGCCGATATAAGGATTTTGTTTACACATTAATAATTACAAGAATTACATAGTATAATGCTAGTTAACAAGCCTCTTACATATTTTTTTTGTTTGCAAATCCATTTTAGTGGTCGGACAGATTAAGTGCTGTTTGACCACGTCATTGTAAATGCAGGTTCAACTCACTCAAATGTCTCGCTATGTTTTATCTATGTATGAATTCGGTGTGTGTTTTTTACTACGAGTCTTTTACAAGACCTGCGCCCCACCATCGGCCTATATACTAGACTGCTATGTAGGTATCTCTAACCTTTTCAGGTTAGGCTTTATGGCTCCCATAATATATTATCCCGGCCTTGAGAAGTGTGGTTTGTGACACACGATTGCCGCTGTGAGGTTGTATAGGCACTGGTCGTGACGCAATGTCATCAGAAACATTAACCGCATAGTTTACTTTTTCTTATTTAATAGTAAACAATGTTGTGCATCAAGAAACAAATTAATGACTTTATATCTAACTTATTTTAATCTCTCTGTCTTTTTCTCCCTATTTAGCCCTTCTCTCTCTCTCTCTTTATCTCTCTCTCTCTCTCTCTCTCTCTCTCTCTCTCAACATCTGCTCACAACTGGTAGGCTACTTTCTTGCACTCTTGATGAAATTTCGCGCATTATCAGATAATGATCCTAATGCACGCCTTATTTTGCCCGGTCTAGTTCAAGCCTGCTCTACGGAGGTTTAGCTCCAGGCTTGAAACTGTTCAGTAATTTTAGTATCTTTCATGATCATCTTTTCGTTCCTTAAATGTTCGAACGCTCCTTCTACACAGAACATTATTCCGTCTTACGCTTGTCCGTGGTTTGAGTCTATTCTTGCATTTAAAAAAAACTGTTTTAAATGTGGTTGAGTTGTTGGTCTTCCTGGTTTGTTCAGGCAACCCGTTTGAGGCCCGGATGCCACTTGGAAAGAAAAGATCTCATGTGCATTTGTTCATTAAATTGTGTAAGAAAATGTTTTTTTTTCCATATGTCTATCTGGGCATTGTAATAGATAGATCTAGTAGCTGTGTTATATTTTTAAGTTCGAATTTAAAAGATTTATGCATTATTACTGCTGTGTCATTGGTTTCTCGAGTGTTTCTAGGTTTTGTTGATTTAACTATTAAAGTTACACTTGTCAGTTGTTAACATTTACAAGTACTGGTTAGTACTTAACATTTTCTGGTTTTGGTTTAATTTTTAATTTTTAAATGTTTTATTTAGTTGATGGGTCTCGTACAGAAGATACATATTCTAATATTGGCCTAAATCATGTTAGATAGTTTTAGCTTTATGTTCTTGTTTCGTTTCTAAAAGTTTCTTTTTGAACCTAATTACTTCCGCAACACGCTAAATCCATGATAATTAGCTTTTTATCATTAATCCTTAGTGCATTTCATCATTAGTTAGAGTAAAATGTTTTCTATGAATAGAATAGTTTGTATTTTTTTCTTCTTTATTTTTCTTTGATTCTCTTAGCTGTTGGCCGTTTTTTTCTGTGGAAAGACAAACTCTAATGAAATCCCCCTTTTTTTTGTAATTCCCGTAGGTCTATTTGTAACATGTATTATAACACGGCCTGTCCATCGAAGCTGGACACTTATGAACATTGAAGATTCGACTCCACCTAACGGTTCGCTACACTGGGCGTAAAGACAGAGTATTAACATTGTTTGCATCTAAACTTCATGATAAACTGTATAATTAAAGTAGAATGTATGTGCCTATTGCGGTATCCATTGGTTAATATTAAATTTGATCTTATTGTCTTAATATTAACGGTTGCGCGATTTATTTTTCTTCTCTTGACTTGGTATAGTAGTTAGAATCCCGTCTGTTATTTGGATGACTGTGATGAGAGATAGTGTGGCCATTAGGGTGTACGATTACATGAACGTCAACTCTGAGTATGTGTGATCCAGAATGTGGACATTCTCCCTCCACCAATCATTACTAAAGCTTCTGCGAACCTCATCTATGTTTTCTGGAAATATGATCACATTCCACAGGTCATGCGAGACGCCAAAACAGTAACTTTCTACAAACATAAGGGATACTGCAGTGATTGCAACAACCACCATGGCAAATAATGTAAATAAAACAGCTTTTATTATTTCTTATACAAAGAAGAATTAATTACATCTTGGCGAGTAATGAATTGCCTTTTAAATAAAAGGGAAAACTAACATCATTTCAAATCCACAACAAACTTTTATGTATAAAGAGCATCTTTACCTAGTAGGCCTATAATAAGATAATAATATTTTGATTGGAATGAACGTCTCTAACATATTAGATACGGTGTGTTTAATAAAAAAAAAGTGTGCGATATAACAGGTCGTATGGGTAGAGCTTCACCCAAAGTTTACATTATATATATTTGTCCTTTCAATCTATGACTGATTCTGATAACTAAAACATATCCTGCTTTTAAAACGTGACATTTCAACAATCAATTATTACTTAATCGTTGCACGATATATTACTGGTTTGTTTTTTTCAAAATCTAGTTGTGGACGATAGGCCTACATACTTTTTCAAGAATGTGTTGTAGATAATAAATACTTTTTTTAAATAAACTAACAAAAGGCAATTTATATTTTTTAAATAGATCTAGTTGTAGACGAGAAATACTTTTTCGATAACTAGTTTAAGACCAAAATATATTTTTAAAATTTTCTATCAGAAATGTCCAGTAGGAAGTAGAAACTGATTGTATTGATTCTTAAGACAAACAAAATAAGATCTTTTCGACCCGCCTCTGCGCTTCACGAGCAGACGTGAAAAGCGGCATCCACCAGTTCTGCTTATCTTGAGGGAGAATTAAAAAAATGAACTTGCAGACATGATATGACCTTTCATTTATTCTGTAAATCTGTGTGTGATTTCTTAACATTTTTTTTTCTATAACTTATATTTTCTAAAAGAATTTTGTGATTTATTTTGAAATGCATCAACATCAGGTAAGTGAGACAATTGGTTGAGGGAATTGATTGATTTTCAGAAATTTTAAACATAAACTACTTTATATAGCATGTTATTACATGTACAAATACATATTTTTTATAAAATACTTAATTAAAAATGATTGAAGACATGGTTGTATCTTTAAATATTTTTTCTAATATTTGTTGTAGTTTATAATTGGGCTGTCTTTACAACAGCGAGCAATTTTTCAGCATAATGTGGCTTTTGTTTTCATGTCCATAACAGAACCATTCAAAAAATGTTTTCATCTGTAAGTAATAAAGTAAGTCAGGCAGTTTGATGTCCTAGTCGCGTTATTATTTTGTACAATGTTTAACCCAGCTCTGTAGAGTTTGGGAGGAAAGAGGGGGGGGGGGGGGGTAAGGTGGGGGGTAATTGTGTTTTTTTTTTAGGACAGGGGCCGCTTTATCGGATTTAATTATTCCATCGTTGGATGTTAGGTTGCTATGTAGAAATTTGTTTATGGTGATTTATTTGAATCAGATTTACAAATTGACAACACTTTGTGAGATGAACAATATAAGTTTGAACTATTCGGTTCATGAAGAATGTGTCATGCACTAGTAGAGGGTCCGGTAAACTTTTGCTAGGAATTCTAAATCATTGTATTAACAGCCTGAAAGTCAACATGCTCTACTATATTTTTAATTTATTTTGATAAGACCCTTTATTCTAAGCCGCAACAAGACCAAGGCGAAAAGCTAAGGATCTTTTTAGAGAAAATTGCTAAGGCGTTTTTTTATTCAATACATAATTAACGTGTTTATGATTCCTATCTTCTTTTTTTTTTTTGCATTTTAGGCCCATACAAATATTTATTACTAAATTTTCACAATAATGCTAATTAATGTAAGATATTAATTAATTAAAGACATAACATTTGTACCAGATATATATTTTAATATTTTATATTTTCATCTCGGCATAACATAACATGCTTCTAAGGTAATGAACCATATTACGCCTTGTGGAATAACAATAAGTTAAATTGAATATTTAATAATCAATCAAGCTAAGTAGTTAATTTAATGTTTTAAAGTTAGCATATACATTTTTTAGTTATAGAATATTTATATACTGTTTAACTACCTTTTTATGGTTTGATCATTTAATTGTCGTAAATTATATTTTAAGTTTTTCTTTTTAAAGAAAAAACGAAACATATTAGAAATATGAACACAAAGTAAACAGGTGAATTATCTTCCTTTAATTAAATTAAAGTTTTCAAATTTGATTCTTTTGATGCCAAACAAGATACTATTGTTTTGTATTATAACTATTACTGTAAATAAACATTTCTTGCATTAAATGGTAAGTCGATTTAAGGATTTTTTTTAAAATTCAGAATTACAATCATTATTACATACTATACAGATGGATAAGCCTCTTATATTTATTAAAAAATATAAACAAAAAAATGTATTTTAGAATTTATTATATTTATGCTTCACTAAAGGAGATATGCTTGCACACTCTTTTGAATGTAATTAGTCGATATCAATTGATGAGCGCCGTATATTAAAATGCTCTTCTCTAATTGTTCAATGTCAGGTACATAGTACATAATTAGTCACTTTTGAGAGGCCAATTGTAAGTGACGTCTTCGTAGACTTAAAACACATTTTGTGTGCGATAAAATCTGTTTACAAGTGTAAGTTGAACCAAAGTTGAAAGTAGAGCTAATGCTTAGCAGTTGAGAATAGCAAATGACCTTCTTATGCAGCTTCTTACAGACTTTTCCGCAGAATCGGCATAGTTCGAAATATTCACGATTTTTTAAAATTTTAAACATCGATGTTTAAAATTAAAAAAATCACCAATATCCCTCCAATATAAAAAGATTAAGATTAAGTAGTTTGTTGGAAGATCAAGCCAGTCAGGCTTGATTTGGGATGAAAACGTGAGTCCATTAATTTGAAAGTCTTTTCTTTGTTTAGAATACTCTACTTTGAGAGCTTCAGATTACATCTAAAAAAAAAACCACCATCTCTCTACCAGAATTTGACGTTTATTGATTCCAGACAAGAAACGAATATATTCAAGTCAATTGATGAGATCTCTGCAAACCTATTTTCATGAACTTTAACACTCGACATCCAGATATGATTTTCATGTAGTTTTACAAACAGCTGCCATATTGTATGCCAACCTACGTTGTTTTGACTTGCCTTAAAAAAAAATCTTTTTTTTTTTTTTTTTTTTTTTGGAGATTTTTCGCGTGCCATTGAAAATTGCACTGAGTGCTAACTACGGCTCGCGTACCTTAGGTTGTACATCTCAGCAGTAGTAAGCGGCGAGTAAGCGCATTATATTTCCAATATGAGAAGCAAGAACGGGAGCACCACAATGGATACGTTTTCTCACACTTTTCTAACAAAATAAGACATATAATTCTCAAAGGGATTAGTGCCATAAAACAAATGTGCCACTGATATTGTTACTTGACAGCCATTGTTTGAGGCAATGAAGGTTCTTACATGACATGGTATTTGCATACCATTCGCTGCTTATTACAATTTAATATTTTAGGACCTACGCAACGCGTGCCATTCTTGACAAGCAGAGCAATTTCGAATGTCACGGCATAAGATCCCCACAAAAAGAGGATTCAATTATTTACAACGAAGAAATTATTTGTGGCGTATGTTGACTGTTAGGGTGTTAGCACGCTGAATACATAAGAAATATTACTTAGGTCCTCTAGTTTCAAAATATTACCGACCCCTGCTCTACAGTATATCTACACGAATTTAAAAAAATCGTTGTGTTTTTTGAAGACATAAAAACAACAACAGTATTGCCGACCTTACAATGAAAGATCAAGTTAAAATTAATGGAAAAATATCTAAATTTAGCTGTTCATGGTCAAAACTTTCACGGCTTGTGATAACTGTAAACGTCTACTTAAAACAACTCGAAAACACTTTGGTGTTTCTTAGCTATTGGATTTATCTCGGTCTGAACGCTGGATCGCTAAAGTTCTGCTACAAGGCCACCTGATACGCTAATCTATTGTCTGCTTGTACTGCTATTAACCTATATCTATCTCTGATTGCTGTAACAGCGAGAAAACAGGAATTCCTTTTTTTTTATTCTCTAATGGTCTGGAGTCTACCAACACTTGTAGATTTACAATCTACTAGGAATGACTAAGAATAGAAATTATTTTGTTTTAAAAATGTCACCAATATTTTGTGAACTAAATTTCTCATTAGATTATTTCGTAATTATTATTTCTTTATAAGTGTCTAAAAAAAAAAAAACCAAAAAAAAAAAAAAAAACGGACGAGTATTCCGGCTCTTAAGTCCGTGGCGTAACGATGTTAATGGGTGGCTCAAAGATCTTGGGCGATAGGGCGTGTCGCAAAAGATAGGGTACGTTCTCCGCAGTACATGCACTACATTCCTCTCCCCTCCTAAGGAATTCCCATCGGATCATTAACGTGGTGGCTCGCTCGTATACCTTCATACACTGTCGCCCGGTAGCACATATCCCAGACTATAGGTCTGGATATCCAGGCCCATGGGTAAGACAAGAAGCTGTGCTCATTGCTTCCTCCCCACCGAGTTTCGGAGCCTCTCAACAACGCAGTGATCCTCGGATGTGCATTAGGGTCTGTCCCTTATGCGTTCGATCATGATTTAGTTATCTCTCTCTCTCCTCATCTCACTCTCTCCCCCTCTTCCCCTCTCTCTCATCCCCCCTCTCTCTCTTTCTCACTCTCTTGACATCTGATCACTACTGGTAGGTTACTTGCACTTTTGATGGGATTTGTACCATTATGAGATAATGGTCCATAATGTACTCCTTATTTTGAGTCGTTTGCTTTAAATCTGTTCTACATAGATTTGCTTCAGGCATAGACATGTTCAGGAATCTTAGTATCATTCATTCTCATCTAATCTTACATGTTACAGACGCTCCTTCTATACAGAATATTATTGCGTCCCACACTTATCCGTGGCTTGTGTCTATTCTTGCATTTTTTAATAATGTGTTAAATGATGTTGAGGTGTTGGTTTGTCTGGTCTGTTCAGGCAACCCATTTCACGCCCTGATGCCACCCGGCAAGAAAGTGAACTTATATGCATTTGTTCTTGCAAATCTAATTATAATTTGCCCCCCCCCCCATGTCTATCTGAGCACTGTAAAAGATCGCTGTTTTGTTGTATTTTTCAGTTAGAATTGGATGCTTTTTGTATTAATACGAAATACAGCCTATTATTATTATACTCTTCGCTGTTGGCTTTTTTTCTAGGTGAAAGACATACTTTAATCAGATTCTCATTTGTGTAATTCATCTTGGTCTTTTTTTGTAAAATTCATGATAAAGCGGCCTGTTTATTGAATCTGGACACTTATGAACATGGTAGATTTGACTATACCTAAAGGTTCGCTACATTGAAAGTAAAGACAGAGAATTATTAATGTTTGGATGTAAACTTCATGATAATAATATATTCTATACACTAAAGTAGAACTAATGTGCCTATTGCGATTCTCTAAACTTCATGATAATATATTCTATACACTAAAGTAGAACTAATGTGCCTATTGCGATTCTCTAAACTTCATGATAATATATTCTATACACTAAAGTAGAACTAATGTGCCTATTGCGATTCTCTAAACTTCATGATAATATATTCTATACACTAAAGTAGAACTAATGTGCCTATTGCGATTCTCTAAACTTCATGATAATATATTCTATACACTAAAGTAGAACTAATGTGCCTATTGCGATTCTCTAAACTTCATGATAATATATTCTATACACTAAAGTAGAACTAATGTGCCTATTGCGATTCTCTAAACTTCATAATAATATATTCTATACACTAAAGTAGAACTAATGTGCCTATTGCGATTCTCTAAACTTCATAATAATATATTCTATACACTAAAGTAGAACTAATGTGCCTATTGCGATTCTCTAAACTTCATGATAATATATTCTATACACTAAAGTAGAACTAATGTGCCTATTGCGATTCTCTAAACTTCATAATAATATATTCTATACACTAAAGTAGAACTAATGTGCCTATTGCGATTCTCTAAACTTCATAATAATATATTCTATACACTAAAGTAGAACTAATGTGCCTATTGCGATTCTCTAAACTTCATGATAATATATTCTATACACTAAAGTAGAACTAATGTGCCTATTGCGATTCTCTAAACTTCATAATAATATATTCTATACACTAAAGTAGAACTAATGTGCCTATTGCGATTCTCTAAACTTCATAATAATATATTCTATACACTAAAGTAGAACTAATGTGCCAATTGCGATTCTCTTTTTAAAGGCATTAGACCTTATTGTTTTTTTATTTATCTTGTGCGAGATTTGTTTAAACATGTGATCTAGAATAGTGGATAGAATCCCTGTCTGTCATCTGTGTGATTTGGTTTTGATATCTCGCGTGGCCATGACATACTAGGAGATTGTGGACCTATTCTTATTCTCAACGAAGAAAAACTATGCATTCTCGCCTTTCTGCTCAAAAGAGTGCCAGGTCGGCCTAGGTTTGCTCAACACGGCCTGCAAACCTCCAACCATGGTTCGCGAACCCTTCCGGCCCGAGATCGCCAACCCAAGATGGGCCGGTTAATACGTAGAACGGTTCGGGCAGGATCGCCTTTAGCCCTCACCAGGATTCGTGATAACCCTCGGTCGTGCACCATACCAAAAACTACGGAGAAAAATTAATGAAATTTGTTTGAACTTTTTGAAAGTATCAAATTTGAATATTCATATTGTCAGTAAAGTATAGATGTATTTTTTGTCATTTATCTTTCAGTCACAGTAAAGTCCAATAATACAATTTACAAGTAAATCTATACGTATATACAAACACAACATACAAACATACAAATTAATGTACTGTTTCAATTTCCTTGATATGATTTTGTCATCTCCCTACACTGACCAGACAGCCAAGTCATTATTACTTCATCAACCGATTGTGATACTATTGATTATGGTGAAATGATAGAATCAACCCCCAAACACCGTTCAAATATTCCAACCAAACGAGTCTGACTCGACAAGTCCTGCATACCATATAGATCTAGAACTGCCGATCCCAGACACGCATTTTCGGTAAAGAGAAGAAAATATCTAATATCAAACTCGGCTGTAAACAATAGAATTTGACAAAATAGGTGCAGAACTTAAAATGAACAAAAATTGTATTTGAGAAAGTTAATGTGTCTTCGACTAAATGTCTTTGTTGTTTTGATAAAATGTCTTTTACAATTTCTTTAGTTTTGCTATTTACTTTGTGTCCGTCTGTGAAAGTCTTAGATTTCATGCCGTTGCAATATATTTTTCTTTGTAATTCTCTTGATTATCATTATTATCATAGTCTATTATCATCATTGCCATTGTTTTTGATACATTTTAAATGAGTCAAAGTGTTTTCTGTGTAAATTTTAAAACATTAATTTACATCGGGTAAAATCTGAATTTTATTTGATTTCAATCTTTAAATATTATATTGAACATCTAGCTTTGTATTTTATTATTTATTTGATATTTAAAACCGTTGCCACACCTCAAGCTGAATGCTTTCAGATCACGGTTGTCTCTAGGGCAAATGACGCAGCTTACACGCGTTTTTATGAACAGAAAATCCTAGGAATATGCGTGGCCAGCACAATGCCATAATGCCTATTTCTTTTTTTTCCCTCTCAAAACTAATTTCAAGTAGGCTTACTTATCACAGTTGGGTAGAGTCAAGGACATCCTACAGTGTCAGTAAAACTGAATGTAAAATATTCTGACCTGCTGCTAGACCTCTAGGTCCGAAATATTTTAAATTGTAACGTGACTTTACCCCCAACAAAATGTCAGGTACCCATCAGAGCTGGGTAGACTCAGGGACAACTCAAGTTCTGGTAAAAAATCCTAGCCTCCACCAGAATTCGAACCCAGGACCTTCCGATCGCCAGTCGAACTCGGCTACCGTGCAGTTATGTTAAATACAAACAATATATATCCCAGGTGTCAAACAGTTGCATTGAATTCAAATTTAATAAATAAGGAGAAAATGTTCCAATACATTTTTTTAGAATACTCTGGTCTGATGGTCGCCACTCCGATTTTGTATGAAAAAAAATATACTTGACATTGTTTCTTGCCACACAACTCCCTTGCATAAAATTCGATTCACTTGCAGATTTGGACCGACCTTTCTCAAAACTGGTTACCTTTAACTATTTGGAATCCGATGTTTCTTAAAATCATATGAGGTTCGTTTTCTCTAGCTCTCCCCGAGGCAAACATCATCAGATGTAATATGGCCGAATGGTTCCAAATTGAAAAGAACAACAACAAAGCCGTGTCTAATTTTGTTTTGTTTTTTTCACTCCTAGTTCTTTAAATGATCTTTTCTTGAAGCCAAACGTTTATTAAACATGACACTGGCCTTAATATGGAGTGACATATGTCAAGGGGTTTTTGATTTTTGAGAATGGAATTAGTAGAAAAAATAATAACAGAAACGATGTTAAATAATCTAAAATGCAGATCAGATTTGACGTGGAGTAATGTGCAGACGTTACATCGATGGCGCATGCGTCTGGAAGTGTACAGGATGTGGGGTATACAGATGGAATGGGTGAGTAAGTGAGTGTTTAAGGGTGTGTGTTTGTTTGTCTGGGAGAGAATGGGGTAAAAAAGAGAATAACAGAGAAACATATTTTGCAACGGCATTGAATCTAAGACTTTTCCGAGTCAGACAGACGCAAAATACATGAAAAAAAATTTAAAATAGACAAAGACAAAATGAAAACAAACAGACAATTATACAATTTAGGTAAATACATACATTTAGAATAAGAAATAGGTATACATTGTTATGTAAATCTCCAAGGAAACAAAAGACATCCAGACAAGCAGTGATGGAGAAATCATTAACATTAGTCTTTAAGATAGGAAAGCGAAAACTATTGATAAAGACATTTAGAAAGTAAGACTATAATTGACCATGACACATAGAAAATACATCTAGATATAGATAGGATATAGAAATATAATAGACTAAAACATCTAGATATATATATATATGATATAGAAATATATTAGACTAAAACATCTAGATATATATATGATATAGAAATATATTAGACTAAAACATCTAGATATATATATATGATATAGAAATATATTAGACTAAAACATCTAGATATATATATGATATAGAAATATATTAGACTAAAACATCTAGATATATATATATATGATATAGAAATATATTAGACTAAAACATCTAGATATATATATGATATAGAAATATATTAGACTAAAACATCTAGATATATATATATATGATATAGATATATATTAGACTAAAACATCTAGATATATATATATGATATAGAAATATATTAGACTAAAACATCTAGATATATATATATATGATATAGAAATATATTAGACTAAAACATCTAGATATATATATATGATATAGAAATATATTAGACTAAAACATCTAGATATATATATATGATATAGAAATATATTAGACTAAAACATCTAGATATATATATGATATAGAAATATATTAGACTAAAACATCTAGATATATATATATGATATAGAAATATATTAGACTAAAACATCTAGATATATATATATGATATAGAAATATATTAGACTAAAACATCTAGATATATATATATGATATAGAAATATATTAGACTAAAACATCTAGATATATATATATGATATAGAAATATATTAGACTAAAACATCTAGATATATATATATGATATAGAAATATATTAGACTAAAACATGTATATATATATATATATGATATAGAAATATATTAGACTAAAACATCTAGATATATATATGATATAGAAATATATTAGACTAATACATCTATATATATATATATATGATATAGAAATATATTAGACTAAAACATCTAGATATATATATGATATAGAAATATATTAGACTAATACATCTAGATATATATATGATATAGAAATATATTAGACTAATACATCTATATATATATATGATATAGAAATATATTAGACTAATACATCTATATATATATATGATATAGAAATATATTAGACTAAAACATCTAGAAATATATATGATATAGAAATATATTAGACTAATACATCTATATATATATATATGATATAGAAATATATTAGACTAAAACATCTAGATATATATATGATATAGAAATATATTAGACTAAAACATGTATATATATATATATGATATAGAAATATATTAGACTAAAACATCTAGATATATATATGATATAGAAATATATTAGACTAAAACATCTAGATATATATATGATATAGAAATATATTAGACTAATACATCTAGATATATATATGATATAGAAATATATTAGACTAATACATCTATATATATATATGATATAGATATATATTAGACTAAAACATCTAGATATATATATGATATAGAAATATATTAGACTAATACATCTATATATATATATATATGATATAGAAATATATTAGACTAAAACATCTAGATATATATATGATATAGAAATATATTAGACTAATACATCTAGATATATATATGATATAGAAATATATTAGACTAATACATCTAGATATATATATATGATATAGAAATATATTAGACTAAAACATCTAGATATATATATGATATAGAAATATATTAGACTAAGACATCTAGATATATATATATATGATATAGAAATATATTAGACTAAAACATCTAGATATATATATATGATATAGAAATATATTAGACTAAAACATTTAGATATATATATGATATAGAAATATATTAGACTAAAACATCTAGATATATATATGATATAGAAATATATTAGACTAAAACATCTAGATATATATATGATATTGAAATATATTAGACTAATACATCTATATATATATATATGATATAGAAATATATTAGACTAAAACATCTAGATATATATATGATATAGAAATATATTAGACTAAGACATCTAGATATATATATATGATATAGAAATATATTAGACTAAAACATCTAGATATATATATATGATATAGAAATATATTAGACTAAAACATTTAGATATATATATGATATAGAAATATATTAGACTAATACATCTAGATATATATATGATATAGAAATATATTAGACTAATACATCTAGATATATATATGATATAGAAATATATTAGAATAATACATCTAGATATATATATGATATACAAATATATTAGACTAATACATCTATATATATATATGATATAGAAATATATTAGACTAAAACATCTAGAAATATATATGATATAGAAATATATTAGACTAATACATCTATATATATATATGATATAGAAATATATTAGACTAAAACATCTAGATATATATATGATATAGAAATATATTAGACTAAAACATGTATATATATATATATGATATAGAAATATATTAGACTAAAACATCTAGATATATATATGATATAGAAATATATTAGACTAAAACATCTAGATATATATATGATATAGAAATATATTAGACTAATACATCTAGATATATATATGATATAGAAATATATTAGACTAATACATCTATATATATATATGATATAGAAATATATTAGACTAAAACATCTAGATATATATATGATATAGAAATATATTAGACTAATACATCTATATATATATATATATATGATATAGAAATATATTAGACTAAAACATCTAGATATATATATGATATAGAAATATATTAGACTAATACATCTAGATATATATATGATATAGAAATATATTAGACTAATACATCTAGATATATATATATGATATAGAAATATATTAGACTAAAACATCTAGATATATATATGATATAGAAATATATTAGACTAAGACATCTAGATATATATATATGATATAGAAATATATTAGACTAAAACATCTAGATATATATATATGATATAGAAATATATTAGACTAAAACATTTAGATATATATATGATATAGAAATATATTAGACTAAAACATCTAGATATATATATGATATAGAAATATATTAGACTAAAACATCTAGATATATATATGATATTGAAATATATTAGACTAATACATCTATATATATATATATGATATAGAAATATATTAGACTAAAACATCTAGATATATATATGATATAGAAATATATTAGACTAATACATCTAGATATATATATGATATAGAAATATATTAGACTAATACATCTCTCTCTATATATATGATATAGAGATATATTAGACTAATACATCTAGATATATATATGATATAGAAATATATTAGACTAATACATCTAGATATATATATATGATATAGAAATATATTAGACTAAAACATCCAGATATATATATGATATAGAAATATATTAGACTAATACATCTAGATATATAAATGATATGGAAATATATTAGACTAATACACCTAGATTTATATATGATATAGAAATATATTAGACTAATACATCTAGATATATATATGATATAGAAATATATTAGACTAATACATCTAGATATATATATGATATAGAAATATATTAGAATAATACATCTAGATATATATATGATATACAAATATATTAGACTTATACATCTAGATATATATATGATATAGAAATATATTAGACTAAAACATCTAGATATAGATTTACAAATGTCTACATATAAAAATACATCGTGATATAGAAATGCCTATATATATGGACAAAGGCACATCTCTCTCTCTCCCTCCCTCTCTCTCTGTATCAGTGGCGTAGCTAGGGGAGGGGGGGGTCCAAATTCGAAAGTCCCCCCGGGGCCCTACTTGAGGGGGGCCCCCAAAGGAGTGTCCGAATTATTTTTTCTCATGTAATAATGTCGAATATCAAAATGCAGGGGCCCCTAAAGAGGCCAAGCCCCCCGGGCCCCCAAATCCCAAGCAACGGCACTGCTCTGTATATATATATATATGTATATACATATATATATATATATATATATATACATATATATATATATATATATATAATAAATCCTTTATATATAGATATATTGACAGACAATGACTATTAGATATAGATATAGAAATATAGAGAGACAGATATAATAAAGAAATATTAAATGATATTTATATAGACAAAGCTATATTGATAAGACATATTATGAAAATCGATATAGAAAAGTGGTGGGTTTTGAAGGAAACATATCGGCAACAGATTTGCATATTGCATCCGTTCATTCATGCAAATTACCTTTTCTATGTTGAGTTTTTTACACACACACACAAATACACCCACACAAGAAGATACATTGATTTCGATCTACATAACATCTTAATTTATCATATCTAATTTCTACACACAAAAAAATCCGAAAACTGCCTTCAGTAAGATCTGGTTTCTCTATGTCACGTTTATACCCAAAATATTTATTTTTTAGGCCCAGAAATCGTGTTATTTTTTCCTTGCTAAAAAGTCAAAGAAGAATTTTATTTTTGTTTATATATCAATTTACTGTAACCACCAGGGTCTACTAGTTTTGTGTTTAAGAAATGGAGAGAAAAAAAAGATGCTAGGGACATTTAGGTTATGGAACCATTAGCCTCTCGCTTCTGGTCATCGAGTGTAGACTTTCATAGTCCAAGGTTGTAGACGTCATGGAGCCCAGACAAAAAATGAAAAAAATTGATGGAGGACGGGTGGGGTGGTGGGAGTAAGGGTTAAGATCATCTCCATCAAACGAAGGCCACTCTGTAAAGACGACGATCGTTTAAGCTTTCCCGTCCAGGGTCAGGTGTTAGAGCGTCGACCTGTGAAAGGATGGGTGGACATTTGGATCAATGGTTCAACAACCATTTAGTTCTACGGACATATTGGTACCAGTGATGCAGTATGTTAATACACGAATACACCCAGCTTATAAATAAACATATTATATATATTTTCTCTTATATGTTACAGGCGCTCATTCTATACATAATATTTTTTCGTCTCAAGCTTTTCTGTGGCTTAAAATTAGTACAGTATAGCATTTATAAAAGGGTTCTAAAAGCTGTCAAGTAGTTGCATTTTTTTTCTTTTTTGTTCAGGTTACCCATTCAATGCTTGACATCCACCTGGGACATATGAGAATCAATATGCAATTGTCCTTGCGTTGGTATGAGAAAATAGTTTTTCTATCTTAACCCTTACAGTCCCGGGCGCGTATATAGCGGAACTGAAGGCAGCATAGATAGAAGTAGGTCGGTACGGGAAGGGTTAATACCTTATGAGAACATTATCTATAATACAATGCTTTATATATTGCTAGTATTATTGCTAGTTTGCTCTTGGCCATCCTTTCCCTTTAGTGTTTCTAGATTTAGTGACTTATATGTGACTATTGATGTTTCACTTGTCGTAAATATTTACTTTTAATGCTTTTTTCTTCATTCTTTCTAGTTTAAAAAAAAATGTTTTCTTGTTAGATAAGTAAAATATTTGTTTTCTTAGAGTCTCTAAATTCGTCTTCATGATAAATTGGTCTTTTAGTTTTGTTCCTAAGTTCTTTGTATCTTCAGTTTTGGTTAAAATGTTATCCATAAAGAAAAAAAGTTTATATTTATAAGCTGATTTAGAACCATTTATTGTAACAGTTCTTTCTCTACTTATCAGTTGGTCTTGACTCCATTGTGATTGCGTAAAATGCGTTTATAATAAAAATAATGATGGTTATTTACGCTTCTATCCTTGCTATTTTATCATGCTCAATGCGCTCTAGAAGAATAAAGGTAATTAATACAAAAAAGATTTTAAAAAAGATAAACAATTAACTGTTCTGGCAAATCTTAATTATTAAAACACTTTAGACTTCATTACATGTTTCTATTTTAATTCCTTTAAAGGTTGATTTATTTTGTTATGCAAATACAATTTCGGTAAAAACCGAAACCCAGATTACTCCGTTAAATGACAAGTGTAAACATTTTAACTTTTTTCCAATTGTAATAGGACACGAAACTTGAATGCTTTGAGAGAGCATAATAGTGTTGTTTTTTTTATCATCTTGTTAATGCAAATTTACGTTAACTCACGCATACACGCAAACATACACACACACACACTAGAAAACACACACCGGGCTAAACGATTACACCGTGTGAATCGATCCTGGTTGCAAATTAAAAATCAGAAATCGAGGAATTTAAAGCCACGAAGATGACAAAGGACAAAATAAAAAAAACTATTACATTTCATTGTGGCTTGAAATATAATTTTACAACTCCGATTGAAAACCAAAAAAAAATACGACTTCAAAAAGTTCATGTTATTTTTTTAACCCCCAGCGGCACAAAGGGACACAATCATATGACAATAGAACTTCTGATGATTCTCTCATTGGGTTGACTTGAATAAAACTACAGTAAGGATTTCTTTTAACGTCTCCTTTTTATCTAGTTCAGGGGTCGGCAACCTAAGGCACGCTTGCCAAACTTAGCACGCAGAATGATTCTCAAAGGCACGCGAGAGCCTTCAATAGGTGTGGTTTTATTGAAAAAACATTTTCTGGTTCTGATTGAGCAAAACTGACTGCTGAAGCCGATGTTACTGAATCACACATTTCAATGAGTTTGCATTTACAAGGACCACTGAAATGGATTTGTATGATATTGCCGTGAAACTATTACAAAACATTTAACTACATGCACATCCCTATATTAAAGCATATGTACTTCGAAGAACTAAAAGCGGAGTTTTCTAATCAAAGGAAAGACTTTCAAATTGATGGGCTCATGTCAAACCTAACTGGTTTGATTTTATTACAACATTCTTAAATGTAGCTCTTTTTTTAAGTGGAGGGATAATGGCGATTTTAAAGTGTAGCAAGTTGAATTTTAAACATTTAAGAAATGGGCGGACAAATCTGGAAGGAAGCTGCCGAGGAAAGTCATCTGCTATTCTCAACTGCTAGGCATTCGCTCTTCTGCTTTCACTTACTCTTGTGAACAGATTTTATCGCACATGGAATCTGTTGAAAGCATACAAAAAGGTCACCTAAAATTGACCACTCAGAGTGACTGAATATGTATCTGACATTATACAATTAGCGAAGAGCATTCAAGGACAAGGCGTTCATTAATTGATACAGACTAATTACATTTAAAAGAGTTTTTATGCTAATCTTCTTTAATTAAACATAAATATAAGTAATTATAAAACAAATTTATTTGTTATTAATTTAATAAATATAGGAGGCTTATTTAACAGCACTATATTATGTCATTTCTGTAATTATTAATGTTTATAAAAAAACTCCTTAAATGGACAAACAATTCAGGAAATGTTTATTTACAACTGCTTAATTTTATAATAATTAAGTCTTGTAATGAATATCATAATGTCTGATTTATATAAAATAATTAGTCAGTAATATTTGTTATATTACAAAACATAACTTGTTTGGCATCACTATTGAATCAAATGTGGAAACGTTTTTTAATTAAAGGGAGATGATAAGCCTGTTTTATTTGAGTTAATATGTCTAATATGTTTCTTTTTTTACTTTGATAAAAAATAAATGGCTTACAATTTATAACTATAAAAAGATCAATATTGTAAAATGAATTTGAAAATCATATAAATTTAATATGAATTAAGAATTTAAATGTATACTTTCAAACACTACAATAACTACTTAGTTTGTATGATTACCATGTAATTATCCAATATGTTTAATAATATGTTACAATATTTGTCGACCAGTGCCAATAAATTCAAAAACACATTTAAGGACATCTTAGTTGAACCATAGATAATAATAAGATGCTACGCTTGCTCTATTTTTAGAGCTTATATGTACTTTTTTTTTCGTGCGCAACAACAAGGCTGTCTTAAATTACTTCTACGCACCTCCTTGGTGCTTAAATGTTTCAGCTGTATAGAACTTTCGATTTTAATTTTTTATTGAGAAAATCAAAGCGATTAAATAAAACGGAAGTGCTAAGTATTATACGAATCGGGAATTCCGAAAAGCAGTCTTTCGAGTCATATAGAAGAAATACTAAAGCAAGCGGTCCATGTGTATTATAGTCTATGGTTGAACTTCAACTAAGATCAAAATATAAAAAATATTAGTAAGTGTTAGATTTTTATACCTAGATCATTATCGTGACTTACGAATGATCATAATTAGACAATAATTGTCATAAATGTAAATGCTTAGTAATAAAATATAGTATTTGATCAAAGACTATGATAAGATGGACCACTTGCTCTATTTTTAGAGATGAAATGTTAGTTTGCGCATGTACGGCCTTCAATAAGTCATCAAGTTTTCCGGTGCACATCAAAATCTATAAAATCTATAATGGGCTGGACCACTTGTTCTATATCTACGAGATCTATATCTACTAGATCTATATCTACTAGATCTATATCTACTAAATCTATATCTACGAGATCTATATCTAATAGATCCATATCTACTAGATCTATATCTATATATACTAGATCTACATTTATATCTACTAGATCTATATCTACGATATCTATATATATATCTACTAGATCTATATCTACTAGATCTATTTCTACGAGTTCTATATCTATATTTACTAGATCTATATCTACTAAATCTATATCTACTAGATCTATATCTACGAGATCTATATCTACGAGATCTATATCTATATCTACTAGATCTATATTAAATTAAAAAATTGGTTACTTATATAGCGCTTCTATCCATGCTATTTTAGCATGCTCAGTGCGCTCTGTAAACACAATGCTGCCTGCTGGCGCAAATATGTTTACAGGCCCAAAACTCCTGCAGGGCGACAGGCATCCGTCGGCGGCCGGGCTAGAACCCGCGACCTGTCAGATGGTTTTTGGTTGACAGTCCGGTGATCTAACCGCTAGATCTACTAGATCTATATGTACTAGATCCATATATACTAGATCTATATCTACTAGATCTATACCTACTAGATCTATATCTACGAGATCTATATCTACGAAATCTATCTATATGACTAGATCTATATCTATATCACAAAGTGTCTGCTTGCAGCGATATATAACTCTTCCGTCGTTTAACGATAATCTGATCTAGACTTTGCTGTCTTGCCCCTGGACTGGATCGCGACCCCGGCCATTCGGGAAACTCTGACGTGGTGCATTATAATAAGAACTGACTCAACTGACTCAACTAACATCTATTCAATAACGAACAAAGGTTTATTTTATGTTTTTTCTTTGATATTTGTTGCGACTAAAATTACTTTTACTAAAAATACCATCTGGCTTTTTGTGTGTGTGTGTATCTCCTGAGGACCAGTCTGGATTTGATCTTCCTTAAGGGTACAGACATTTTAGCTTTTGAAACAGATTGTAATATGATTTTTTTTTCTTTCTTCTCATTTTTGTTTTACTTCAACTTTGTAAAACTTAAAAGAGTGGGATGGAGGGAGTAGGGTGTGAGAGTTTTTTTTTTTTTTACTCCTCTTTCGTTTTCATCATCGTCAAGTTAAACCACTCAGAAAATCTCTAATTACAATATTTCCTTGTATTCCGCGCGCTTCTGAGTGTGTGTGTGAAAGAGAGAGATTGTATGTGTGTGTGTGTGTGTGTGTGCAAGTGTGGGGATCAGTCTGTGTACTTGATAGCGTTTGTCATTTCCATCTCTTATTCGGGCGCAGTCCTCACTCTGACTGAACAAAAAGGCAATAACAACAACAACTATAACATTAGGTCATTATAATTGACTTATAGATCATTAGGTCATTATAATTGACTTATGGATCAAAGCATTGGGAGTAAAATATTGGATGGTGGTGGTGGAAGGGTAGGGGGGGGGGAGTCGCTGTCATTTTTCGTTAATTTTTTCTAACATTTGAAATATTAGTCAAGTGAGTGAGCCTTTCGGGCCTTTTTGATTTAATAGGATTAGTATAGCATCCTTTGATCAAGGATCGTGTGGCCAGCACAACGCCCAGAAGTCACTACTTTAACCGAACCGTAGAGCGCTTATATAATACATACACAGAGGCACTCTACAGTCCTGAATTAATCCCCTTTTTTTAAAACCTGGATTGAAAACAAAAATCCCCCAGATCTTTGGAATTGTAATCCAATAACTCTTACGATAGACCACGACAATATCGTGCTGTTCTCAAACAAACAAGAGGAACTCACTGACGTAAATAAGAAATTATAATTAGACAATCCGTCATCATTCAAAAGGAAGCTACGTCAAAAGATAAATAGGGCTTTTCCTTTTAAATAAATCTCAAAACCAACATGCGTAAGTATGGGGCACAGCTGCGGAGCGGAAGCTCGTTCAGCTTGCGTATCGAAGGACCCGACTTCGAATCCTGGCAAAAGCTACCCATTTTTTTAAACCCGGGGCTAAGTACTGGCCAAACAATCCTCCAGTGCAAGGGGTCGGGAACCTTTTTGTCTTAGAGAGCCATAGATACCACATGTTTTGTAAAGTAATTCTGTGAGAGCCATACATTATGTTTAAAACTAAAAATTCAAGTAAATGTGTGCATTTTGTGTAATTTCAACACTAAAAGTACAATAATTATAACTCTGAATTCTTCTGATGCTGAGCTTTAGCTCATTTGTAGAATGAAATATTATATTGATATGCAATTAATCTGTAGATAAAAAAAAGTCTTTAAAAAGCTTTTTTTTTAAATAATCGAACATTTGTCTGCGAGCCAGACGCAGCCATCAAAAGAGTCACATCTGGCTCGTGAGCCATGGGTTCCCGACCCCTGCTCTAGTGTGACGTTGCCACAGAAAAGTGGCGAGCGCTGCCGCACCGACCCTATGAATCAATTCTCGGCACGACGAGATAACTTTTCTTGTACACGCATAAAGAACTAACTCTGAACGACACACACAGATCTATATGTTAAACACAGATCTATATGTTGAACACATATCTATATGTTAAACACAGATCTATATGTTAAACACAGATCTATATGTTAAACACAGATCTATATGTTAAACACAGATCTATATGTTAAATACAGATCTATATGTTAAACACAGATCTATATGTTAAACACAGATCTATATGTTAAACACAGATCTATATGTTAAACACATATCTATATGTTAAACACAGATCTATATGTTAAACACAGATCTATGTGTTAAACACAGATCCATATGTTAAACACAGATCTATATGTTAAACACAGATCTATATGTTAAACACAGATCTATATGTTAAACACAGATCTATATGTTAAACACAGATCTATATATTAAATACAGATCTATATGTTAAACACAGATCTATATGTTAAACACAGATCTATATGTTAAACACAGATCTATATGTTAAACACAGATCTATATGTTAAACACATTTTTAAGTGATAAATATTTCATTGTTGGACGTAATGATATAGGACAGGGGTCGACAACCTTTGGATAATGGCGTGCCAAAGTTGGATTCCTAAATCTTTCAGCGTGCCAACAGCCTAAAATGTATCCTCTCATTTTCTTTTAGAAGAGACTTGAACTTGAATTGCATATTTAGGGCGTCTGCCGCGTGCCATTGAAAATATATCTGCGTGCCAAGTTTGACACGCGTTTTGTAGGTTGCCGACTCCTGAAATAGGATGTAAACCCATGGGATGTTATTGTTAATAAATCAATACTGCGTCGTTCTCAAGACATAAATAACTTTACAATATTAAATAAAATCCTTCAATCTGATCTCTGACATTAAATAAAGATTCTAGAATAATTATCTAGTGCGAAATCACGCTCTGCATCTTAGCACCTTGCAGTCGTAAATCCGGATGATTGTAATCCGCACCAAAAGGTGCTTTCAGATTAGAAGTTAAATTAATTCCACGGATTATTTCTCTGACAAAATCACTACACATTTTACATTCCCTGGCTATTTTGTAAATTCCATTTTCTTTTTTTTTATCTTCTTTATTTACCATCCGCCCTTGAATTAAAACTTTTTATTCCTATTTCTAATCAACGTATCTTGCTTGTAGTTTTTTTTATTATTATTTATTTCCTGCGCTTGTTGTCTTGTTGACGTTGGCTTAAGTTGTGATTTCTCTCCCGCGTTTGTTGGCGTTGGCGTAAGCTTAGGCTATCAAGACCTGGGCAGTTGCTTACTTTTTTCTTTTAGATTTTAAAGTATGTGTTTATTTGTATAAAAAAAAAGCATAGCCATTTGGCTTTAGCGTTTATGCTATCTTAAACTTTGGGTAAACGTAAATCTTCTATAAATCTATTAAACTTTGTGTTGTTTTTCTTTTAGATATCATAAACTGTGCAAATAGAGGATAAGGCAACTACGAGAAATGCGTTCCTCAATGAAAACTATTCTTCTTCTTCTTCATTGTACTGTGGAGACCCCGATAGACCCTAAGAAAAAGTCCACAATTTAAAGGTGATTTTGATGCACTGGGATCAAACGTGTGCATTAACTACTTATAAATATTTTATAACGTACAAACAGGAGTTATAAACAGACAACGGAGTTTCATTAAAGGTATTTAGTGATGATTTATAAATCAGTACAGAAGGGGCAGTGATGGAGGCTTGTTCCAGTGAGTTCCACAGTTTAATGGCTGACGAAAAAGTATAAATACTTTTTTAGAGATGTATTTTGCATTGTATGAAAACGTTTCTTTCACACACAATTTATATCTTTTTCATCTTTTGCGCACACATTACCTTCGTAATTTAGGCTTTCCTTCTTATTCTTTCTCAATTAACCAGGCTGGAGAGTTTCTTGTTATGCGTTAAATGTAAGTATGTCCATATTTATGTACATAAAAACGTAAGCTACCCTTCGGACCAAATTGATCCATAGCGCCGACGAAGCAGCGTTCACCAGTTTCTTTGGCCACGGCATTGTAGGAGATGTATGGCCAGCGCATTGCCCAGCCGCCTTTACTTTATCACAACTAATATCAAAACAATTCCTAGCTTGCGCCAGGATTCGAACCCAGAACCTCCGGTGCGCAAGCCGAACATGCTGCCCCATTATTTATGTACAGAGCTCTGATTAAAATAATACATTCTACAAGCACATATGTGTTGCCAGGGTTCAGTCAAATGTATGAACTGTTTGTCTGCTATAACATTATAACATGAACTGAAGGTATTGACCATACTCCCAAATGTTTTATCCTGGATAGAGTTATTGGTAAGGCCGTGTTGGAGGGTGTTCATAAGTCTACCCAGCTCGCATGGGTACCAGACAGTAGTTTGGGGTATAAGGTTGTGGGTTAAGCATTGACCACACAATCCCCTATTATGTCGTGGCCAGAGAAACATGTGAACGCTGTTTCATATTGGTCTGAAAAGGATACGTCAGTACTCACTTAAATGGTATCTTTCAAAACTTCCAACAACAATGAAAAACACTAATGTTAAATGATCTTGTCACAAATCGATTCCGTTACCTAATAAAAAAGAAACGTTTTGTAAAATGAAACCAAACAAATATATATTGATGTCACAAAATATTTTAAACTAAATGTGTGTTCATGTAAAATTGTGAAAATATTTTGGAATTTTTGTGTGAATCAGACACAAAATACTTTCCCATGTTAATTTTCAGTTAAGGGAATGTAGAATTTGTTAACGACGTGTTTTAAACACAATCATGGGCTTTCTAAACGCTTCCTTTTCTACCCTGTATCGCTGACGCAGGCATTACAACGAGATTAAAATGTTGCAGAAATAGGCACGACGCTTTTGTTTGTGGAAAATGCATATTTCTGATCTAGAACATGGATTGCGTACCCTTGTTCTTCTCAAAATTCAATGGGCCGTATTGCTGCTGAGAGTTAACACCCTTGCCCCTTGCAAGTCAGTAATAAAATATTGACTTGTATAAGGGGCAAGGGTGTTAACTCTCAGCAGCAATACGGCCCATTAAACTTGAAGCTATCTCTTTTGGAGAAGCAAGTTTTCCGTGGACATTAAACAATGTTTTATGTAACTTGAATGTTCTGGAAAAAGAGCGGGTGAATGGGGGAGGAGGGGGAGAAACTGGCGCCATTTTACCCAATCCAAATGAGATCAAATATTCTTATCTTATAATTTAAATAAGAGCATTTAATAAATGTAAAGAGGGGATTGATGCTTACGACGCATTTCCAGATATTTGCAGTTTGATAGAAGCTTTAGTTGTTTGTCATCCTGACTAGTACAAGTAATCCATTACAACTTATCTTATATATTACATACGCTCCTTTTTTGACGAAGATTATTGCGTCCTGCGCTCATACGTGGTATGACTCTAGTCTAGCATTTTGATCAGTGTTTTAAATTATGTTAAATTACTGATTTTCCTGCTTTGTTCAGGCAACCCATTCCATACCCGGATGGCACTCGAGAAGAAAGAGTACTTATATCTATTTGTTCTCGCATATGGGATAAGAAAAGTGTTTTTTTTTCCTTTTGTTTATCTGAGCATTGTAACAGATTGTTATTGTATTTTTAATTACAATTAAATGCCATATGTATTATTAATACTTTAATCTTTGCTCTTCTATGTAGATTGCAACAAGTAAAATGAAATTAACATTTAAAAGACATATTTTAAGCAAACATTTTATATCTCAATAAATAATTTTTTTTAAATTAATTAATCAGTCATTGATACTCGCTGACGTAATTATGGGGAATTGTGGTCCTTGTCAGTTCTGCACCTATGACCTATCTAACGGTGCGCAATTGTGTATTTGTTGTTCCAAAAAAAAAAAAGCTATTTCTTTTTCAAGAAGTGCTAGACCAAGGTGCACTATTGAGAGGTCATATAGTTGTACGTAAATAGACCTAGATCTATAGTTCTATACATAGACTAGACTTGAAACTTGTACATTGAAGTCGGATTATTAAAGTGTTTAATATTTCATCAAGAGACTTGCTCAAAGTTCTGTTGTTATTTACTTCCGAAGTTGTCCAGTGTCTAGACAGCGAGTCAAGGGAAAGAATCCCACACGTAATGAGAAATCACCATATAGAGACCACCTTATCAAATTTCACATAATAAAATGACATCATAGATGTGTTCTATCATGCATATAGATGTATTTTCTCCCCATATCGAGGATAAAACTGGCAAGCGTACAATTTATCAACAGGATATATCAACTCGTGCATATTGTCAAAAAGATATATCGACACAGGAAAACTTTGATAACTGGGCTAGGGTAATATCCGTGTTCTTAGTTGTATGTTAAACGCGCTCTGAGCTTACATTATGTTTGTCGGCAGCGCTATACAAATATTATTATTATTATTATTATTATTATTATTAATTATATATTTTTAAAAAGGAAAAAAAACACACTAATATGGCGTTATAGGGCAGCGTTAAAGTCAGCTAAAATCAAATTCAACATTAGTTTACTGCATTTTAAAGTTATAATAGTTTGCTAATTAATACAGTTAGTATAATTTCTAAACAATGTTATTTGAAAAAAAATAATCAAAACCTGACCTTAAAGTTCACGATATCAGAGAGGGTGTTGGTCTGAAAAAAATAGATAAAGCTTTAACAAATGAAATCAAAACAGACATTTCAAATGTCTTCCGTACATTATATTCCATATTGGTAGGTAAAGTTGACCATTCTCTGTTCCCATGACAAAGAAGAGGATTGCGTCAACTGTATCAAAGAAAAAGATATTAGTAAATGCAAACTATTCGTTAAAAACATTTTACTCAAACTAAAAATACAAGTTATCAAGTCCAAGAAGGAATTTGAGAAACTTTTAGCTTTCATAAAAAAATACAAATGCAAAAAAAATAATATTATTTAACTAAAATTTGACATAAAATTAGTTACACCTCCATAAACTTTTAACGATTTAAAAAATGTAGTGTATTTTTTATTACATTTATTTTTGTAATTACTTTTGCTTTTTTGGAAAAATATTATTCTTATTTTCAATATTGGTTTACGATATAAAAGATTCGGACCACGGATAAGCGTAAGACGCAATACTCTTCTTTATAGAAGAAGCGTCTGTAATATATAAGATAAGATACAATATTATCTCTCACTCATCCACTCAATCCTCTCCGTGCTAGCTGGCGCTTGAGGCGAAAGCCAGATTCATCCATCTATCTCGGTCCACTGCAGCTCGAGGGGCTGTTTAGTGTTTGTAAGTTCAGATCTCTAGCCTTCAGGTCCCGTTCCACTGTTCTTCTCTATGTATCTTTTGGTCTTTAGGTCCTCATTTGATATAGTTTTTGGCCAGAAGATCTTGAGGATACGTTGTAGGTTTTGTGTCTGGAAGACCTCCAGTTTCCTTTCAAATGTGGTTGTAATTTCCCAGCATTCAGATCCATACAAAAAGGCGTTGAGAACATTGTTCTTGAATGTCCTTCTTTTGGTGTGGAGGCTGAGGCATGATGTTCTCCATATGGGTCTGAGCAGAGGAAAAGCCAGTTTTGCCTTTTCTGGCGTTGATTTTGCAGGTCGCAGTCACCATTCGTTATCATTTTACTGACTAGGTTGGTAAATTTCTTGACGTTTTCAAGTTCTTTCTCGCCTATAAAATATTAGACATGAAAACAATCGTTTAGGCTTAGAATATCTATTGAATATTAACCTTTACAGTCCCGTGCGCGTATATAGCGGAACTGAAGGCAGCATAGATAGAAGTAGGTCGGTACGGGAAGGGTTAAGAATTGACTAATCAAGTTAGATAGAGACATACAGTGTTTGAAAGGGGGGGGGTGGTCATTAAGTTTAATGGTCAGCTAGCGTAAAGAAGAATAAACAGATTAAAGTTGTGAATGCGCACAGAACGTGAATGACAGAGAGAGAGAGAGAAGAGAGAGAGAGACAGAGACAGAGAGAGAGAGAGACAGAGAGAGAGAGAGAGAGAGTGAGAGAGAGAGAGAGAGAGAGTGAGAGAGACAGAGAGTGAGAGAGAGAGAGAGAGAGAGAGAAATAAACAATTTTCACAAAAGTGCATATTTGTTAAGAATGTTTCTTACGTCATTAGTTTGTATTTAGAGAGAAACTGTTACTCCATCTTCCTCTTATGATTGTCTCTCATTGAGTGTGTGCGCCTAATTGAACGTACTCCAGTATGGCCCTCATTCAATGTGTATTTGTAGAGTATGTGTTTGTCAGTCTGTGTGTGTGTATGTGTGTGAGTTTGTTTTGGTTTACCGTCTTTAATTAAAACGCGTGTCATCGTGACAGCTGACACAAAAAAAACAAAAAAAAAGATAGGAGCTTATCAGGGAAATACGTTGGCCTAATTCCTGACAGGATGTCACAGTGACCAATTCAAAAAAAGTTCCCTTGAAACAGGAAGCTTTTAGTCTGGCATCGCTCCCTTTCCACACACAAACATACACACACACACTCATAATTTAAGTTAATACTGCCATATTCATTAGCTTCTTTGTAATTCCATGTCTCCGAACAAAAGCCAAACACCAGATTGAGCCCAGAAGTTTTTGTCGAAGTCCAGAACGGATTAGGCCAGATCAGGTCACACCAAGAAGCCGTCTGTCATCATTGGTGTACTTTAAATGAAAAATGATATCCTTTTGGACGGTAAATGTAATAAATCTGTTATCAGTAGAAAGTCGGGTGACGTTGTAAACTTTGACTTATGAAAAAGAAAAGACAGATTTATTGAGACTTCTGTCTCAAAATATCGGTATTGTACGATAGTAAGTCTTCCTTTTTAAGACTGATTTGATATATATATATAGGATGAATAAGGAAGCGTTCAGAAATTTTCTGAAGGCCACGGAATACAAGGGAGATAGTGTGGACAGCACAACGCAAAACCGCCTTACTTATTTCATACTACCATCAGGGCCCCATCAGAGCTGGATAGACTCAGGAACAACCTCCAGACCATCAGGGACCCATCGGAGCTGGATAGACTCAGGAACAACCTCCAGACCATCATGGACCCATCAGAGCTGGATAGACTCAGGAACAACCTCCAGACCATCATGGACCCATCAGAGCTGGATAGACTCAGGAACAACCTCCAGACCATCAGGGACCCATCGGAGCTGGATAGACTCAGGAACAACCTCCAGACCATCAGGGACCCATCGGAGCTGGATAGACTCAGGAACAACCTCCAGACCATCATGGACCCATCAGAGCTGGATAGACTCAGGAACAACCTCCAGACCATCATGGACCCATCGGAGCTGGATAGACTCAGGAACAACCTCCAGACCATCATGGACCCATCGGAGCTGGATAGACTCAGGAACAACCTCCAGACCATCAGGGACCCATCGGAGCTGGATAGACTCAGGAACAACCTCCAGACCATCATGGACCCATCAGAGCTGGATAGACTCAGGAACAACCTCCAGACCATCATGGACCCATCAGAGCTGGATAGACTCAGGAACAACCTCCAGACCATCATGGACCCATCAGAGCTGGATAGACTCAGGAACAACCTCCAGACCATCATGGACCCATCAGAGCTGGATAGACTCAGGAACAACCTCCAGACCATCATGGACCCATCGGAGCTGGATAGACTCAGGAACAACATCCAGACCATCATGGACCCATCAGAGCTGGATAGACTCAGGAACAACATCCAGACCATCATGGACCCATCAGAGCTGGATAGACTCAGGAACAACATCCAGACCATCATGGACCCATCAGAGCTGGATAGACTCAGGAACAACATCCAGACCATCATGGACCCATCAGAGCTGGATAGACTCAGGAACAACATCCAGACCATCATGGACCCATCAGAGCTGGATAGACTCAGGAACAACCTCCAGACCATCATGGACCCATCAGAGCTGGATAGACTCAGGAACAACCTCCAGACCATCATGGACCCATCAGAGCTGGATAGACTCAGGAACAACCTCCAGACCATCATGGACCCATCGGAGCTGGATAGACTCAGGAACAACATCCAGACCATCATGGACCCATCAGAGCTGGATAGACTCAGGAACAACCTCCAGACCATCATGGACCCATCAGAGCTGGATAGACTCAGGAACAACATCCAGACCATCATGGACCCATCAGAGCTGGATAGACTCAGGAACAACCTCCAGACCATCATGGACCCATCAGAGCTGGATAGACTCAGGAACAACCTCCAGACCATCATGGACCCATCAGAACTGGATAGACTCAGGAACAACATCCAGACCATCATGGACCCATCAGAGCTGGATAGACTCAGGAACAACCTCCAGACCATCATGGACCCATCAGAGCTGGATAGACTCAGGAACAACCTCCAGACCATCATGGACCCATCAGAGCTGGATAGACTCAGGAACAACCTCCAGACCATCATGGACCCATCAGAGCTGGATAGACTCAGGAACAACCTCCAGACCATCATGGACCCATCAGAGCTGGATAGACTCAGGAACAACCTCCAGACCATCATGGACCCATCAGAGCTGGATAGACTCAGGAACAACCTCCAGACCATCATGGACACATCAGAGCTGGATAGACTCAGGAACAACCTCCAGACCATCATGGACCCATCGGAGCTGGATAGACTCAGGAACAACATCCAGACCATCATGGACCCATCAGAGCTGGATAGACTCAGGAACAACCTCCAGACCATCATGGACCCATCAGAGCTGGATAGACTCAGGAACAACCTCCAGACCATCATGGACCCATCAGAGCTGGATAGACTCAGGAACAACCTCCAGACCATCATGGACCCATCGGAGCTGGATAGACTCAGGAACAACATCCAGACCATCATGGACCCATCAGAGCTGGATAGACTCAGGAACAACCTCCAGACCATCATGGACCCATCAGAGCTGGATAGACTCAGGAACAACATCCAGACCATCATGGACCCATCAGAGCTGGATAGACTCAGGAACAACCTCCAGACCATCATGGACCCATCAGAGCTGGATAGACTCAGGAACAACCTCCAGACCATCATGGACCCATCAGAACTGGATAGACTCAGGAACAACATCCAGACCATCATGGACCCATCAGAGCTGGATAGACTCAGGAACAACCTCCAGACCATCATGGACCCATCAGAGCTGGATAGACTCAGGAACAACCTCCAGACCATCATGGACCCATCAGAGCTGGATAGACTCAGGAACAACCTCCAGACCATCAGGGACCCATCGGAGCTGGATAGACTCAGGAACAACCTCCAGACCATCATGGACCCATCGGAGCTGGATAGACTCAGGAACAACCTCCAGACCATCATGGACCCATCGGAGCTGGATAGACTCAGGAACAACCTCCAGACCATGGAAAAAAAATCTTTTTCTCAAGATTCAAACCCAGGATAATTAGTACGTAATCCAAGCGCGCGCCATAGAATTGAAACTCTTAGAGGTGTTGGGGGGGGGGGTCGGAAACGAAAACTTAGTCATAACATGAAAGAATTCCAGGTTTGAATTTCTCGGGTTCGAATACTGGGAAAAAATTGTTCAGATTTGTATCTGGGTTCGCAGGGTGTTATCAACTCTGAAACTAGTTGTTATTTTAAAGAAACGGGTGCTGGACATTAAGGCTGACCACTCAATCTTTACGCATGTGGTAATCAGCAACACTGGTGAATAGTAATTTACTAGTCTAACGAATTTACATAGTCTTAAAAGAGAACTTTTACTTTTGGTTTGCTCGGTAAAGCCGGTGGGAATCTTTTTCTTTAATGGCTGTCACGAGGTCACTCCAACTCTATGCATTTGAATTGGCTACAAAACTTCTACTAGTTGGCCATATTCAGAGAAAGGTGCCCTTTTACGTGACGTAATATGGGCTTTAAGCATTTAAACTCAAAAGCAATCGGAATGATGATCCAACATGGTGACTTTTTACACGAAATATTACACAAAACTGTTCTAAAAGATTTATCAAAGTCATATTATGTTCTCATTCCGCTTTCGTTGTTACCTACGCACATGTTAGGTACAAAACTATTCTGTAACTATTCTAGAGCTATAGAGCTATAGAGCTAAGCTAATACATATATTGGTAATACGTTAGCTTCTTGAGACGGCATTGGAAACATACAGATGACTAAATGCCGTATGTATAGTAAGCGATCTAAGTATTTTGACAGAGGCGATGTAATGGGTTTGGTGTAAGCAATGTAAGTAATGTAACGTATATATTTTAAGCAACATAATGTTTTCACACTAAGCAATTTAACGTATATAAGGTATATATATACTGTTAAAGATGTAAGCATTGTGATGTAAGCGATCTTATGTACGTAATTTATATTTTACGTGTATTGTTATGTAAGCGATGCAATTATTGTGATGTATTGATGTAACGTACCGAAATGTCAGCGTTGCAAAGTATGATGCGGCTACGGAAATACTCCTACGGCACAAACACCGTCCAGGTCCGCCATTTGTCCGTAGGCTCCGAGTATTAAGTCATCTGATTACCTGTATTGTCTCTCTGTAGGTCGGCAGTCAGCTTCAAGTACATCCCCATGCATAACTCGGCATACTCACGGACCCCTGACATATCTAGTGATTACCTTAACTCCATAAGGAATTGAGTCATTGTCGTTTGGTTTATTACCTCCAGGTAGATTCCAATGACATCCGAAATGTCAAAATATTTGGGATTTCAGCAAAGTAAACATGTAATGTTTCATACTATTGCTCAGATCAGATTGAATTCTGATAACATGTAATTAAAAGTAAGCGGGACTAAAATTAATTGGATGTTATTTTTTTTTTTTAATGCTTGATACTTGTATTAACAAAGCACAATATAAATTTGACCTCTCAAAGTGAAAAGGATATGGAATCTGATATTCCCAAAGTGTGCACATTTCTATTTGTGTAGACATTTTGTAAATGTGGATAGGTGGTGGATGTGTAATCAAAGGGAGGCGTAAAATAGAGATGTAAAGAAAGAGAGAGAGAGAGAAAGAGAGAGGGATAGAGAGAGGCAAGAGATAGAGAGAGAAAGTGAAACTGGGTAAATAGCTGAGAGAGAAAGACGGAAATGGTAAAATAGAGAAAGAGGGAAAGAGAGAGAGATAAAGAGAGATAAGGATAGACTCAGAGAAAGGAGAGAGAAAGGCAGGGAGTGACAGAGAGGCAGATAAAAAGGAGACTGAACGCTAGGTAAAACTGATAGAGAGAGAGAGAGAGACATAGTGTCAAGATAGAACGAGTAAATTGTCAAGCTAAAGCTGGCAAGTACAATTGTTCAACACTTGTTCAATGTATGCACAGAAAATAAAAACACAATTTATTTAGCGACATTGATTTTATCCTGAAATGCAAATTTTAAAACGCCCTATGCACCCCCCCCCCCCCAGTAAAAAAACAACAAAAAACAAAAAAACTACAAGCAAAACAAAAAACAAAAACAGCTAAAATCAGAACACGAGAAATCCCAACTGAACATAAAATTACAGTTATTAATTTGCTTGCATTAAACTTAAGCAGTCTAACCATTAAAACACCCACTGAATGTAAGGGGGGGGGGGGAATCTTTAGTATAGGTCTAAAATAGCAGCTTTGATATAGTGTTTTATTTTATTTAGAAGAAGACGTCCTGTAATACTCAATACTAACACCATATCTGGCTAAACAATGCATCGTCCATTTCATAGGTTATACGCAGAATGTCATATTGAATTACTTATGAAATCGTCATACTAGTCTTAACTACATACTTCAAATTACACGTGTGGGTAGTTTTAATAACAGTTCTTCCGTACTTGTTTTATTATTAAAAAAAAATATTTGTTTCGCAATCACAGTTTGCACATAAATCTTTTTATTTTTATTATAGTGCCAGACAAATGTTTGCTGTGTTTTTAACCTTATCGCTGGATATTCTTTTTTTTAACTAAACACGTTGTTGATAATAACGTGCACTGATATAAGCAATCTCATTGTAATTTTATTTAAATGGTTAAACCTGAAGATTCAAAATTTAAAATAGAAATATTTAAGACCAAGCATTTATTTCTTTTTTTTTTTTTTAAATCAAAATTTATTGCTTTTCGTTAACAGGTTAATTTATAGATCAAAATTCATATAAAAAAATATAAGTTTAATAGCTATTTTACAAAGTTTGAATAAATTATAATATACATTTGTAATTTTTAAAAAAAGTAAATCTAGTTCTAAATTCTTTGTTGAATTTCTTTATTATTATGTTTGAACTAATGAGTCTTCTTATCTTATCTTATACATAACAGACACTCCTTCTATAAAGAAGATTATTGCGTCCTACGCTCATCCGTGGTTCGAGTCTAGTCTTGCCTTTTTATTAATGTTTTAAATGATGTTAAGTTACTGGTTTTCCTGATTTGTTCAGGCAATCCACTCCATGCCCGAATGCAAATCTGGAAGAAAGAGTATTTATCTGCATCTGTACTCGCATAAGGGATAAGAAAAGTGTTTTCTTCTTATATATGCTTGATGTTATGAGAATTTGACACAGGTAAGAATGTTTGCTTAGGTTCTGCTTATACTTTCTGGTTTTCAGGTGTTTCTTATCATATATAGTCGAGACGCCCATTAAAAGGAAAACTAACAACGGACATGAACAATGCTACAGATTTATTCACAGTCACGGACTGTTGTATGAATATGCATGCACACACACATACACAAACACATATCTCTCCAAACCCTACACACATATACAGATACACAACCACACACTTGCGTACAAACACACTCCGGCACACATCCGCAAACGAAACCTATAGTATATATATCTAATAATATTAAACGAGAAAAAATTGGGGGTATATTTGTTTGTGGGTTTGTTTGTTTGTTTGTGTGTTTGTGTCAGCGTTCTCGAAAACGGGCCCTACGATTTTCGCGAAAACTGTCCTATTGATGTATTCTGGTGAGAAAATGCGTTTTAGATCAATCTCATTTCATTTGAACCACTGCTTGACCCTCAATTTCGGGAAAAACCACTGACCATTTCTAAAAATAGATTTTAAATTGGGCTAAAAGAAAAAAAAAGCATGTCATTGGATTCCCCATATAGCGCGATCGCGTTCAATACAACTCTTATGACGTCATAGCCAAGACGACTTTTATTTAGTATCCGCGTTTCGGTAATTCCCGTTTTAAGCATTTAAATCGTTACCATTTTCGCCGCGCAATGAAATAAAATCAGCATGACATTGTATCATCAATAAAAAAAAAAGTTAAGTTATGTTTTTACTTTGTATTTTGCACTCCAATTAGTTTTTAATATGCTTCTTTTAAACTCAAAGTGAGCTTTCGTAAACATCTTTTAACTACCTACATGCTCTATACACCACGTGTTTACGATTTGTGGCGATGCATTCTTCTACACATATATTATTATTTGTATTCACGGATACACTAGATAGTTTATGTTTCTGAGATAAGTAAGATTTAAAGCTATTATCAATATCTTTTTTTCTATCCTTTAAATGTGTAGTTAATTTATGTTGAAAACTAATTTATTTTTGCACTGGTTGATTGTAGTGTAAATAAACAGATTAAAAAAATGCCAGACTAGACTCGGACCACGGATGAGCCTAGGACGCAATAATCTTCTTTATAGATGGAGCGTCTATAATGTATAAGATAAGATATGATGGGGTAAGATTAGTTTGATAGTTTATATTATGATTGAAAGAGTCCAAATTTATTTAGCCTAACCCTTACCGATACATAAACAATTAGGGTACTATTAAAGTTGTGGTATACATTAAAACTTATATCGTTAATTGCATAGTTATGATGGTAAGTAATTTATACAGTCTTGAAAGTTATAACATTTACAACTTCAGGAAAATGCTTGGCAGACGAAAAAAGAATAATTATATTTTAAACTTGAAAAAGAGAAAGGCATGGACATAAGCCTATGTAGCGCCCCAGGGCAAAAGTTTCAGCGACGCACACTTGCATACTCTAACTGCTTCATTAAATACTATATTTAGGTAATATCTGCCGCCAACCACCCCCCCCCCGTTTAGAAGTGTCGCCCCGAGCATATGCCCCCTCTGCTTCACCCCCCCCCCCCTATGTGAGGCCACTGCTGATGATAGTGCAGAAGCAGCAATATTTCAAAAATTATTTCTTGCATGACTTCGGAGGATAAAAATGATTCAGTGGATACAAATGTAAAACCAAACTAAGCAGCCTATCTAAGGTGCATTAACAACAATTAAAGAATAAACAAATGTGTAGATTACAGCAACTAGAAAATGAAACTATAGATGAGACTGAAACGAGATTGGATTATCAAAGAAAGCGTATGACAAAACAATTAGAGAAAGAAACTGCAAAAGAACGAGAAAGACAATTGGAAGAAAAAAGTAAGCGGAGGAAAAAACAACTAGATAAGGAACTTAAATTCATGTTTCGCATTGGCTTCGTTTAACGTAGATGACGATCGGACAATCAATAGTCACGGAATCTACAGCTTCCTAGCAGCAGGCCAAGTCTACCAGAAGATGAATATGGCAGTAAATCCAACACAAAATGTTAAGGATGAATTTAAAAGTCCACAATACGGACGGATGTACTTTTTAGATTCAGATGACGCCGTCACCGAGCAACTGAAACTTCCACTCAATCATGAAATCAGTCAATCTCTTATTAACTCATTGGAACTAATCATTAGATCAAGCAACTCTCTTGCACAAACTTTTATGATGATGAGAGAAGTGGAAGAAAAGGTCAACCGTCATGCTACTGAAGAAGTTCATGCACCACCGTATGTGCGGCTTATTTTCACATCGCCAGAAGGATCCGTATGAAAAAATAATAATGCACCTTTATCCGGCGAAGTATGTACTGTCGTTACATTAAATTCAGATCAAAGCAATCCAGATAACGAAATGGTGGTTCATAAGCGTATCCAAAATAATTTTACTTTGAAGAATTTAGACAGCCGCGTAGAGCCTTTTACTTACCCGCTGTTTTTTTCTAAAGGGAGATTAGGCTTCTCTGTTGATATGCCTATAAAAACGTCTTATGCGAGCCGACAGCACCTTACACGCTTTGAAATGACCCAGTACCGTATTGCTTCCCCATCTTACCAAAAACCTACATTCTCAAGCTGACTGTGTGTGGTTCCTGATATGCGAGAAATTAAATTCAATGCCCTGCATTTTGGAGGCCTTTTTTTCAGCTAATAACAGCTTATCAATGGGCATTAATTAAATTATATCATTAAGTAATTGTTCTTTTGAAAGCCTTTAAAGCAGATTACAATAGATATTGCAATGAAAAAGAAAAGAGATGACTACAAAATACATTTGTAGGCCCATACCTGATTAAATATACTCCCTGTAAATAGTAGCCTAAACTATATGCATGTATCTTATTGTTTACAATTTCTCTATTGTTTTAAAGATCTTTGATGTTAAAGATATGTATAAAATATTCTAACAATATTATTAATTTCACCCTATAAAGACCCCGATATTATATATAAGAGACGCACATACATCTACATATAAAGCCTACACAAAGAAACATACAGATATAGATAGCGTTTCGACTCACACACATACACACATACACACATACACACATACACACATACACACATACACACATACACACATACACACATACACACATACACACATACACACATACACACATACACACATACACACATACACACATACACACATACACACATACACACATACACACATACACACATACACACATACACACATACACACATACACACATACACACATACACACATACACACATACACACATACACACATACACACATACACACATACACACATACACACATACACACATACACACATACACACATACACACATACAGACATACACACATACACACATACACACATACACACATACACACATACACACATACACATAAACAATCATTCGCTCGTTCGCCCACATATTTTATTAAGTCTAAACCCACAACAAAGTCTAGAATATAACAAAATTGAATTGGCTAAATATAAGTTTAGTGGAAGTTGTGTTCTGCTGTAGTTTTATAATGGTTTAATAATAGAAAGGAGATTATTTCTAAAACGTACGTTACATATTTTAAATATAATGAATATTATAAACTTTATCCTACACGTGTCAGACGCTCGTTCTATAAAGAAGATTATTGCGTCCTTCGCTTATCTCTGCTTTGTGTATATAGTCTTGCATTTTGATTAGTGTTTTAAATAATGATAAGTTACTTGTCTTCCCGGTTTGTTCAGACAACCGATTCCATGCCAGATTGCCACTTGGGGAAGAAAGAGTACTTAAATGCATCTGTTCTTGCAGATGAGATAAAAAAAAAGGTTATTTGTTCTTTTAGTAAAAGACGGCTAGTTTAACCTAAAATAATATTCAATCAACGAAATTATTGTTGTTGTTTTTTTTTAATTTATTTATTTCATTAAAAAAAAAACACAAACACGCTCGTAAACTTAATTAAAAAGAGAGAAAAATAATACATTAATATTTTCTTTTATTGCAGACATCAAAAAGCTCTCTGCGTGACCTGAAGCCGGGGACAAAACATGATGGAGACTACAGTTAAACCCAACGATATAACGTAGTCCCTGGAACGATTGATGCCAAGATAGTTCGTCGTCCAGAGCAGCGCAAGAATCGAGACATCGGCGCAGCACCGCCGGACCATAATTGCTTAACTTCCTGTGTAGTCTGCCGATAAAGAGAGCACAATTATGTTCTTCGGATAATCAGAAATAAATCTAGAGTTACCGCCTAACACCTTTTTTAAAAAAAAAATTCCTACTGGATACTGCAAGGGAAAAACTTCAGTTTAAAAAGAAATCATACAAGTTGGCAGCAAAGTCATTTTTTATTATTATTAGTGGATCAATAACGAGCCCACGAAACGCTATGTACAGCGATCGTCTCGACAATGGGCCCTCGTCTAGCGCAGGAAATGAACTCGATTTCAATGCATCTTCTGTATCCCAGCGGCCTCACAACTTAAGCGTCGCTTCGCACACATATCAATCTTGGCCGAGCCTCATGCAAACAGCAATAGACGACGAGTTGCATCCAGTGTCCCCCGCCTCCACCTATTTCAATTTCAGCCAGGGCGACAACGAATTCGATTTTCCCAATGCGAGCACAAACGGATCTAACAGCTTCGATTACGATTACAGCGACTTCGACAACGAGATTCCGCTGGACGAGATACTTCCGGTATCGTTTGTCTACGGCGTGACGTTAATTGTGGGCGTGATCGGGAACTTGCTGGTCATCACAGCCGTGGCCAGGGACAGGAGACTGAGGTCCATCACCAATATCTTCTTGACCAGCCTTGCATGTGCTGATCTAACACTTCTATGTTTTTGCGTGCCAGTCAAGGTCAGTATAAACATGTGTATCCGTGCGTGTGTACGAGTTATACAATTTAAATGCAGGTATAGATCTAGACTCATTGGCAAAGCGCTCTTTCTTAATGCTAAATGTTTAAACATCTTTGTTATGTAGGGAGTACAAATAGATCAAAGGTAACATGAACTTACAAGTTTATAATGAGACAACTACTTCACTCAGTCTCATCTGTTAAAATAGGATCCATTTTCACGAGTAGGCCTATACAGCTTTACTGCTGCCTCGGCTAGACTAGCCGCTATATAGAAAGTCGTGAATAATTTCAACATCTAGGTTAACTCATTAACAGAAGCCGTGACAATTCCAAAAGTTGATTTAACTCAATAACAGTAGCCCTGGATAGTTCCAACAGCTAGATCAAGCCGATAAACAGTAGCCTTGAAAAGTTGCAACAGTTTTCCGGGACGTTACAGGCAATATTATATTATGTCAGTTTGAAGCCAGATGTAAGTGATGAGACGTCCAAGTAGATGTTGCTAGACCCACATTCAATTTATAAACGCGTCAATATTACATTAAGGGATCCTTCACCCGGTGCGGTGACAAGTTGAGCTGCTATGAGTTAGCCGAATGGCCCAATCGACAGCCACTTCATGAAAGGCCTTTGATTTACGTTCCTGTGCCCCGTCATCCCCGCAGTCCTTGACATTTGACACTCAAAACTGTGCATTTGACGTCACTTGGGGGAAAAGGGAAAATTTTGTGTAAGGGCAGTGTCCTGCTCATGCATGTTTTATTTTCTTGTTGATATCGGGCTAAAAAATGGGGAGAAATGACGTCCAGCCTCGCCCCTCCCAACGCCACACTCAAACACACACAAACATTACATTAACTTTAGAAGAAACAAAGAGAAAATTTATCTCTTAAGCATAATATATTAAAACAATGGAATTTTAAAAGAATACTCTTTTTCTTATCTCTTTTATATATAGAATACACGTTTGAATAAAGTGTGGCGCGCTAGTCGAGTGCGCTCGAATTGTCTTACCCCGAAGGTCCTGGGTTCGAATCCTGAAAAAAAAAGCCAAGATTTGTTCCAGGGTCAGGAGGATGTCGGGAGAACCTTACATTTGTGGGATCAATGAAAAATCTAATGGGCGTCGTGCTAGTGTGCAATTGCGCCGTTGTTCCATGTCTAGGAAAAAAAAAGTTAGATTTTTTTTAAATCTGAAATTATGTCTTTTTGCGAGATATCGTGTTAATTCACCAATTGATTCATTCATCTCGGTTAAATACGTTGAATTTGTTAAACCATTTCCGATCAAACGAATTTAATTAATACTTCATTTCTTTTTTTAAAACTCTTTTGTCACGTTTGATCGATTAGTTTCAAATTGTCGATTACATAACAAACGGTACTAAAAAATAAACTCCTCAATACCTTTAAATGTATGCATGGAACTTGGATCTTGGTTTTATATTTTGCTTCCTATGTGCATTAATTACGACAGTGGCTATTCCTACCAGGCGAGTTCTTTATAAAAAATTGAGTTGACAGATGTTGAAATCGACGCAAAAAACAAAAAAAAAATTAAATCTCAATATGGCTACCAGCAGAAATTCCATGACATGATCAGGGGATGATCTTCAGACAAATTGAAAATTGCTTCTTTAGATAACTGAAGAATTTTATAATTTCATTCTGGTTTTTTTTTCTTGTTTTTAAACGAATGACGGGATCTTGTGATATATCACAATGAAAACGCACTTTCTCTTTTCAAATGAGTTAAAAATGGATCCTAAATCGCGTGTGATTTAAATTTAAACTGTATGGCCGCTTTATTTTATGAAAACATTTGCAATGAATTATACTTAATTACTTTGGCAATCAAAATGTTTTAAAGACTAATCTTCATAATATTTGTTATACTGACCCAATTAAGATTAAATGAATCAGAACCCATTTTGAACGTATTCAAGCATTTTGATTCTTCATATTGAAAAATAAATTACGCATAAGTAGAAAACCGAATGTCCTGGGTTAACCAAACAACTTCATAAAAAATATAATATCAACACACACACATATACAATTAAAGTATAAGGTATAAAAAGACACAAATTTCATTCCAAATTTCCCCCCCCCCCTCCTACCCCCCATGTCCCTAGTTGAGGAAAGCAAGGTTGTTGTTTTTTAATCCCTTAACCTTAACGATCGTTGAGGCGAGCTGTTGGACACTGCGTGTCCATTAGTCCTTTCAGTGGGCTCGGTAGACTTGGCGGCACCCATCTCCTCTCCAAGTCAGCGTTGGATTTGTTTATTTGTCTGATTGTCTCCCCTGTGGGTCGAACCACATAATAGGTATTATCTGTGGGTCGAACCACAGAATAGGTATTATCTGTGGCTCGAACCACAGAATAGGAATTATCTGTGGGTCGTACCACAGAATAGGAATTATCTGTGGGTCGTACCACAGAATAGGTATTATCTGTGGGTCGTACCACAGAATAATAATAATAATAATAATAATAATAATGAAGCATATATAGCGCATATCCCGCAATCAGTTCTATGCGCTTAACAATTACATTTACAATTACAATTGCAATTACAATTAACGATGATAACAATAACAGACAAATGTTTAAAAATGTAAGTGGGCTAGGAGTCAATAATAAACAGGGTCGTACCACAGAATAGGTATTCTCTGTGGGTCGTACCACAGAATAGGTATTCTCTGTGGGTCGTACCACAGAAAAGGTATTATCTGAGGGTCGTACTTAAGATGTCGAGCTCACGGCCGACTTTTCTATCCAGCAATGTAACCGGATAACAAAATGAAAAAGAACTAAAAACAGATTTGAATGTTGAAATGATCGTGATAGATCCTAGAACAGTATGTTTTGTATCCGGGAAGGGCATGGTTTGCCTGAACAAACCAGAAAAACTAGTCATTTAAAATAATTTAAAACAATAGCCAAAAATGCAAGAATAGACTCAAACCTGGTATATGCGTTTGGCGCCATAATCTTCTTTATAGAAGGGGCGTCTGTAACCTATAAGATAAGATGTCAAGCTAACCAATTTATAACTTTTTGATCTGTTCTGCTTTGCTGTTGGGTGTGTTGGTAATGGAAGGTTGAGAGACAATAAATGTATGTCTGAGATTGATTAGCTTGGGGAATCTATTTATGTGGTTTCATGTGTGTGTGTTCAAAGTCTGCCATTCGGTGAGTATGTTGGATTTATTCTGTTTAGATGTGAGAAGAGTACTATATGTCCTGTTCTTAACTTAATTAAATATAAGGCATTGTTCTGTGCTTGGGATGAAATTTGTGTGGTCTTGCTCATTGGGTTGATTAATTTTAATGTAAATTTTTCTTAAGTTTTCTTTGTTTCTATTTATTTCACTATTCTTTTTTGAAGTTGTTTTAGCATACGTTTTACTTGCTGTAGCTGACAGGCTCTTTCATGTTGGCCCATGTTTGCCCCCTTTGTAGCTAACTTTGTAGCTAACTTTCATGTTGGCCCATGTTTGCCCCCTTTGTAGCTAACTTTGTAGCTAACTTTCATGTTGGTACATGTTTGCCCCCTTTGTAGCTAACTTTGTAGCTAACTTTCATGTTGGCCCATGTTTGCCCCCTTTGTAGCTAACTTTGTAGCTAACTTTCATGTTGGTACATGTTTGCCCCCTTTGTAGCTAACTTTGTAGCTAACTTTCATGTTGGCCCATGTTTGCTCCTTTTGTAGCTAACTTTGTAGCTAACTTTCATGTTGGCCTATGTTTGCCTCCTTTGTAGCTATTTCGAGGCGTTTATTTTTGTTGTTGTTGTTGTTTTTGGTAAGATCAAGCAATCTCCTAGCCCAGCGTTTTATTGTTACACTAAACTATCTTTGTAGATATCAGTGGCCGGTTCTGAATTATTTTTCTATTGTTTTTTAACACTCCTACTTTAAGCTCTAATGGGTTTGATGCTTTCGTTAAGTTTGTGTTGTTCAATGAGATTTTGAAGTTGGTTGTCCTTGTATCTCTATAGAGGTGTGACTGTGTGTGTCTTAAAATGAGCTGATCTGTCATATGTTTTTGTTCTAATTCATCTGCAATTTGTGAAGAAGTTCATCATATGTCTTTTTTTTAGAAGTTGTCATGCTACACTCGGTGAGCTTTTTGACCGAAAGATCGCTTTTTAATCTTCTGCTTTCAATGCTGCCATGTCTCTTTTATTTTATAGTTTTTTAAGTGGCTAAATATTTGCATCTAGATCTCTTTCAAAGGCTGTTGTGGGTCCTGTTCTAATCCCTCCACTCATGAAACTATAACTATAACCAGGTTGCGGAAACGAAATTGTTTGAGAACCACTGATTTACGTGAAAGAAACTGATTTCCCTTAGAACCAAGCAACCACTTTACAATGTACTTTTCCACTGTAAAAAACACATCCCGTGAGACCATCGATGCAGGTTTTACATTTGGACGTAACCCTATCTCGTTTGCACCGCTAATCTGATATAATATCTGGCGCCTAAACAAAATAAATCATGAGCTTATCTCTCTAAAACCTTAACAACTACAACGCTAATCCACTCAACTGTCTGCCGCTTCCACCTCCCACACATGTTGTTTTGTTTTCGTTTTTGAAAGAAAATTTTCTGGAATGGAGCTGATTCCGACCTTTGACATTTCTACGATCTTATATTCAACAAAATATCAAGCCTTAATCAAATAATATAAGCATTGTTAAAATAATACGAAGATGTTAACAATACAGAAAAAAAAGCTAAAATTGTTTGAAACTAATATTATTAAGGATTATGTTTTTCCCCGTCTTAATTATTATATTCAACCAAGTAGAATGTACGTCTACTACAACAAAAAAAATAAAATAGACACATGTTATATATATATATATATATATATATATATATATATATATATATATATACAGCTTAGCGTGACCTAGATTAAAGAGGCCATCCATCAATGTCACTAATAGGTCAAAGAAAAGAAATCTCCCCTTCAGGTTTACTGAAGCCATCTTTCAAACATTTCGTTAAAGAAAACCTAATCCTTTCCCGCTTCCTTAATAGCTTTTCACTGATACCCCTGACCCCCAAACCAGGCAAGCCCCGGAACGAAAATCACCAAAAACGTAGCCCAAACTACTTTACGGGGACAATCTATCATTTCATTGGTTCCGTCGTCGTTTTCATTGGTGAGTTTCTCAAGAAAGTGGTGAAAAAAAAAAAAAGTAGTAAGTTGTACATATAACGGGTCAAAGGTTATTTTTGTATCCGAAATGGTGTTCTCTCCCTTTATCTTTTACTACAAACCACTACTAATTTGAGATAGTTGGGAGACAGTTTTCAATCTATCTATTTACATATCAAACTATATATTTATCTATCAACTTTGTATGCATATGTCTCTATATCTATCTATCATCTATCAGTCTATCTAATACGTTTCTATCTATCTACCATATATCTATCCTGTATATAACTATCTATATATCTATAACCTATCCATCATATATAGATAGAATGATAGATTGATAATAATAGCGATATATTTTTTGCAATGTTTATGTTTTTCTATTCAGTCTATTGCTTGTGTTGAGTCTAAATAGACTGATTTTTTCAGCACCAGACCAGCCGGCGTTCAGGATTTTGTCCTTTACGATAATTACAAATCCCCCACATCCCTCCCCTCTCTTCCTTTAAGCCGAGCATCTACTATGTGGAATAAATAGGGCCTAAGGAATTGCCCACATTGTTTTATTAATGTACCGTAGACAAGAAAGTAGAATAGACTGTAAAAAAAAAAGAAGTTCATACAATCACACCCTTTGGTTTTTGATGATCATCCGCCCGAAAACAATCCGCGAGATCAGAAACCGAAGGATATTACTTTTACTTTGAGTCAATGTTAATTAAATTAACTCGTTATTGACACTAAAAAAATTATTTGCTAAAAATTAATTAAATTGTGTAGAGAACACATCTAGTGTCTAATGCTAAAACAGAACTAATATAAAAAGATCACTATGACACCCAGAAGAGGTTCAACATAAGCCTAGACATTCAACAAAAACCGAGACGTTCGACAAAAACGAAGACGTTCGACAAAAATCTAGATTCAACAAAAATCTAGACAATTAACAAAATCCTAGACGTTTGACAAAAACCTAGAATTCAACAGAAACCTAGACATTCAACAAAAACCTAGACGCTTTACAAAAACCAAGACATTTAACAAAAATCTAGACATTCAACGAATTCCTAGACGTTCAATTAAAACCCAGACATTGAAATTGAACATAAACCTATACACTTACAACATAAACCTATACATTCAACATAAACCTAGACATTCAACATAAACCTAGACATTCGACAAAAACCAAGACAATCGACAAAAACAGCAACTTATTATTTGTGGAGAAAAAAATAATCGAAGAAAACGGAAATTGACGAAAACCGATGTTTGACTCAAGATGTAGTTGAAAATTCACAAGTTAGTCCGACACAAATATGTCAAACGTTTGTTAAAGAACAATTTATAATAGCCAGACTTTTTATTTTACTCAATATTCAACTGCGAATTTATTTATTTTTTATAATCTACATTTTATAAAAATCTATTTTTCTTTTAAAGATGATGATATTGAAGGTTTGTTTTCGTATCCAGAAAGTTATATTGAAATTCCATTGACGTAATCGTTGACATTTAACCACCGCAATAAATTTGATGGTGATTTAAGATAAGAAACGTTTTTATCAGGACAAGACCGACATTTTCTATCACGTCACTTTGAACTATTTATTACACATACAACACATACACAGATTTATATATAATTGTTCTCTCTCTCTCTCTCTCTCTATATATATATATATATATATATAATATACATACAAGCTAAATAGCCCGACGTTGCCTGGGTGAAAAAAACAGGACTGCATAAGGTGCAGATAAAATTTTTATATACTACAATTAAAAGAAAGCTATAAATCTAATAATTAAATGATTAATTTTTTTTTGCTGAAGACTTTTAGGAAAGTAATTTAAAATAAATGTTGTAATCGGGTACGAAAATAGGCAAGTATTTTTATTTAAGAGAAATCTAAATTGCCCGTACATTTACAATGTTTTTTGTTTTTAGAAAGTAATATTAATTGAAAAAAAAAATTGCAATAAAAATGAAAACTAACTGGAGAATCGAGCACGGGTCGCCCGCATGGCAGTCTGATACTTTAAACACTTAGCTAACGAGACTCATGTCCCATCTGAAAAACATTAAGACACTATATAGGCCTATGCCTAGATCAGTGACACAAAACTCACGTGTTTTGAAATTGACCAATGGGGATTGGTTTACATTCAAACACGGACTTTTTATATATATAGATATGTGTTTGTGTTTGATAAACCGATAGATAAGAAAACATTATTTACACTATAATACGTGTATTATTACGTATATAACACGATATACGTGTCAGAAACTAAACAGCGCTCAATAGTTGATATATTAATCACAAAAAGATTCAAATTGTATATATGTTTTCTATAAGAAATGACAAATGATTTTCAGTTTTTCAATTTATTAGTGTAGTTCTGGCCTTATCAGCCACCTCGGGACATTCAAGCGACCTTGGCAAAGGCATTTAGTATGGTCTTCATCGAATCTGATGGGCAAACATCATCATCATCAGACAATCTCAGATTTTGTTTTAAATTCTTTGGAGATCAGTCAAGTTAACTTCATATCCGTACTGAAGCGTACTGAAAGAATATGCCGCTCACGACTATCTTGAATTGAATTGAATTGTTGAATTTCCGGCCCATCAACATCGAAGGTTCATATAGGGCCTTTTTGATAACGTTGTTGTCATGTTTCTCTTGTATCCATTTTATTGTTCTTATATCTTTAAATTCTGTTGTACAGTTGTATGTCTTTAATAAAGTCTTAGAATATTGCACACTTTAAAATTATAGTCATGCATCTCCGTTTGTTCTAACTACAAACAAAACATGATGAACGCGTGAATAATAGTATATGCGCATGTACTTAGCATATGCAACGCGATAGTAAAAACACAGAGGCAAATTTAGTGAAGAGGAAACGAAGGGTTTATAAAAACAACTTTGAAAAAGAAAATTCCTACAAAGACTATAATAACCGCTTGCTTTTTATGAATCGAATGAATTCCTTTCGGAATTCCTGATATCATTTTCCAATGTACACTTCAGTTTTATTTAATCGCTATTGACAAGTCTTAATTGGGTGTGACCTTTTGAACTGGAATGATCGTGAACTTCCGGTGAAATTTACCGTCATTTTCGTAAACAAAAACCATGCTTTTGGTGCTGTTTGACAATTGATTTCAACATCGACAGCCAGTTCCGGTCTTTTAGAAATATACAACGGCTACAATATTAGTCACGAGGAATCCTTTTTTAACATCAAAAGTGAGTAGGCGATAATTAAAACTCAACCTTTCAGTCGCGTTAGGCTAAATGTAGCTGTTGTTTATAAAATAACTTAGTCAAGAGTTGCGTCCTTGGTAATTAAAAAAACACAATTCAGAGATTCATAAAGAAAACAACACGAAAATTCTTTTGCATCAAGCAATTAGTTTGGGATTATAAATAGGTGATTGTTCAAATCCGACATTCACAATCCATCGATTTCTTTTCGCGCCATCTTTTGGAAATGAAATAAAATTTAAATCTCTACATATTTTCGTACAACCAGTAACGTAGCAAACAGACATGTTTCGAAGCAAAATATCGAATAAGACCGTGAATGTTTTTCTTTTTGACCTTTTATGCATGCATAATCGCTAAGACTTGTCAATCGCTATGATGTTCTCGATTTAAATTTAAATCGAAAGTAGTATACAGCAAAAACCTTTAGTCAAGCATAGGAGCGTAGAAGTAATTTAAGACAGCGTTATTGGATGCTCACGGAAAAAAAAGAACATATTATAAGGTCTAAAAAAGAGCAAGCGGTCCATCTTATTATAGTTTTTGATTCCTACGAACGCCAATACTAGTTTATAAATAGTTAGATGTGTGCATATACATGCTCTTCGTTAGATCAAAATAACCATAGACTATAATAAGATGAAACGCTTGCTCTATTTTTAGAGCTTATATCAACATTTTTTCCGTGCGCAACCAATAAGGCTGTCTTAAATTACTTCTACGCTCCTCGTTGTTTCGTAAATGTTTCCGCTTTATACAACTTTCGATTTTAATTTTAATTTTTCATTGAGAAAATCGAAGCGATTCAATAAAACGGAAGTGCAAAGGAAACAACGAATCGGAAATTCCGAAAATCAGTGTTTCGAGTCATCATATAGCAGAAATACTAAAGCAAGCGGTCCATGTATATTATAGTATATGAAATAACATTTGTAGTGAGAAAAAGAGACATTTCGAACTTCTTTGATTTTCAACATTTTCACCTTTAAGATTCCATTTTTTTTTCTACTCGTCCCAATAATTGTTGGTGTTTTTTTTAAACATGAAATGTAAAGAGATGGGAGTGGTGGGGGCGGAAGTAAGCTGACCTAAATATAGAGAGTCTGTTGAGATGTTTAGCCTCATTATTCAAGCTAGTGGTCATACACTTTTAAATCTGTGGGCACTGGTCAGTGAATGGGCAAATAATGCGGAGGGAATATTTGGGCAGCGTGGAATGAATGGCACTTATTTGCCCGATGTGAAGTCTCGTGGAATACATTTGGATGTTTCCCAATAAGCTTCTATCGCTATATGGTGACCGCCTGTAACGAAAAACGGTAGTGATTTGCATGTTGGAGCATTTGTTTGTACGCGCGGGTGTGTATAGGTGTATTATCTATGTTTGTATGTAGGCTATGTTTGTATGTAGGCTATGTTTGTATGTAGGCAATGTTTGTATATATGTATATAATTATTTTAATCATAATTGAAGGAGTACGCAACAGGGAAAGTAGGAACATATTGATTTCACGGTAGGTAGATGGACTAGTAGGCTAGTAGTATGCACGTGTGCCCTTCCTGACACTGTTGAGTTTTCTGAGCACAGAGATCCACTCGCCAGTTTCCAGTTTATTCCCAGTGAGTCGCAGTGTTATTAACACAATATACATCCAACAATTTGGTTTTTGCCCACGTTTCCAACAAATGAGTGTATTTCTGGGTATTGGGAACCCAAACAAATTAAATATTTCAGATATTTCTTTAGGCCTATTCTGCTAAGGTTCCTCGCGTGTGGAAATCCGGAATCGGGCTACGCTTTACTGATCTTTAGGTACAAGGTCAAATTTTGGAACAGTTTTTCTCCTTAAAGTTATTTTTTAAAACCAATAACACCATGAGCAATTTAATAATGAACATGTTATCATATACCTTTTGAAGACCTATAAAAATAACATGTGCTCTTATTGGGAACTATATTTTCTTTTTTATGACGTTTAACACTTACCTTCTGAGGCTAAATCCTGTAGTCAGCCAATAGTGTAATATCTGAATATATTATAGACTACTGCATAAAACTACTGGTTTATGATCTATTTCTTTGGTTTAGATTGCTAGTACCGTCTTTTTAATGACCTGGACTGTCCTTATGAGACTTGATATAGAGCTCAGAATTTGTCATGCATGGTGGCACCTACACTGTGTAGTCGGCACTGTTGCAGGATGTGCTCTAGTTTTTGGGAGTCAAGCTCCACAATGAGTGCTCAAGGATGTAGCTTAGTCCGACTCGGAAAAATGTTTTAGAGGTTTAGATATTCAAATGATCTTTACGCGACGCTGCATCGAGAACTATTTTTCTTTATAGAGAGTTAACCGACATGACTGTGTGGCGTGATGACTTGTTAATGTGTTAAAAAGACTTCTTTGTGAGTTTTACATACTAGATATACTGAATCATATAAAGGATTCAGTTAAAGGTACGGGTGACGGAAGCTATATTAATAATAATGGTTATTATTTATAGCGCTTGTATACATCTCCAGCGCGCATTAGGAATAAATTGTAGTGCCAGTTGTATTGGTATTTAAGACACACAGCCACTAGCCAAAGAGTAAGGTTTTCAAGCTCTGAGGCAAAAAGCTCGATATCGAAGGCGCCACAGATTCAAATGAGCGCACTCCCAGGTACTTCTTTTTGTGTCCAGCCACACTGAGGACTTCAAGTAGTGACTGTGGTGTAGAGCGCAGTTCCCTTATTGACGCGTGCTTCGATATGAGTTCTTGAAGGTAGGAAGGAGCAGTGCCATTTAAACATCCATACGTAATGGACTTAGTTTAGTGATTTATGCGCTTCATCAAAGGGAGCCGATGGAGATCCCTTAGAACTGGAGAGATATGATCCTGCCTCTTTACCCGTGAAACAATACGCGCCGCAGTAATCTGCACCCTCTGGAGTCTTCGCCGTTGGTTCGGGGGGGGGGGGGGGGCAGACCCCACAGCCAACTGTTGCAGTAATCCAATCTTGACTGGATTGCAAAGACTGCTACGGCATTGGCCGTTTTTCAATTTAGTCGAGATCGCAGCTGACCCAGGGCTATGATCTCCCGCCCCTCCCCCAACCGCAACCCTTTCAAGAGGGATGAATATCTTCTCCTAATTTGAATAAGCTTAGAATTAAACAATACTCGGTGTGTTTGATTGAGTCATTGAGAAAAAAAAAAGAAAGAAAAAAAAGACAATAACGTCGAAAAGAGGAATTAATGGAGAAATTCTATTGAAGCTTACATATTAGGAAAGGTCATGGTCTCATCGTTTCCCGTTCCTGGACATTATTGACACTGAAGACAAACACTGACGATACAATCAGACGGCTGGCCTTGAATTCCACCACATCTCCCTTACCCCCATCATCTCCCCCCTCCCTTTGCCCCCCCCCCACCCTCCTGAACGTTAGAGTTTATGTTCCTTGACCATTAACCTTTCCGTTTCTCGGAGTCGTCATCTTGGAAATGATATCTAGATTATCGTCCTTGACGGAGTAGCGCTTTGTGATAAATCAGGGGCGTGTAATATTCGATGTATCAATTACGGTCACTGAGCCTCCGGAGTAGAATTGACCAGCCAGCTTTATCTTCTAGCAATAGATCAACAATTTTCTTTTCCTTTTAACCAGTCTTTTGTGTGTCTGTATGAGTGTGAGTATGTGTGTGTCTGTGTATGTGTGTGAGTCTGTGTGTGAGTCTGTGTGTGAGTCTGTGTGTGCGTGTGTGTGTCTACCATTCAATTGGTAGAAATCAAGGCCCCAAAGAAGACATCTATTAACTCTCGTAAGGACTAATGCAATATATAAATTGAATATTACAGACTATAGCATTAGTATAACTCCGAAACGGAACTGGGTAACGGTCTAGGGATCACACAAATATAAGAAGATTAAAAGATACTCCACAAATATATTACCGGTAAATTACAGTTTATATATTTATATATGTGTGTGTGTGTGTCGCTGAAGACATATTAATTGACCCCGGTGGTCATAGCAACAGAGGGCATAGTAGACATGTCTAGTCCAATAGAGGCAAGATGCAAATTCACGACTATAAATTGTAACGAACATAGCAAAGATGCTTATAACTTTTAAAACAAGATTTTTGTTCTTTCGGGCCCTAAACTGTGTCCCGTGTTGTAACTTTGTAAATGTTACTATCTAAAAGGGGACGTAATATAGCAGCGAATATTTTCTATTATAGATTGTATCTATTACCCTACGGTGGCCATGCGGCAGCGCGTTCGGCTGGCGTACCGGAGGTTCTGGGTTCGAATCCTGGTGCAGGCTAGGATTTTTTCCCGGGCCTGGATGGTGTTCCTGAGTCTACCCAGTTCTGAAGGATACCTGACCTAAGTTGGGGTAAAGTAAAGTCGGCTGTGCATAGTGCTGGCCATACAATCACCTAGTACTCCGTGGCCACAGAAACTGGTGAGCGGTGCTTCACCGGACCTATGGATCAATTTGGTCAGACAGCTACTTTACTTTTTTTTTTACCCTACCTTATAGTTTGCTAAGTTTTAGCGACAACGACAGAAAAAGTGAGGTTGTATGGGTTATCATAATGACAAAATAATGATAGCAAAAGAGATTTAACATGATTTATTATAGCCATATAGACTAATTCAAACATATAAATTCGTAATATAAGCCCCAAGAATGGACATAGTTAACAAACCAGAATCAAGTAATGATCATTCAAAATCCAAGATCAAAATACAAGACAAGACTCACCCCAAAGGATAAGTATATTACGCAATAATATTATGGATTCTATAGAAGGGGTGTCTGTTACATATTAAAATATTTAAAAAAAAGATATTGAATGAAGCTGCATATTTTATCTAAATACAGGAATATAAAACCTGCATATACACACATACTGCATGCATACATAAATATACTTGTGTATTACTTATGTAATTTTTTTTATCTTATATATTACAGACGCTCCTTCTATAACGAAGATTATTGCATCCTACGCTTATCCATGGTCCGAGTCTAGTCTTGAATTTGTATTAATGTTTTAAATGATAAGTCACTGGTTTTCCTGGTTTGTTTAGGTAGCTCATTCGATGCTCGGGAATAAAGAGTAGTTATATGCACTTGTTCTCGCATATGGGATAAGGAAAGGGTTTTTTTCCTTATGTTTATCTGAGCATTACAAAGAGCTGTTTTTGGGTTGTATTTCTAAATTAGAGTTCAATGCATTGTGTATTATTACTACTTTACTCTTTGCTTTTCTGCCATCTAGTGTTTCTAGGTTTAGTGATTTGACTATTGGTGTTACTCTTGTCAGTTGTGAATATTCGCTAGTTATGAATTTTTTAGTGCCAATATTGAATATTTGTAATACTTCGATAAGTAGGCTTATACAACTACAATGTTTGTGCCAATAGATAATATACACATATTAAACTATTATGTCTTCTGTCCGTCTGTCTAGGGAAGAGTCTGGTTCACTCTGAAATTAGACATTCAAGCCACTTGATGAAAGCTTAAAGAATTGAATACTTAACATTGAGTACAATAATGAAGAAAGACTGTAGACGGACTGGCTGATTATGGTAACACTAAAACAACATCCAAACTACACCGCTGTGTGCCTTATATAGGTTTTATTGCGGAAATTGCTAAAAATGGATTTTACCGAACATCTCAGTATGGGGAAGGGAAATGAGTAATATAAATATTTAGAGAGACTTCGAGAATATTTATTTATCTACATAATATCATAGACTATAATAAGATGGACCGCTTGCTTTATTTTTAGAGCTCATATAATGTACTTTTTTTCCGTGTGCAACCAATAAGGCTGTCTTAAATTACTTCTACGCTCCTCGTTGTTACTTAAATGTTTCCGCTGTATAGAACTTTCGATTTTAATTTTAATTTTTCATTGAGAAAATCGAAGCGATTCAATAAAACGGAAGTGCAAAGGAAACATCGAATCGGGAATTCCGAAAAGCAGTCTTTCGATTCATCATATAGTAGAAATACTAAAGCAAGTGGTCCGTGTGTATTATAGTCTATGATAATATCTAAGCCAAAATCAAAAATACATATGATAACATAATTTATCACTATGGCGCCACAGCCCATGCAGGATGATAACATAACTATTACACAATAATTATCAACACCATTCTAAATATACAATATTCACAATAAATCTAACTAAATCAATATGTCATACACATAGATACAATACAAAAAGTATTTTATCTCGTAACACACATTTAAACCTAATTATAGTTTTAAAAAAACCCACACAACTTTAATAAAATTCTGAAACATTTACAACAAGAGTACAAGCTGTTGGAAATCGGAAAAGATTTCTTACTTCCCCATGTCTTGTTTTGATGTGTGGTAGTGAGCTAAAGTTGTGCTCTATTGGATCCTGGTATGGCTTATCCTAAGGACAAATACCCATTCGGAACTGGTCTGGACACGTGTCGGATTAAAGAAAATGTTTCTTTTTGGGGGGGGGGGGGCATATGTTCGAGTGAAAAAAAAATCAATACTGAAATTCTCTCCCTTTGAAAACAACATGGCGCTTGGTTGTTAGTGTTGTTCTTGTTTATGTCCCTTTGTACTGCCAGACGTGGCATTAGTTGTGTCTGTATGATGTCTTAGCTGTACTTTCATTCTTAGTTTACTTACTGCCGTTATCTAGCACTGTTTTGTCTAGTAATTGTAATGTCATGAGCTTTTGAATATGTACTAGTGATGGATGTTGCAATACTGCCTGTTTCCTTCACTAGGAGTTATAATAATATATAAGATAATTAATGGATAGAGAATTTTAATAATGGTCATTTGTTATAGCGCTTCCATCCATGCTATTAAATTAGCATGCTCAGTGCGCTCTTGGTGTGAGTTGCAGTGGCAGATGTATTTGCCAAAGAGAAAGGGCTTTAAGTTCTTTTAAAAAGACTCTCTTGTCTCAGATTCTCTCAGTGTCGTGGCAATTCCATAATGTTTCTATTTTATTAACTGACCACGTATCAATGTCAACAATGTTATAAGCACTAAGGGTATCATAATCAATGTCTCGGTTATAAAGATCTCACTAAACTTTGAGGTCAATAGGTCATATGATAGAGAATCAACACAAACATACATACTTGTGCTGATGTAATATCAGGAACCGCTTACCAGTCCCAAGGCAAGATGCCTTAAAAGACTATAATAAGATGGACCGCTTGATTTAATATTTCTGCTATTTGATGACTCGAATGGCTTCTTTTCGGAATTCCCGATTCCCTTTTGCACTGTACACTTCCGTTTTATTTATTGGCTATGATTTTCTCAATGAAAAATAAAAATTAAAAGTAGTATCTGGCGGAAACATTTAGGCAGACGTGGTAGCGTAGAAGTCATTTAAGACTTCCGTTATTGGATGCGCACGGAAAAAGAACATATAACCTCTAAAAATAGAGCAAGCGGTCCATCATATTATAGTCTTGATGCCTTTCACTCTTTTACTATGTTTCTACCTTTTTATGAACTCCCCCCCCCCCCCTCGATGTAAGTTTAAATAATTTAATAACTGAAATTACTTACATTGATTAAAGTGAAGAACAAAAGAACTGTAGGATATTGGCAAGACTGGTAGATTTTAAATAACTAGTGGTTGTACCCGTCAAAGTGACCGAGAAACCAAAGATTACAGTGTGTTTTGTTAAATGAGAAAGAAACAATAACTAACACTATTACAATACAAAAATTGTAGTGAGAACGTATCTTTCGTTACTTAGTTTTTGTTCTTTTTTTTTATTGCTTACGGTCTTCTAGCCCTGGAATACAAATTGATGTTGTCAAGTTTGTGGTCTTAAATGTTAGCGAACGGGAAAGGGACATCATTCTGAAATGGCGCTCAGTTTATAACCTTATCATCATTAGTTATAGGCCTACGTATATTAAAAAAATAAATGTAAAAATAACTAAGCAATATTGCTTAGCCTATATAATAATTACAATAAAAACTATAGTGAGAAAGTTTCTTCTAATTATTCAAAACAGCCACAAAATATACAGGTTTTTAGTGCAGACGATTCTAGAATGGATTTTCCCCGAATAAATAAGAAAGCGGAAAGAAAAGGCGTGTTAAGAAATGTCTAGCAACAAAGAGATAATGTATTAATGTACAATATTTCAATGACAAACTGCACGGTGCACTAGAGCAACTGACAGCCACGGCGCAGTTCATTACAAGTATTGGACTTGTTCTCTGAATCCTTCCTCTCACAACATTTAAGAACAAAGAATTAGAAGAAGAAAAAATAATCTCTGAGCTATAAATTAATATAAATTAATAGAGCGTTTGCAATGGGCGTGGCTTAGGTTTTTTAGTGACGTATTTGTGTAAATAGAAGACACTTGAGGTACAAAAATGGTGAAGTACTTCTTTATCATGCCAAATTCACATCTGAATATTGGCTATCCTACGCACAAATCATTAGATAAATCTAAGATCATCTTAGTAGTACAAGAGAAAGACTGACATGGTATTTTTTCAACGAATTTCAACATTTTAAGCTCAATTCATCATCTTAATATCTGGCCGGTAAGTGTTGCATTTGAATGGATTTATTGAAGTGAATTATTGGAGTCATTCATTATTTTCATTGTAGGCCTAATCGTTCAATAGTAATATAACATTTTTAATGTAAGAACCTTCTTGTGATAGGTCTATTAATCTAATATAAAATTAATAAAATCCATATTAATACATTAATCATGATTTTAAACAAAAAATATCAATAAAATAAGCTCGAGCCTAAATGAAACTATATTAATACAGCGGCCATTGTACACCATTACACAAAATAAACAAAAAACACGTGATTTTTGTCACGTGACTGCCAACGCCCTATAGCTCTAAATGAATTAAAGATACATTAATTCTATATACAATAGGAAGAGCAAATCACATCAAGCAAACCTGAAATGCACGTAAAACACTGTTTCTCTCTGTTTTTTTATCTTATGCTTTTTTTTTGTTTGTTATCTTATGCTCTCCCCGCGCCCCCCTTCTTTCTTTCCCACTCTTATCACATATCCAGAGTGAAAGCATTAGATACAATATAGATGGATAGAAATAGATTGATAGATAGACATGTATAATACATAAAGATAGGTAGCAGGGCCGGTTCTAGGCCACTGCAACCTATGCGGCCGCAGTGGGCCCCGCACTTTCATAGGCCCCGCGCTGATGCTGTTGTGAATGCTATCCTTCGAGACATCAAGAATGCAAAGTATTTTTCAGTAGCCTAATATTGGATTGTACTCCAGACAAAAGTCACAAAGAGCACATGTCATTAATTATCCGGTATGTATTAGATAGGGTTAATGTGGAAGAGCCTGTAGATGTACACAGGGCCCTCGAGAGAAAAAAAAGATGCCGGTACGAGATTTTTTCTGGGCCCCCCCCTCACTTTTTTTCTAACACTAGTCATATCTAGATGGTTTATTTCTTTTATATACGTTTGAAAAATCAGGAATATTTTTAAAAAGTCTGTGAAACATTTTGTGAAACTGTCATAAGTGTTACCATTTACCATTAGAGTGTAATCATTGCAATCACAGCCTTACAGGCTATTACAAAAATACTTTAATCAAGTACATAATAGTTTAAATTATTGTAATTGTTCCTCCGCTTCAGTGTTGATCTTGCAAATAATATTACAAAGATGTGTAAAATGGGAAAAGTGACTCTCACTGATGATTGATGATTAATTTGGTTGAAAAGAATTCCTTGATAGAGAGCATACAGTTACCCCAGATAGGTAGGCTACATCCTAAATAGTACAGGTCTACACATGATCGAAGCTTTAAAAAACAGTGTTCATTAGTGGTCAAAAGGGGATAAATTGTATACATCAGGACACGCGTGCCAAACTTGGCACCCAGAGCGATTTTCAATGGCACGCTCCAAGATTTTATTTTTATTGTTGAAAAAAACCAACAACAACAGTTTCTGCTTCTAAATGAAGAAAACTGACTGTTGAAGCCGATGTTTTTAAGTAACATAGAGACACATTTCAGTGAGTTGAACTTGCATTTACAAGGGCCACTGGAATGGATTTGCATTAAAACTGGACATATATCTTGCCGTGAAATCAATTTCAATTCATTTAACTACATGTACATCCCTATATTAAGGCAGATATTTAGATAGATAGTTAAGGCTTTTTCAAAAATACATCGAAGTACTCAAAGCGGAGTTTTCTAACCAAAGGCATGACTTTCAAAAACGTAAAAAAAATGGGCAACCAAATGTGCCCATATGCGAAAAAAATTCTGAAAGTAAGATTCTTAGTTCAGGAAAGTCATTTGCTATTCTCAACAGATAGGCATTCGCTCTTCTAATTTCAGCTTTGGTTCAACTTAAACTTATAAAGAAATACAAATAAGTCAGTAATACTTTTTATTACAAAACATAGATGGTTTGGCATCACTATTGAATCAAATGTGGCAACGATTTTTTTTAATTAAAGGGAGATAATTAAACCATTTTATTTGCGCTAATAATTAATTTTTAGTATGTTTCTTTTTTTTTTATTATTTTATATATAAAAATATAAACAGCTTAAAAATTATAGTTTGAATACTTTGAAATGAACAAACTTTAAAAAGTATTTGAAAATTGTATAAATATTTTATGACTAAAAATTTCTATGTACATTTTCAAACAGTACATTGACTACCCAGTTTGTCTGATTACTACGTATCTATTCCTCTTAACTGCAATGTCATGCCATCTGTATTGCTAATTATTTAACACATTAAAGGACATCTCAGTAAAGTGAGATTACAGTATAATTTATAAATAATATTAGTGTAACAGTGTTAGATCTTCATCTTGAGTAGGGATGTTAAACGAAAAACCGGAATACCGGATGCCGGTTTTAAAACCGAAAACCGGTTTTGATATACAAAACCGGATTTCAGTTTGTTAGATGTAAGGTTATCATTACATAAGTACATAAGTAGCACAACCCTTTTTTTTTATTCTGGTGGAAATATTTTTAAATAAATAAATGATGTTGAATTCGTACAAAACAATTCTTGAAATGCCTTGCTAACACTATTTAAAATTTAGTCTTAAAAATTGTGTTTCTTTTTTTCCAAATACCCACTATGGCTTGCGATAAAAACAACATCTAACCAAATGTTAAGTTACAGTTGCAATTAGCATGAATCTTTATTAACATAAATCATAGGCCTATTTAACAAAATGTTCAAGTACACATTCAAAGAATATAAAAATTAATGGCCCTCAGCGCCACGTGAGATTGTAGGAGGTTTTGGGGCATCTCCTCTTAGCTTAATAGCAACAATTAAAAATACTTGCGTAATTGCCAATTTAATTTTAAATGTTAATAGGCCTATTCATGGGCCCCCTAAACTCTTATATGGGCCCCGGTACGGCGTACCGGCTGTACCCCCCTCTCGTGGGGCCTGGATGTACATGAACGTTTTATTAAGTTTTTTCCTGTGGAAATTACTACTGAACAGGACTTATGCGATGTACTAGTGAATGAGCTTGTCAAGAACCTCCTCTAATTAATTAACTACAATTACATTTAAATGACTACTTTACTCCTATAGTCATGGGCTCGCTTAATTAGGAAGGTCCCAGATATTAATAATTACATAGAAAAACAATGTAATTAAAACATTTACACATACGTAAATAAAACAACAAACACATGATGTTTGATTAAGAGAACTATTAGCTATTCTAATTTTATTAATAGTGATTTTATGGATAGAGATAATATAACAGTAAATAATATCAAGCTGATATATAGTAAACACAAAGGAAAACATTCTATCTATACTAAATGGTTATTACAAGCATATGAAACGTAATATATAAAAGAATGTTATCAAAACACAACCGTTACATTATCATAGCCTACGCCACACGTCTCCCTGGCTTGGTCCTCAACGGCATCACACTGCCTCTCCTCTGACGCACCACCCGACGCACTACTGAAGTGCTGATGCACCAAACTGCCATCAGCAACCAGTCTACACCGCGGCCGTCTACACGTCACTACTAAGCCACTGCCACGTCAACCACCGCTAGCCACCGACCTTTTGCCACCAGTAGTCAGCCACTTTACCATCAGCTGGCCACCGCTCTCGGCCATGTTGCTACGGTCACCTCCGCTATCAAACTATGGGTCCCCAGCCTCAGCACGGTCCTGGGTACGGGCCTGGGTACGGGCCGTCACCCGTGTCAGAAAACACACATATGTCTGTGGACAGTTGATGGTAAAGTGGCTGACTACTGGTGGCAAAAGGTCGGTGGCTAGCGGTGGTTGACGTGGCAGTGGCTTAGTAGTGACGTGTAGACGGCCGCGGTGTAGCCTGGTTGCTGATGGCAGTTTGGTGCATCAGTACTTCAGTAGTGCGTCGGGTGGTGCGTCAGAGGAGAGGCAGTGTGATGCCGTTGAGGACCAAGCCAGGGAGACGTGTGGCGTAGGCTATGATAATGTAACGGTTGTGTTTTGATAACATTCTTTTATATATTACGTTTCATATGCTTGTAATAACCATTTAGTATAGATAGAATGTTTTCCTTTGTGTTTACTATATATCAGCTTGATATTATTTACTGTTATATTATCTCTATCCATAAAATCACTATTAATAAAATTAGAATAGCTAATAGTTCTCTTAATCAAACATCATGTGTTTGTTGTTTTATTTACGTATGTGTAAATGTTTTAATTACATTGTTTTTCTATGTAATTATTAATATCTGGGACCTTCCTAATTAAGCGAGCCCATGACTATAGGAGTAAAGTAGTCATTTAAATGTAATTGTAGTTAATTAATTAGAGGAGGTTCTTGACAATGACCCGTTACATTATCATAGCCTACGCCACACGTCTCCCTGGCTTGGTCCTCAACGGCATCACACTGCCTCTCCTCTCTGTGGACAGTTGACTTGGCTTGGGTGTGATCCAAACATCAGACCACAAGTCCAAGTTCTGTACACATTTTTCAGTGTCCCTACGTTAAATAGTTTTGCATCGAACCCACCAAGCCCCACACCTGTCAGTGTCTAACTAGATTTATTAGCGTGCTGGATTCTGTCTCTCTTTGTCCGTGCAGAGTCCCCCTCACTGTCGCACCAGTATCAAGTATCACTAGCTCCAGTCTCGGTGTTTACAGTCCGTACTAGCCTACACCTACACACTAAACTTGTCTCTAAACCTATAGATCGTCCTTGCCAAACATTCCTAAGTCGATCTATGTTTCTGTTATGATATTGTGATGCCGTGAGACCAAGCCTCGAATAAAACAACTCCTTGACAGAGCTAAATAAAAATTTGAATTAAATTTTTAAAATATTCGTGGACAAGGTTATGATAATGGTGCCAACATGAAAGGCGTCCATTCTGGAGTTCAAAAAACGGCTTTTAAATATTAACAGCAGAGTATTTTTTACTCCATGTGCGTGTCATAATTTTACAATCTGGTTGTAGCAGACATAGTCAAAACTAACCCGGTGCTAACCTTTTTTAGAATTGTATAACGCGTGTACACAATCTTTTCAACATCTTCAAAAAGATGGTCATTATTCAGAAAGCACTTTTCCAATCTGTAAAAAAACCTCTTTGCGAAACAAGTTGGGACTGTAGAATAGATAGTGTCAGAGCACTTCGTTATCAATCGCCTGAAATTTGTGATGAATTAACTGAAGAGGCTATAGTGATGCGATAAAAAGCGAAGCAGAAACACAGTATGAAATATTGAAGCAGTACACATTCTTAGTGTCACTTGTGTTGTGGTACGACATGCTCTTCCAGGTAAATTTTGTGATTAAAGAACTGCAAGGTGAAAAAGTAGATTTGAGCACTGCAATGGATTCGTACAACAACTTGATGACTTGGCTAAGGAAACTGAGAGGTGATGGGTTTGTTCAGATTCTTGTTACAGCAAAGGAAGGCTGAAAACATGGAAGTTGTTGCAATCTTTCCAGCCAAACGTCAAAGGAAAAGGCAGTATGATAAATCTGTGGAAAACTTCACACCTGGAAATGCTGAAGATGATTACAGAATAAATTGCTTCAACAGAATTGTGGACACTGCAATTCAGTCCTTGCAGCCGAGATTTGAACTGCTGAAATCAAACCACAATCTATTTTGGGTTTCTTGTCAACTTCAAGAGCCTTCAGCGTGATGACATACGAAAGTTTACAGAGCGCCTCAGCAAGCATTGACGTTATCAACAGACCAGTCGACAGATATATGTGGGCGAGAATTAGCTGATGAAATGGAATCTTTAAGGCATATTCTACCAAATACCATCTAAACCCCGGTAGAAATTTTGAGTTTTCTGTCTACTAATGAAAGATGCAATGCTTTCCCAAACTACTTTGTTGCACTCAGAATATTTTTAACAATACCGGTAACTGTGGCATCTGGTGAAAGAAGCTTCTCGCGCCTCTAACTAATCAAGAATTACTTGAGGTCAACAATTCACGAAGACAGATTGAACAGCTTGGCAATTATTGCTATTGAGTGTGATCTACATAGAAAACTGAATTTTGATGATATACTGTATGACTTCGCTACACACAAAGCTCGTAAAGTAAAGTTAATTTGATCGTGATTTTGTACTTAGTAAAGAATTAATAAAATGCAAAGACGAATTTATTTTCTATTACAAAATCTTAATTTTCACTTATTGTCCTTATCCCTACCCAGACTGGGCCCCGCGCAATCCGTTTCGCATAGGGCCCCGCAATTGCTAGAACCGGCCCTGGGTAGATATATATGTTGGTAGATAGATAGGCATATAGAGAGATAGACGCACTGATTGACAAAAATTTAGATAGCTAGATAGATAGTTAGATAATGATTGATAAATAGATACACGGACACATAGAAAAAATATCTAGATAGATCCAAAGGTCCTGTGAAGCAGAGTTCACCAGTTTCTGTGACCATGACCTACTAGGTGATTGTGTCACCAGCACTATGCACAGCCGCCTTTACATTAGCACAATTAAGGTCAGTTACCCATCGGAGCTAACCCTCCCGGCCCTTTGGAACAATCCTAGCCTGCACCAGAATTCGAACCAAGGACCTTCGGTACGCCAGTCGAACGCGCTTCCAGCAAGGCCACAATTAGCTTTCATTAAATATGTTACAATTATAACAAACTATTCTTGTCTGTACAAGATTACATTCGTTTTAATCTGCGATTCCTAGTTTTCTCTTTACGTAAACACTTTGTCCCTGCATTAGCTTCTGCTTTAAAATAATATTAAGTTTGATGCCATCGTGCTAAAGCTCGTAATGTGAGTGAACTCACTTAGGAAAAGACATTTTTTGTTCCCCCCCCCCCCTCATGCTCGTGATTACCATACGGAATCACTGCTCAGCTAATGCAAACTAGTTTGAAATACAATTGTTGCCGGTTCTGTGCTTATTGCTGTTCACACAGAAACACACATACACACACAGAGAGACATAGAAGCGCGCATATATATATATCATGGTATCAGAGGGAACCATCTTGAGGACTATTTTTATGTATCTTTCTATTTATCCCTCCATTGAAATCGAACTTTCTCTCTCTCTCTCTCTCTCTCTCTATCAATCTAACAGTTTATCTATGTGCGTTTCTGTCTGACTGCCTTTCTGTATGTCTGTATACATTTTTATTGGGCTACTCATCTTTCTTTATCTATCTCCTTTTTCTATATATCTATATATATATTTATCTATATATTTATCTCTCTCTCTCTCTCTATCTATCTATCTATCTATATATTTATCTATATACATATATACATATATCGATATATATATATATATATATATATATATCTACCTATCAACTAACCGTTGTCTCTATATTAGCATTTCTTCATCGAATGTACATATCTTTTTTTTATCTACCTATTTATCTATGTATTTATCTACCGGTATATAACCCCCTAACCGTCTGCCTATATATTCACTTGATCCAATCTATCTACCTTTCTACCACCTTATATCTATTTATTTTTTATTCGCCTATTTTAATTATCTACCTATCTGTCTATCCGTCTGTCTTTATGTTTTTCTATTTACCTGCCTTGTTTATTATTTATTTGGCTCGTATTTGTAAATAAGACATAGACAAAGAGTAAAGTAGTAATAATACACAAGGCATTAAACTCTAATTAATTTAGAAATAAAACACAATAACAACCTGTTGCAATGCTCAGATAAACATAAGGACATTTTCTTTTCTTATGCCATATGCGACAACAAATGCATATAAGTACTATTTCTTCCAGAGTGGCATCCGGGCATGGAGTGGGTTGCCTGAACAAACCAGGAAAACCAGTAACTTAACATCGTTTAAAACACTAATAAAAATGTAAGACTAGACTTGGTCAGTCCACGCATTAATCTTCTTTATTGAAGGAGAGTCTGTAATATATAGGATAAGATATGACACTATAGACGAAGTCATGACACTTGATATTCTTCACATTTAAAGCAATTTTGACAAATAACACATACATTTGTTTATCTGATGTTTTCTTGTGTTCTTTGCGTTTTTCTTTTTACTTTTCTTTGTTTTGTTTTTCTCCAAGTATAATTTTTATCTGGCTACCCCTAGTGGGTTTCCAGTGTAGAAATGCAAATCCAACCCCACGCTCCCCACGTTCCCCACGCCACCCGCATCCCAGTCTACTATTCCCGATGTTCCAGAAACATTCTTACAATCTCAGCTAGTCTGTTTCAGCTCCAGTCATTTGTCAAAGCTAGGAATAGAGTAGTCAATAATTCCTGGTGCTGAAGTCTCTGCTCTCTGTTGTAGAGGAAACACATTGTATGGAATTTCGTTTTCGGTTATTTTGTTTGTTTTCCTTAAACCAACGAATGTTTTCATTTTATACCATCGACGTGGTTTCATTACCCAATAAGATCTTTTGTGTATAATAAGCGTCTTTACTTTACCCAACGTGGACCTGGGCTTGTAATGTTATCGCCCTGGGGGCGCAACCATGATCAGTCGTGATTTAATCTTTTCTGGAGGCGCGCGCTCCCGTTTGAGTGTGTGTGTGTGGGGGGGGGGGTATGGTCACATCTAATCGAGTTTTTATTTTCTGTTGTTGTTTTTTCCATGTTGTTGTTTTTTATCTGTAGGTGAGTACACATTAGGGGACTCAGGGTCGGCATTAATCTAATCGTCAAGACGTAGTCTTAGTTTGGGTTCTCTAGTGTAATATAGTTATGGTGGTAGGAGAAAGCTCAGCTAATTGTTGAAGTATAAGAAGAATAGCCAATAGATCTGAAGAAAAAACAAAACAACAGCAGCAAAAACGAAACAGGGTAGAACAGAAAGAGACGAAAGTAACAATAAAAGTAGGTGGAGAAAAAGATCGTCAGATAAAAAAAGAATAGCAGAGAAAAACTGAAAAAACAGAGAAAAACTGAAAAAACAGAGAAAAACTGAGAAAACAGAGAAAAACTGAGAAAACAGAGAAAAACGGAAAAAACAGAGAAAACTGAGAAAACAGAAAAAAACTGAGAAAACAGAGAAAAACTGAAAAAACAGAGAAAAACTGAGAAAACAGAGAAAAACTGAAAAAAACTGAAAAAACAGAAAAGAACGGGAAAAACAGAAAAACTAAGAAAACAGAGAAAAACGGAGAAAACAGAGAAAAAACTGAGAAAACAGAGAAAAACTGAGAAAACAGAGAAAAACGGAGAAAACAGAGAAAAACTGAGAAAAACTGAGAAAACAGAGAAAAACTGAGAAAACAGAGAAAAACTGAAAAAAAACCCAGAAAAGAACGGGAAAAACAGAGAAAAACTGAGAAAACAGAAAAAAAAACTGAAAAAACAGAGAAAAACTGAGAAAACAGAGAAAAACTGAGAAAACAGAGAAAAACTGAGAAAACAGAGAAAAACTGAAAACATAGAAAAACTGAGAAAACAGAGAAAAACTGTGAAAACAGAGAAGAACGGGGAAAACAGGGAATAACAGAGAAAAACAGGGAAGAACAGGGTGGAACTAAGAAGAACGGAGGTAACAATGAAGAAATGAAAATAGAGAAGATAGCAAAGGACAGAAAAGAAAAAAAAAGGGAAGAACAAAGAAAACAAAGAAAAAGAGATGAGAACAGAGAATGAAGGACGAAACAATGAACTAATTTAGGAAAGAAAATCTATCGAAGAACAGAAAATATAGAAGAGTAAGAACAGAACTAACAAAGAGAGCAATAAATAACTTTAAAAATAAAGAACGCAGATGAACATATGAACACACACAACAAACTACAACTTTGATAAAAATAGGTCTCGGTGAAAGGAAATGTCAATAGTTTAATTTAAGACCAATATTGTTTCTCCAATGAACTTCATTTGCAAAGTTACACCGTTGCTGCTCTTGTTTTTTCCTATATGCAAGAGGTCGGCACCCTTTTGATAAATAGCGTGCCAATAATATAGGATTTTTAATTTATTCGGCGTGCCAACAACCTAAAAGCCATCACTGCTCTTTTCTTGTAGAAGGGACTTGAATTGCTTTTCTTGGGGTCTTCCGCGTGCCTTTGAAAATCGCTCGGTGTGCCATGTTTGGCACGCGTGCCGTATGATGCCTGCTGTTGATGTAAATTTTATCGTTGGTACATCAATTAATATAATTAGTCTCTCCAGAGTGTTTCTGCTACACTTGCTGAATTATTGGTCTCCAGCTATCAAACATTGAAACAGACGACTTCACCACAATATATATTTTAACTTGTAATCAAATAAAAGAACGCCTTGTTGCAGCACATATCATTTAATTATTATTACACTTTACACTTTCACATCCATGAAATAATACTTAATACTTATAGTTATAGTAGCGATATAACACATCTCAATAAGTGTCTCTGAGTCTATATATATTTGTACGTGCGATTATTACAAGAACGAGAAGGAGACTAAAGAAAGCATGGTCAGTCATGTGACTATGTACTTCCGATATCTTTAGTAAGACTAGGTTTTTATTTTATTGTAATATACAAATATGGGTTTTTATTCCGAGTTTTATAATTCTTACCTGAGTCACTTCCCTTATATTATTTACTTGCTCCATAGCACCTGCTCTATGCCATCAGTTGTCTGTTGTTTTTGTGGTTGTTGATTTTTACTATTCCAACAACAAGAGTAACAAAAATACAATCACGTGCGTCAAATGTTGAAAAGTTTGCTTCCGAGAGTATGTCTCTACATTTTAAAAGACAAAAGATGGAACGTGACTAATGCCCAGTTAAGAAGTTCCAGCTGAAATATTATGTCTTTAGAGCATATTCGTAGCAAAGGATGGCCTTGTAAAAAGGGGGGGGGGGAATGGTAATTCCTTTTGCTTTCATTCAATGTATTGGTGTTTTGGCTTCGGAATTTCCCGAATGTGCGAAAATCCCAATAATACTCTGTCTGTTGTTTTGTTGTTGTTTGTTTATAATCTAAGTGTCAGTACTGTCTGTGATGTGCTGTGTTTTTTATTTTTTTATTACATAAAACCTTTGTGAGGACAAAATAATTATGTCTACAGTTCAACTAATGTGATATAATAAACTTAAAGGTTAAAAAATCTTATTTTAATACTGTTCATATAGTGTTAATATATATATATATATCAAGGTCTACTGAAGACAGGACATGCAGACTTGAATTTCTGACTTAGCTAGCTAAGGCCAGTTTTTTTAATATTACTGTTTTAATCTTGTTGTTTGTTTAATTCTATACAAGTGGACGGAGAAGCAAAGGCAACATTCAGATAATGAAAAAACATATTGTAACAATATAGTAAAAACCTTAATTAATGAATTTCTAATTACCACTTTTTTTTTTAGGTTGATGGACGTTTTAATCTAGAGGAATATTCTCCATCCGAATTAGAAATGAAAAGTTAGTTTTTACTGCTTTATAATAAAAACATAAATTAAAAATTTTAAAACGTGTATACGTGAAGTTTAGTTCGCCTGGTTTTTGGTGTATGCTGTCAGCTCTGAATTCTGAAAAGGTTGACGTGCATGGTACAGAGCTATATGGCGGATCGAGTCGCGGAGCCTACTTACCGTTGACTGCTTTTGGAACATAACCGCACAAGTATAAACTCATGAGTTAATACCCAGATATCCGTTGGGTGATATATCTCATCTCTCAACTGTCTCTATGCACTAAGTATCACAGTAGTGTGTTGTGATATTTTTGTATGAGATAAGATTGTCCTTTAGTTGTTGTTTTCCTAAAAGTTTCCGCAGCTAACGATGACTTCATCATTATTGTTGCTTCAGATCTAGTCAGGTTATGAACAAAATATTACTGCTTTCGGTGTGTGGAATGTAATATCTTTAAATACCTACTATTACAATATTATAGTATCGGCAGGTATAAATAGTAATTATGTTTGCCTAAATTGCAAAAGGCTTTTTATTTTTAGAGTCTACCTTCCCAGTCCTTTTGTATTAAATGGTTGTTTGTTCTAATTGTTGCAGTTCCTATTGATGTTGTTGCTCGTGGTGTCAACGTGAGGGCTCATGTCTTACCAAGGGACTTTAAAGAACGCCAACCCACAAACACGATTTCTGAAGATACCATTATTTATCTCCCTTGGTCTTGCGTAGTCAGCCATCTCGTGTCTGAAATCCTATAATAACCTAGTGAGAATACTGGTAATGGGGGGGGGGGGAGGGGCAATAACTATTTTTTTAAAAAGGTATCCCCTCCAACTTCTCCCCCCTAGTCGTGGCGCCCCTGGCAAGGGAGCTCCCCAATAGAATAGTCTAGTAGGGTGGACTGTTGGAAGTACGTCGCCAAACAGTTGACTTAAGATTGTCAGAAACAGAAAGAGGAGGGAAGAGAGAGAGAGAGAGAGAAAGAGCGAGATATAGGGATAGAGAGAGATAGTGAGAAAGAGAGAGGCAGATACTAGTAGACGTGGAAATGGGTGGAGAATTACTAGAGAGAATGTGATAAGAGAAATAATGGGTTTGGCTTCTTGGGAGATGACATAAGGGATTACCGTTTTGACCCATAACAAAAATAAACACTACAAACTGGAGTTCCTACACAATAATATTATAGAGTTCGATATATTTGTATATTATACGATAATGGTTTTTCGTCCTGTCCTCTTTTGACTGGTTTAGTGAAATATATATTATTATTGTCCGAGGATTTTACTTGGACATATTAGTTTATTATATACCGGTAAGGGGGGGCCTCGGTGGCAGAGCGGCAGCGCGTTCATCTGGCGTGCGAGGTCCTGGATAAAATATCCATACCGTATTTCTCTACTTTTTAGTTAGCTTTTTTTGTGGGGGTGTAGGTCTATATGGGAGGTGGTATTAGATGCGTTAGCCTAGGGCCTCACTTCATCTAATTCCGGCCCTGATATTAAGTAATGTTTATTGTGTTTATACAAACAAATACTCTAGAACCACTTTTCTGCCCTTGTCTTTTTTTTTTTGTTATTGCTGTTTTCCTGAAAGGTTTACAAGGAGTGTAATTACTGCCTGGGGGGGGGGGTATTTTTATGTACATTGACTACTTGCTAAACCTCATTAGGCCTAGCTCCTAACTTTTGAACAAGGGTGACATCGAATTATTAATTATATATTTTCCATATTTCTGTCTCTGCAGTGTGTTGCCTTCTTTTCCTTCAGCTGGGCCTTCGGCTACTTCCTGTGTAAGTCTGTGCATTATTTACAGATCGTCGCCATGATCTGCTCGGTCATGACTTTGACCGTAATGAGCATTGAAAGGTAAGGGCATTGTGTGTTTGTTTGTGTGTGTGGGTGGGGGTGGTAGGAGTAGATAACCTTGTCTTGAGGCGAGTTGTCTTCCCCCGTGATTTCTTCCAAATAATTCGCTCCCTTCTTCCATCTTCCGAAAAGTGACGCACAGTTGGCCAAAAATGTCTCTTCAGATAACGACCATTGACCTTAGTGCCAATCACCATCCTAGTGGCAACCCCCCACCCGGCCCAGCACCCTTCTCGAATCCTTTGTATATTGAAGTCCTTCATTTTCTCAGGGAAAGATGACAATTCTGAAGTGTCCGAGGCACATGCTAGAAACCAGGACACTTAAAGTCGAGATCAAATGAGTTTTTAAATTTTTTTTGAGAGATTTAAGAAAAAAATAATTACAAAAAAAAAAAAAGGAATGATAAGTTAATAATTTATATAAAATTTTAAAAACAATTTCTGAATGAAGTCTTCGATCAAGGTAAGGTGTAGAGCAGCAAATGTGGGCCCAGTGTCTTAATAGAAAGCAAAGACATTTACGCTACCTAAAGGAGCTCGTCTTATTCAAAATAGACTGAGACTCCAGCAGTATTCTGACAAAAAAATGTTTTTTAAATAGATTATAGAAATTTATATTTAGATATAAATAGATTATAGAAATGTATATTTAGATATAAATAGATTATAGAAATTTTTATATAAATATAATTGATACATGTTGTGTGTGTGTTTTTTTTTTTTCTTTTCCTTTCAGAAACATCGCCATATTGTCACCGCTTCGTTCCAAAAGAATCTGCACCAGAAGTCGTGCTAGGATTGTCGTGGTCTTGTTGTGGGCTGGATCTATAGTGCTGGCATTGCCGATATTCCCTGGTCAGGTGAGAACCCGTATATAATCTATGGTGCCCCCCCTCCCTCCCCAATGGATTTACACTCTAGTGGCACAATAGCTTTTAGAATAACGTCTCTAAATCAGACCCAGAGTGAGATGGTAGGACGATGTCGAGATGGATCTGCGACAGATCGGGACCCAGGCCAGGAGGAAAAGAAAACATCCGATATGTCTGAGTGGAAGGACGTGGTGAGGCAGGCCAGAGCCCTTCATGGGCTGTAGCGCCACATTTATATAGATATATAGTTAATTAAACGGATAGATAGTTTTTTTAGTTTGTTTTTTTTTTGCTATAAATGTTTTTTTTTAAATTAATTCAATGGTACAGATATTCACAAAAATAACATTGTAATGTGACATAACGGACTACCGAAGACACACCCTAAAACAGGGGTCGGCAACCTTTTGATAATAGTGTGCCAAAGTAGGATTTCTTATTATTTCAGCGTGCCAAAAGCATAAAGTCTTGTAGAAAAAAAAATTTAAGGCTTTTTCGGGTCTTCCTGGTGCCACTGAAAATCGCTCTGCGTGCTAGGTCTGAAAAGCGTTCTGTAGGTTGCCGATCCCTGCACTAGAACATACTGAGACACACTGAGATATACTGAGACACACTAAGACACACACGACACTGGCAACACCTTAACTGCATCTATTTTTCGGGTCTTGTCAACTCAATCACCCCTTACCTGATCTAATGTCAGGCTGACGGTTTGCTCATGTCGTTTTCTCTAGTTTCTTTTGCTGTAACATACAAGATGCTGAAGCATGAAGAGACGAGGGAAATCACAGTGCATGTGTCCTATCATCAATTTCACTGTCACTCCCCCCCCCCTCTCTCTCCACTCAACCCAACTAAATACCCATCTGTGGTTACCACTAAATTATATGGAATACGTTAACAAAGGCGTTGATCTACAGCCACCACTGAGTGCTAAACACACACATAAACACATTGAAACAAACACATAAGCACACAAACCACTATTTGGGGATGATACCTCATGTCTGACCCCTCTAAGGTTCTGGAAAAAAAAAACGGTTTATTCCGCCATGGTGAGTTTAGAGAGAAGAGGAATGAGCGCTTGATTTCTGGTTAGTACCGTGACGAAATGGGGAGATACCATAATATTTTAAGTGCACAGGCCAACGGGCTCTAATGGTGTTGCTCCGGCCCTAGTTTTAAATAAAAGATTTACATTAAAGTATAATATTATAGTTATAAGGCCCAAAAGGGGCTATTTTATTGTCAATATATCAGTGTTCTAAACAATACGTTGACTTTAAGTCTGTACTTTAATGTGTTGATAAATAATTTTGAAACTGTTTGGGAAAATTCTTATCTCTTTAAACCATCAATTCTCTTTTCATTATAAAGCCAACAAGTTTGAATATTTAAAAAAAAAAGAAAATATTTGCTTTTTTTTTTACTCTCTTTTCTTTCCATTCAAGCCCTGTTCATGCTAAATGTAATAACATGGAAAGATGCGCTATATAAATAACCGTCTTCATAATTATTGGAAACATCGGCATTTATACAAGAAATATAACAGTTTCCCCCCTCTCACCCCAGCCTCCATTTACATCATTTATTTTCCTCAATCCCAAGAGAAAGAATGTACTTTCTCCATTAGTTAGTCAAAACCATAACAATTGATATAAACAGTAAACATGACATTTCTGACAACTGTAATATTTTAATTTTTTTTATTTTTTTGTTTTTGTTTTTTTGTTGTTGTTTAGGAGAAATAAACTAGACTCTATTCGAAATAGCTAAGAACATTACATTACCGGTATAACAAAAAGCTTGTGTTGCATTTAAAAAAAACGTAACCAAGGGCAGACAATTTCGGTGCTTAATAAAAAATAGGCGTATGGTTTTGAAAAAGAAAAGATTGAACCATAATCCACCAGAAGCCAAGGGACCTGTCTACCTTCTTTCAAAAGATTACTTACTCAACCGGGATTAAGAACATTTCTTTTGACCTCCCTTTAAAAAAATAGTGTGTCTGGAGATGTCACAACTTTTATATTAGTTTTAGCTGTGGGCTAAGTGGGGCTACTTTTTCTATTACACAGGGGAAGGAATATTTGTGTCGACATTTTATTCTGTTCAGACAGTTCTCTACGAGTTCCATAGACAGAGAGAGAGAGAGACAGAGAGAGAGAGAGAGAGAGAGAGAGAGAGTTCCAGAGAGAGAGAGACAGAGAGAGAGACAGAGAGAGTTCCAGAGAGAGAGAGACAGAGAGAGAGACAGAGAGAGTTCCAGAGAGAGAGAGACAGAGAGAGAGACAGAGAGAGTTCCAGAGAGAGAGAGACAGAGAGAGAGACAGAGAGAGTTCCAGAGAGAGAGAGAGTTCCAGAGAGAGTTCCAGAGAGTTGACCTTTCGAGCTTTTATTGAACAATTTAAACCGTCACACTGACACACATAATTATCTGTTCTTGTTTTTTTTTTGTCTTTTTTACTGTATAGAATGTTTCCATTTTTTTGTTTGTTAAAATCTCCGACAACATTTTTGTGTAAATATATCCTTTGCGCTTAAGAAAATAAGAGTTTGAAAAGAAAACAATTGTTGACTTGTCTCTAGAACCAAAGAGTAAATATGTTGTAGAATGCTCAATTTCTTTCATAAACCGTTGGAATAAATCACATGTCTATCAGTGCGGAATAAGATAGACCTTACTGATTTAGACAGGGAGAGAGAGAGAGAGAGGGAGAGAAATGGAAAGAAAGAGAGAAAGAGAGAGACAAGTAGGCAGATAGACTCTAAATGATAGATATATATAAAAATGGAAGGTTGTGTTTTTTGTGTTTTGTGTTGTTGTTTTTTTAGGTTTTTATTTTACATCATGGCAAAAATTATGTTTAAAGTTATAGACTTTTATCTTACCATTCGACATTTACTTGAGATTGGTTTTGTGGAAGCATTTCTAAGCTCAAGTTTTGTTTGTTTTTAATTGTTTGTGTGTGAGTGTGTTTTTTGAATGATCTTGGTTGTACTGTTGAAAGTTGTTTATATATAGTTATCACGAATGATCACATACACAGTACACTGTTGCTAAAGCAATGGAACTAATTGAGATGTAGTCTGTCTGTCAGATCTGGGATGATACATTGGTGGATTAATTGGTGGATTGATTGGTGGATTAATTGGTGGATTAATTGGTGGATTAATTGGTGGATTAATTGGTGGAAAGGTTTATTTTATTTTTCACGAACCTTTCATGAAATGATAAAGAGGCGAATAAATGAATAGGTTGGTGATTCCTTTTTACAATGTTAATATTACTTTCAGAATCTTCCTTCTTTTGGAACGACTTCTGAAAGTAAACCTTCCTATCCGGTTTGTAGTAAGCCTATTCTACCTGGCACTTCTTTCAATTGAAAACGACCATCTGCGGGAAATTGCATTACATTTTCAGAATATCATAATGTGACGTTGCCAATGCTAAGTACAGTAGCATGGCTAAATTACTCACATTACACTTTTAGAGGAGCTAAAGTTATTAAATGTGTAACTTTCATTTTTGAGTAGCATTTAAAACAAACAATTTCAATGCATGACTTTCTGATTTTCGTAGACTTCAAAAACAAATTACTAGGCCCTAGGCAATGGTTATATAAAGGTGTCATCGCATACATCCAACGTATCTCTCCCACAGACACATAAGCCAGTGGGGTCGCTGGTGAAGGCCTACTGGTGTATAAAGGAATGGGGCGATCCCATCTATGGGATACTGTTTGAGACCTACATGTTGGTGCTTCTCTTCATGGTTCCAGTCGGGGTCATGATCGTCTCCTACACAACCATATGCATCGAACTGACCAAGGGTACAAAGTTTAGACGACAGGCGACTCTCACACGGTGAGTTGGTTTCTTTGTTTGTTTGTTTGTTTGTAAGAATGAGAAATCTGCCCCCCTCCCCCCCACACACACCACCCCCAGCAATTACCAAGAGCTCTTTTGAATGATTTATGGTCGTACAGGGGCAGTTTAGTGTGTCTGTCCGGGGAAAATCTTAACCCCAAACAGCTCCGGAGAAGGGTGATAGAATCAATGTCATTTTAGCCTGGCTCTAATATTAGCAATAGATCTATGAGACTCTAACACTAGACCTATGAAACTTGAATATTAGCAATAGATCTATGAGACTCTAACACTAGACCTATGAAACTTGAATATTAGCAATAGATCTATGAGACTCTAACACTAGACCAATGAAACTTGAATATTAGCAATAGATCTATGAGACTCTAACACTAGACCTATGAAACTTGAATATTAGCAATAGATCTATGAGACTCTAACACTAGACCTATGAAACTTGAATATTAGCAATAGATCTATGAGACTCTAACACTAGACCTATGAAACTTGAATATTAGCAATAGATCTATGAGACTCTAACACTAGACCTATGAAACTTGAATATTAGCAATAGATCTATGAGACTCTAACACTAGACCAATGAAACTTGAATATTAGCAATAGATCTGTGCTACAATTGAATTTCAGCAAAGAACTTTCATTAAAATTAAAAACATAATATAAATATACAATTGTTGATTATGTCGAAATGTAAACAGAAACACAACTCTACAGTCTTGAAAATGGAAATTAGATTTACACATACACATACACATACACATACACATACACATACACATTTTACTGGATTTTTGTGTATGAATAAATATAGATGTTTAGCCTTTCATCTAAATAATGCATTCTTCAATACGGCCTACGTAATAAAGCAAATACAAGAAATCTTCGTTTCGTCATCATCAAAGTGGAGATCTAAAAATAGCTTTAAGCTCCACGATACATATCAGTAACATTATGAAATGCCAAGTCTATAAGCAGCTTTAGACAGAGACTCAGACGAAAAGGAATATTTACAAAAATGTTGGTATATTTTAAAAAAATCTTAAAGTAAAAGTAGTCTAGTCATAACAAATTTTTTTTCAAGACTGAGTAATGTAATTCTTCAAGAGTTGCTGTATACTAAAACGAAATAGTAATTTATTTACAATATTGGTGGACAGCGTTAGATTCTACTTAATTATATACATTAACTTTATTAAAAAATAAATAATATGCAACCTTTTTTTTTTGGTGGTCGCAAACAATTTTTTTTATAAATATTAATAGCTTCAACTTTAAAATATATATTTGTTTACAAGGTGTTTAAAAAAAGAAACATTAGGTCAGAGCCTTATTTTGGGCTGTAGCGCCAATGAATGTGATAATTTAAACATATTTACTTTTACTTCCTCGTTAGGTATTCATTAGAAAAACTCCATTAGTCTCAAGCTATCCCACACCCTCCTTTTCTTATTAAACATAATGCAACAACCCATTCTCGACATGTTTCACTGTCCCAAGCGAGCCGAGTAATTTTTTTTCACGACCCTCTAACTATTGAAAAGGTAAATGAAAATTTATCTCTAATTCAAACTTAAGTTTTCCATTTTCATGTTCTTTTTTTTTTTCAACCAATTTTTAGTTATAAGATACTTTTTATGACTCGAAAGGTTATTTTTGTAGTAATTAGAAACAATAGCATCATGAATTTGAAATGGGTGTTTTTTTTTAAATAAATATTATTTGTTAGAAAGAGAACAAGAGAATTTATATTATACGATTAAATAGAATTTGTAAATATTCTTGGTGTCAATTGATATTAATGTGTTTTTTATGTCGTGAATTTAAAGTCAGATAATATGATATTTATTTATTTTAGGTTCTAACAATGTGTGTGATTTTTAACAGCTAGACCCAACAAAAATGAGGAAAATTAATTTGCGATATGTTTTGAGACTGTTTTTTTATTACATAAGTGAGGTTTTATGTTGCATTACAACTTTCTTGAAATGAAAAATGTTTATAAAATATATAAATATATATCAGATAGATAATGGCCTTTATTAAATATACATTAGAAATATATTTATATATATATATATATAAAGAGAGAGCGAGACATATTGCCAGATAGATAGATAGATAGATAGATAGATAAATAGATAGATAGATAGATAGATAGATAGATAGATAGATAGATAGATAGATAGATAGATGAAGCCCTTTATTCTACTTGAATCTTTTAATTTAATTGGGGGGAGACAAAAATGCAGCAGAGCATTGAGCTAACCACACACTCTCTTCATACTTCCCGGCCCACAGTAAAATATTTAGCGACTTTTCTTTAAGTGCCAAGTCTGAGGGTAAACGCTTTCCAATTTCAGGAGTGTGACGTCATCTTACCCCAACAATTGCACGAACCACGCGTCCAGGTGTTTAAATCAGAAACCCCAACAGGGATCCGCCCCCTCCTGCACAGACAACATGCTACATAACAGATACAAGGAAAGAATGGATCAAGAAAAAATGAAAGTAAGATTGTGTAGTTGATAAGAAACACTATAAGGGTTAATTTACTGTTTGTTCCTTTTGTTTGTTTGTATTTTGTTTTCATCTACGTTGTTTGTTAGTGATGTTCGGTGTTCCAACGCCATTTCGTTCGACTGGAGTGCCAAAGGTTCGAGTCCTGGTGAAGGGAGGATTTTTTTTTTACCAGGGCCAGGAGGGTGTCCCTGTGTCTGTCCAGAGACAAGAGTTGGCTGACATTGCTTGGGTCAAAGTGAAAATTTGCTGTGCGTTGTGCTGGCCACACATAATTCCTAGTATGCCGCAAACCTGTGAACGCCCATTTACTGGCCCTATAGATCAAATTGGTCTGCTTGTGATACTTCACTACTTTTACCACGTCATTAGCAAAGTCAAGCCATGTTCTTTTTGGTATTGTAAGATTATTTTTTATTGTAAGATTATTTTTTATTGTAAAGTAAGAAATCTTTTTGAATAGGAAGGCAATAACTTACTTTTTTTAAAAAGTAAGTTTATGTTGTTGTTTTTTTCTTATAAAGGAAGATTACGTTCGATCACTCGATATGAGCTTGTGGTAGGAGTTACCTCGTGTGAATAGCTTGTATAAATGGCAACCGTAAATCATTGACACAACACAAACATAGCCTATACATACATCAAGTTTTCCGAGAAGTCCCTATTATTATGTATGGAATTCTCTGTGGTGGAAAAATCTTGAAAACCACCTTTTTAGGATTGGGGTTTATTACCAGTATAGTGTTGGAAATAGCTGTCTTAAAGAAACCGTTAAGGTGAAATATCGGAAAACGATCCATTGGCTGACAATGATATGTGGGCTTAGACCAATAAACAAGAGTCGATATAAAGAAATATATATAATAGCAGGAGGCAGTATATAGAAAACTATATAATAGCATAATAGCAGGAACCATTATATAGAACAAAAAATAAAAGCGTGAGGCAGTATATTGAATTATTGAACATTATAAAATAGCAGGAGGCGGTATATAGAACACTATATATAAAAAAATTAAATTTTAGTTTAGATAACGTCTCTTGCTTTAAAAATAGATCTCAAACTTTTCGATTGTGATTGCTTCAATTCGGGGTCTATAGGTTGTTGTCCCCTAATTTGCTCTCGTAATTATGGACAAGTTTTTTACAACCGATTTACTGCTAGAGTACCGTAGATCCCAGGTGCGAATCCTGGTGAAGGCTAGGATTTGCTGTCCTAATTCTGTATATCAAAGGCACAGATAATCGTAGGGTGCAAAATTCTGTAACTCAAAGCCACAGATAATCGTAGGGTGCAAAATACTGTAACTCAAAAGCCACAGATAATCGTAGGGTGCAAAATTCTGTAACTCAAAGCCACAGATAATCGTAGGGTGCAAAATTCTGTAACTCAAAGCCACAGATAATCGTAGGGTGCAAAATTCTGTAACTCAAAGCCACAGATAATCGTAGGGTGCAAAATTCTGTAACTAAAAGCCACAGATAATCGTAGGGTAAAACCTTTTGCAATTTAAAGCCACAGATAAACTTAGGGTGCATGAATCTGTAATGGAAAAGGGTCTCTGTAAAATATCAAGAGAAACTTTAGTAAGAAAAGAACAAAGAAACGTTTAAGGATGATGACTTTGAAAAACATAAACATTATAAACGAACACTTGAAAGTACAAATTATCAACTCAAACTTTGAAGGACAAACTGTTTATCAACAAAACACTTTCCAAAAAATCAAAAACAAAAAACGAAAACATAAATGAAAAAAAAATATATATATATATATAAACATTCAAAGAAACACACACAAAAAAAAAGTTCTAGCAATCTCGGTCCAGAACCATTCTACTGCCATGTACACAACATGTACATCAATTGTTTTACTCGGGGGAATACGCGCGCGTGTAGACGCTCGTCCAATGTGGTTAGTCTCGTGGTGAACCTTTAAGACTCGATAATGATAATCATCCCTCCCCCCCCCCACCCACCCCACCCCACCCCAGACTAGTTCTATACGAGTGGGCGGAACACGTCCTAAGGATTGGTTGTTAGAAAGGCATTTCTCTTAGACATTTCGTCCATCTTCATGTGTGTTTTTTTTGGTCTTGTTAGGTTTTTTTGGGGGATGCTGGATGAGTTTTTATTTTCTTGTATTCTTTTTTCTTTTTTCTTTATATATTATATTTATTCTTTTTTTTTCTTTGGAGCCGAAATGTAAAAGCGTATAGTCTATTAATGTTAGATTGATTTATATGTAAAAAAAAATGATTTGTAATATGTAAATACGGTCGTAAAATAAAAAGTAAAGTACCCGTCGGACCAAATTGATCATAGGGCCGTTCACCAGTTTCAGTGGCCACGGCATACTAGGTGATTGCACAGCCTCCTTTACTTTACTCCAACTAAGGTCAGGTATTGCGTTGTGTACACTCAGGGACACACTCCAGACCCGGGAAAAAAATATTAGTTTTCACCTGGATTCGAACCCGGGACCTTCGGTACACCAGTCGAACGCGCTGCCGCTCGGCCACCGTACCACCAAATGCGGTCGTATCGGTCAATAAATCGATCATTTTTTTCCTATACATTTGACTCTCTCTCTCTCTCTCTCTCTCTTTCTACCTATATATTTAAATGATCTATGCAGAAGATTATTGAAATCCGAAGCTTATCAATGTTTTGACTTGAGTTTTGTTAGCACTTTAAATTATCTTCGACTAAGTTGTTAACTACCGGCTATCCTGATTTGCTCAGGTAACCCATTCCATGCATGAGTGCCGCTCGGAAAGAAACTTTCGTGCCCTTTTTTTTATCTAGCATTTCTATCTATCTATCTACCCATCTTATACATCTATCTATATGGTTATATTTCGCTCGACAGATCTGGACGAGATGAACAAAACAAATGTACGAGCCTTTAAAAAAAAATCTTGTTACTACTAAACATATGTCGATCAGAAACATGTTCATTTTTTCATATAGATCTAGTCAGTCACAAAATAACTAATAAAGTACAAAGCATTGTTCTATTTTTAAAAAAAAGAAGACTCTCCTAGGTCTTAGGGCTTTCAAGCAATTTTTTTTTAATTGATTCACATTGACACTGATAGTATAAACATAGATCAAGTTGTAGTTTTTTTCAACTAACAAATAGAAATCAATGACAAAGACAATTTTACAAAAAAAAAAAAAAAAAAAAAAAAAAAAAAACGGAAGATAACTCCCAGTGGTCGTCAAGGGAGGTAATAAAATAATGAGCCCTTGACGTCTAACATCACTCACTCATTGAGGCTCTTGTTCTGGTCACGTGTCACGCACGTTAGTTCAGCGTCGTGTGTTTCAAAGAAGAAAAAAAAAGGCTGACAACTGTGATAAAGTGGACTTGAGAACTAGATTAAGGGGAACATGAATACAATCTACCATAGTCTACTGCTAACTACACCACTCGCTCCCGTTCACTTACCATGAACTGTTACTATTCTACATGTAATATGATGTGTTGGTATTTATATATGATGTGTTGGTATCGGGTATTTCTTCTTCTTCGCCATTATCATCTCCTAGTGGAGCATAGGCCATCAACAATCTCTTTCCATGACCTCCTGTCTCTGGCTATCTTCTCCAACTCCTTCCAAGTTCTCCCGATCACATGCACATCCTTTTCTACTTCCCTCCGCCAGGTGTTCTTTGGTCTACCTCTTCGTCTTGCACCCTGGGGATTCCACGAAAGAGCTTGTCTGGTCAAGTTTGTCGTTGGTTTCCTCAATGTGTGGCCTATCCATCTCCATCTCCTTTTTTGTATTTCTTGTTCAACTGGAATATGTGCTGTCCTTTCCCATACAGTTGTATTTGTAATCTTGTCATACCATTTGATATCCATTATTCTACGTAGGCAGCCATTCACAAAAGTTTGTAGTTTGTTCAAATCCCCCTTTGTTAATCTCCAACTTTCTGAGCCATATAGTAAGACAGATTTTACGTTAGAATTAAAGATTCTTAATTTAGTTTGGGTTCTAATTTGTTTTGTTTTCCAGATATTTTTTAGCATAGCAAAGGCTCCTCTTGCTTTTTGTATCTTTACTTTAATATCTGTTCCAGATCCCCCTTCCTTGTCAACTATACTTCCTAGATATGTAAAGTTGTCTACTTCTTCCAGCACCCTTCCTCTTACTTCCACTGCATCAGTACTTTTGGAGTTTATTCTCATTGTCTTGGACTTCCTATCATTTATTTTAAGTCCTAGCTGTTGTGCCCAGGAATCTAGTATTGCAGTTTTTTCTTGCATTTGCTTATGACTTTGAGCTAATAGGGCTATGTCATCTGCAAAGTCTAGATCTTCAAGCTGTTTAAACAGGGTCCATTGGATTCCATTTTTTCTGTTTTCTGTAGTATTCTTCATGACCCAGTCTATTACTAGTAAAAAGAGAAATGGTGAAAGTAGACAGCCCTGTCGAACTCCTGACTCTATAGCGAACGCCTCTGTTAGTTTTCCATCATGAATGATTCGACATCTCATATTGTGATAGGTGTTTTTAATTAAGTCAGTTAGCTTTGGAGGAATACCATAGTGGCGCAACAGTTTCCATAGATTTTCTCTGTCAACACTATCAAAGGCTTTTTCAAAGTCTATGAAATGGATTAATAGGCTAGCATTCCATTCTGTGCATTGTTCAATGATAACACGAAGAGCAGCTATTTGGTCGAGACATGATTTGTTTTGTCTAAGGCCTGCTTGCTCGTCTCGTAGTAGACCATCAACTGCTTTCTTTATCCTTTCCAGTATTATTTTATTTAAAACTTTTCCTGGAACTGATAGCAGCATAATCCCTCTATAGTTAGAGCAATCTGTAAGATCCCCTTTCTTTGGAAATCGGGTATTTATAGTTGTTAAAATGCACACCAAATAGGTAAAAAGACCCACTGATAAACAAAAAGACATTCACGGATGACTGGACGCATGGAAAGATGGATGTCGGATAATTAACGCTTAATTTTTTTTTTCTATCTTTTTTGTTTTTCAGGTCATACGCATGCTGATTGTGGTCGTTGTGCTGTTTGCCGTGTGCTGGGGTCCAATACTCATCAACAACCTCTTGGTATCCTTGAAGGTGCTCAACAACCTGCACGAGGGCCTGCTCAAGCCCTTGAGAATGACCATGTTTCTCTTGTCCTATCTCAACTCCAGCCTTAACCCTCTGGTCTACGGGTTCATGTCCCGGCACTTCCGGCGCGGGTTCCGGGAGGCCATCTGCGTGTGCTTCGGCAACTCGGCCCGCCGGGCCGCCGTCAGCAGGCTCTACAGGCCCGGCCGCGCCAACAACGCCAGCTGCTATTTCAACACGGAGTGCCGGACGTCGACCGTCAGGACCGGCACAGTGCGGCTGAGCCCGGTGACAGAGGCGGCGAGAATCTCCAACGATGACCGCGCGACTAATTCCCCGGTAGGAAGCCTGCGGTACGGACATAAAGTATGGGCGAGGTCGGATAAAGTTGTGCTCAATCTTCAAGACAAATAAATAGGATTCTTGGTTCATAGAAAAACAAACGGCCAAGCGAGAGCTCATATGGAGACTGCACATAAAAACTCAGACCGAAGCACGGAATCTTCTATGGAACACCAGACCGAAACACAGAAACTTCTATGGGACATCAGACCGAAACAGAGCAACTTCTATGGGACATCAGACTGAAACACAGCAACTTCTATGGGACATCAGACCGAAACACAGCAACTTCTATGGGACATCAGACCGAAACACAGCAACTTCTATGGGACATCAGACCGAAACACAGCAACTTCTCTGGAACACCAGACCGAAACACAGAAACTTCTATAGAACATCAGACCAAAAGCACAAAAACTTCCATGAAACATCAGACCAAAACACAGAAATTCGTATGGAACATCAGACAGAAGCATAGAAACTGCTATGGATCATTTTAGTCTAACAATACTTCCTTTAATTTTTAATTAGAAACTCAAGTCGCAAGAGGCAACCTTTCTCCTTGTTTATGAATTGGTTGTGTTGTTTTTACTTTAAGGCAATGTTATAATGGGGTCGATATAATATAAATAAGAAGTTTAATCAACACACATATCTTAAGTCACATTAGCCACTAGACACAAGATTAATAAACAAGAAATACTTTAAGCAGGTTTGTGCTTAAATTAAACACGTCCATTCAGTCATATTGTACACTTCGTACATCAATCTGATATTTCAAAATTAATTAGTAACTGTTTTTCGTGAAGAGGAAAACTAAAGAAAAGTAAAAAGCCTAATGAATGCCAACCTTAAAATATACTTTTTGGTGTGTTCGTTGGAGAGTTTACTTTTTTTTTTAGGTCTAAGCACCAAGACTTGATTTTGGAATCTGGGACTATGGAAGAAACTATGTCTATTGGTGCGTACCTGCGCACGTGTAAAGGTGAAAGGTAAAGTTTCTTTTTTTTTTTAAACCTTGTTGGTCCAAGGGACACGTGAAGAGGCCTTCAAGAGTTTCAGTGCTCTCGGCAAGTGACCGCAAATAGTTTCAGGTATTCATTCCCGAAAGTTTTTATCCCAAAATATTTTTGTATAAAGTATAAATGTATAAACCTTGTTTTGTATAAAGTATAAATGTTTTAGAAATACTTTAGGAAAATGGTCTTATTACTTTTTTTTTAAAGTAATAAAAGTACTTTTAGAAAAATGACATTTCGACAAAAAGAAAAAAAGTAAAAGTTCTAGGATGAAACTAATCTCTAAAAACAAAAGACCTTTAAAAAAAGTAAAGAAAAACATTCCATTCTATCTAAATGTCACGTGACGTGGTGCTTAAAATACAGACAACAAATGTCTCGGGGACATAGTCTTGGGAATTTCATTCTAGTATTGAATATATTATTGCCATATAATTACTTCCTGAAAAGTTTCAACTACGAGATTATTTGAAAAGTATCCATCGATTCTATTCTACTAATGTGTGTGTTATGTAGGTGTGTGTGTGTGTGTCTGTGTGTCTCAGTGTGAGAATGTGTATGTGTGTGTCATTTAATTTTGAATGAAGGGAAAATATAACCTGCCCTGAAGTGGAAACAAAATTGAATGATTTACGTCATGAGTTATTTGAACAATGATTAAATGGTAGTTGAAATGTTATATTGAAATGTTCAAAGATATTAAAATTGAAACAAAGTGAGTATTCTAGGGCTTTATAATTATAAAAGGAGACAGTTGAGTTGATAGAGAAGAATACAATAAATATTTTTTTCCTTGTGATTATTTGTAATTTGATGTCCGATTGTGAAAATTGTGTTTAAAATATGAAACTTAACGAAATGTATGTAAGTATTGTACAGAAAATTAAATTAAATTAAAAACATAAAATTCACGACTTTGTTTGTAGATTTTTATTTTTTTATATTTTTATTTTTTTATAGTTAAGTTGTCAGTTTGCTGTACAAAACATGTTCGTCTTTTTTCTTACTTTAAAATGATCGAAATTGCAATTTTTCAGATAAATGTTACAAATTAAGAGCTTAAATTTTGTAGGAGTGAAATTTGAACAAAAAATAAAACAAAAATAAATTGGTATTGACTATATTAACATTGTACAATTTTCTTCTGATGCTTTGCAAATACATGATGTTTAGTCAAGTGTGTACACAGGGTCCTCTCTAATACTTCGAGCGCTCCGTGCAAATTTTTTTGTAGCCCCTTTTTTAAATTCTAATTAGGCCTATGCTCCACAAAGCGAACGTCAGCGCCTCCCCCCATCCACCCTGCCACAAAAATATTGACAGCGCCCTCAATGGAAGGGAAAAGCCGCGTCAGAAACACATACTCTTGACGTTTTTCAGACATCTCTGCGAATCGTTAAAATTTACTCTCTCTATATATATCTCGTTCTCTCTCTCTTCCTCTCTCTCTCGTTCTCTCTCTCGAGCTCTCTCTCTTTCTCTCTATCACACTCTCTTTCTCTCTATCACACTCTCTTTCTCTCTCTCTTTCTCTCTCTCTTTCTCTCTCTTTCTTTCTTTCTCTTTCTCTCTCTTTCTCTCTTTCACACTCTCTTTCTCTCTCTCTTTCTCTCTCTTTCTTTCTTTCTCTTTCTCTCTCTTTCTCTCTTTCACACTCTCTTTCTCTCTCTCTTTTTGTCTCTCTTATTATCTCTTTCTCTCTATTTCTCTCTCTCGCTCGTTCTCTCTCTCTCGTTCTCTCTCTCTCTTTTTATTTTATACACATACACATAGCTAACATTCATATTAAAAATGTAAAATGTAAAATTATTGTATTTATATTTATAAATACCCTTGCAGGCGCCCCTAACCCGAACACCCCCTCAACCTCCCCCCCCCCCCCAGATTTCTTTGGTTTTCGTGTAGCTATTGCATTGACCAGAAGCAGCCCCATTGTCTGGTTTTCACCTCTAACCCCATTTATTATAATTGAAACACTTTTCCCTGTATAAATATTTCGAAACTTTTGCTGTAGAAGGTATGTAGTGGTCTCTATTTGAACACTGACTATTGGGACCCCATGAAAACATTAATACAAGAGTACTTGCAGTCGAATTACATTGGACTCTTAAAAGTAATGTGATCTTAAAACGGATGTTCCATTAGGAGAATGTTAGTCTCCGCCCGTATATTGGTTTGCTAGATGATATTACTTTATTTCAAGCTAGGGATGTTAAACGAAAACCGGAATACCGGATTCCGGTATTGAAACCGAAAACCGGTTTTTGATTTTCGAAACCGGATTCCGGTTGGTTGGTTGGAAGGTAATCATTACTTCAAATAGCACAGACTTTTTTTTTTTGGTTCTGATGGAAATATTTTGAAAAAATAATGTAGGATTCGCACAAAACAAATTCTTGAAATGCCTTGCTAAGAGACTATTTAGTCTTAGATATTGTGCTTCCTTTTTTTCAAATACTAACTATGGCTTGCGATAAAACAGCATCAAACCAAATGTTAAGTTACAGTTACAATCCTTTGTGTGGGAATTTTTTTTTAAAAACGTCTTTAACGATGGCTCGTTGTAAACTATGTTCCCAACAGATAAGTCGGAGCGGTGGCAGTACCACCGGATTGCGTACGCATCTGCGAACTAAGCATCCTGGATTAACATCGTTATCCTCTTCATATGCTTCTTAATATTATAAACGATAATCGGAAATTTCATTAACACTAATTAAAGTTATTATCGGTTATAATCAGTTAGCCCAGATTTCTTTTTTAGTTCTAAAGAATGTTATGGTAAAGTGTACAAAATCGGTTCACAGTCATTCATCCTCAGACAATTCATCCCCGTTACTTCATCCCCGTCATTTAATCCTCGAGTAACTTCATCCCTAGTCACTTCATCGCCCGACACTTAATCCCCAGACACTTAATCCTGAAGCAATATGTAGTGCAAGGCTGACAACTTTAGCAGTTGTATTATGGTAAACTTAAGGGCCCCCTCCTGTGACGATCTATTATACTAATTAACAGAACATTAATTAGTCTGTGATATTCAAATTGATGATTTCTACGTTTGAAGATAAAAGAAAATAAAAAGGTCAAGGGGATAAAGTTTTGTCGTCGTTTATCTCAGTATTGCCCCCTGGCTTGATTGCTCGACAATGTTTATTTAACTTGGCCACCGGTGGTACCGGTAACTCGCGGTCGGCTCTACCTTTGTTTGATACGGCCGTGCGCCGGGTTGGTTTTGATGATAAAAAGCATGACGGATAAATAGGACGGTGGATAGAAATAGGACACCACACTTACTCAGACTCAAGTTGTCCAATGGATCTATGTCTTTGAAGCGGCAATGTTGTCGATTAAATTAGACAGACAATAAGCTTTTCGAGAAAAGTTTAGAGCATGTAGATTAACGGGATGTTATTTTCATCTTAGTCAAGCGGTATTACGTAAAGTCACTGAATTGGGTATGAGAAAGGGCTATGACGAAAACGACGAGTTACGTGGAATGATCACGGGCCTCCCGGCATCCACATAGCCTCAAAGACTGGCGGTCAGGTGAACACGGAACACAGATCCCCTGCTTCTAGTAGGGGACTCTGTTCCGGCTAATAGTGTGGAGGCCCCAAGTTGTGTCCGCAGCTTGGGGATGCGTAGTCTAACATGCAGATTACAGGCCCGAGGCGTTCGGGTTCCTGTGTCCGGAAATGCATACTTTGCACGACAGTACATAGACCGATGGCAGGAGCACGGGTCGTGCAATAGTGCCGTTTCAAACCTCCTCCAAATTCTTGAGAACGAATTTGCAAGGCGATGGTTGGATGGACTCGTAAATTCTGGGTTCATGCTGGGATGTGCGGCGGCAGCACCACCCGACCTTCGTCACTTCCTCACCACTTTAGCCCCCCAAGGCGAATGCTCCCCCTGGAGCACAAAAAATCCATGGCAGACAAAACTAACTCTATAAACCGGCGTACGGGCAGTACCCACTTAAATGGCCCCTTTCACAGTGTGCATCGTGTTGGGCCTGTGTCCGAAAAATCAAATCCCAACTCGAGCAGTCTAGTCCCTGCTTACGGACTTCCCAAGTCGATGAGAGAATTGTAAGAGATGAGAGAAGTCGGACCGCCCTCATGAAGACTGTGGGTCGGGAAGGTGGACCTCGACCCTGTGGTGAGCATACACTACAGTCCGTCTCCACCACCACCCGAAAGATGACAAGGGACCGGGTAGGCAGACCCCGTGTCCCCGAGGCAACCGCGCCTCATGCTCAATCTGACAGCCATAGACCGAAGGCCCCCGATGCCGGTAGGCAAGGGTCTTCCGGAGGCACTACGAGGAAGGAAAACAGGGCTCGGGTCGTTGGTCCCCGGGTCCCGGTGCAGCTGCGCACCGGCAGGAGACCTCGAGCCAGGCAGGGCGAACGTTCACGGCAAGCACGTCCAACCGAAAGGAAGGGCGAAGACATGACACTGGCCCAAATATAGGCAGTAACCCGACAGCCCAACTTAAGGTTCTGCACCTAAACGTGAACGGCCTGGTTCCAAAGTCACTCGAGATCCATAAGCTGCTCGCGGACTATGAGATTCGGGATTGGGAAACCGACCAGTGGTATAGTAGTTGGGATAACTCTGACAAGGACCGAGGTGTGTGGCAACAACTGAAGAGACCCAACCGAGCCGATCCGTGGTGGAAACTCCGCAGGGGAGAGGCTTCAACGATTGCACAGTCCCGCACGGGACACTGTCCAGTAGGGGCCTACTTTAACAGGTTGAGACCCCTAGAAGACTCGCGGTGTAGAAACTGCAGAGAGGCGGTAGAGACGGTCGATCACGTGCTTGCAAGTTGCCCCGCCTTGCAGGAGTTCAGAGTGGATGGGGACGTCCAACCGTTTGCGCCGACCCTATATGGAAGTTTGTCACAGCTACGTGACACGGCAAAATGCGTTCTCCGAGCCCTAAGAGAGTAATCTCGGCTCGCAATCTCGTTGAGATGTGGAGGTCAAACCTGGGGCCTCCCAACACTGGCCTATGTTCGTGAAGATGACGTTGTCGATTCCTTAGAATTGCTTGCAGATTCAATGCCTCACCATGATCGTATGCCAGAGCTACTATCCTACTGCGAGCATACGTATGTACGTGGTCGCAGACTGCGAGGTAGAGTAATGTGGAATAAATATATGTACGTAAAGGGCGGTGTTGCACGAACAAACAACACTGTACAGGGTTGGCATCACACCCTCCAATCTCTGTTCTCGTGTAACCATCCAACAATGTGGACATTTCTTGTTGGTCTACGTAAGGATTTTCAACTGCACAAAGCATCAGTACTGCAGTCATGCACCGGCACAGAGCAGCGTCCAAGAAAGAAGTATGCTGCATTAGCCATGAGAATCGACAACATTGTGCAGCGCTACGAGTCAATTGATCGTCTTCTCTATCTCCGATCTTTAACTTTTCTGTCACACTGATTTTAAAAACACTCACCTCACAAACTCTTAATAACAAAATACAAAATTGAATGTCGAACTATTAAATTTTTTGTGTTTGTTATAATTTATATTTCGATCTGATTTAATAATTCTATACCTAAAATTGCATTTTTAGGATTAATTGTCTGGCGATGAATTGACTGGGGTTGAAGTGACCTGTCACCACAAAATCATATTGTATTCAAACATATCAATCTCTTGAATTAAAATTTGAACTATTTATCAAATATACCCTACAAAACTACGCAAAACTACGCACATTTGCCTTTTCCGGCTTTGTGACTTGTGACATTGCGCGGAAGGGGGGGGGGTAGAAACCAAAATCTGGTTTTAAACCGGTTTTACAGAACCGAAAACCGGTTTTGAAGTATAAGCGGTTTTAAAATCCCTTTATCAAGCTTTAGTGTGATTTTTGTTTTCAAGCCATACAACTGTCTTTTATCATTATATTGCGGATAAAAGAGCTGATCCTTACTTGTCAAGTAGATCTGCCTTATTTATTCAACGTCTATTTAACTGCCTGTCTTCAATGGAGTAATAGAAGTTAGATAGAACTTAATACATAAAACTATAAGCGAACCAAATAAAAAGAGTAACATGAACCCAAGGAAAGTAACGAGCTATTCTATAATAATACTACTAGAAACGCAACAATATATTCAGTCAATGTTATTGGATGTGTTAATCACTACTTTACATTCAATATAAAATGTCTTAAAATCTCACAAGGCTTGTTTACAGCAACAATTATAATGCTATATTTAGCGATTATTTGTGTTATTATTTAAAAAACCCAGAATGGTTGCTAGGCATCTTGAAACAGCGTTCGTTCTTGTTGCATTGTTTTTTTAAACACCCTATTTCATTAGACAAAGGAAAAAAAAATTATAATAGCCAATGGAAGCCTTGCCAAAACAGGAGGTAATTGCGTTACTTCTTTGATTGTGTTCAAAGCCCCACGAGTGTTTGGTGATGATGTGTGGGAGATGCGAAAGGGGGGGGGGGGGGTTGAATGGAGTATAGAGTATAGTGATATCGGAACAAAGGAAGGTTAACCTATGTTTCAAATGTTCATTCATTCTAAACGTGAAAATAAAGTCACATAGGAGTTTTAAAGCAATATCAAATATGTTCTAACCTCGAACAGGTTCTTGTCTTATCTCATAATTTCTTCATTAACGTCATAAGGGCGACACCTATGTCCCATATTTTCTACCCCATCCTATACAGCAAATGTCGGTAATCTACGTCACGCGTGCCACATTTGGCACGCAGAGAGATTTTCAATGGCACGCGCAAGAACCCCCAAAAAGCAATGCAAGTATTATTTTTACAAGAAATTGAGTTCTAAGGCAGGGTAAAATTTTAGGCTCATGGAATGCTGAATGAATAAGAAATTCTACTTCCGCACACTATTATCAAAAAGTAGCCGATTCCTGCTATACAGGATCATAAAAAACTCCACATCTCTACTGAATGATCATAAAGAAATATAAATACACCAATGGGCTGCTGTGGACTAATGATAATTCGATGCCTGACGTCCGTTGACCAATCGGGGCATTGTTCTTGCCACACACATTCCCAACTTTTGGAATGGCCAATGAGACTGCTAAATCTCAGCAGCATAAAGAAGACTTTTAAATCAGCGTTTCCCGATATTGCTGGGTCGTGAAAAACTACCGGTCCGAAAATCAAGCAAAATCACATGGTCGCCAATAAAAGAAGTGGAATAGTTCAAAGTATGTGACATATTTTATTATAGATGTAATAGACATATACATATAACAGTGGGCCTATATTTCGTTAAAACAATAACAGTAAGCCCATATTTCGTTAGAACTATAACAGTAAGCCTATATTTCGTTAGAACTTTAACAGTAAGCCTATATTTCGTTAGAACTATAACAGTAAGCCTATATTTCGTTAGAACTATAACAGTAAGCCTATATTTCGTTAGAACTATAACAGTATGACTATATTTCGTTAGAACTATAACAGTAAGCCTATATTTCGTTAGAACTATAACAGTAAGCCTATATTTCGTTAGAACTATAACAGTAAGCCTATATTTCGTTAGAACTATAACAGTAAGCCTATATTTCGTTAGAACTATAACAGTATGACTATATTTCGTTAGAACTATAACAGTAAGCCCATATTTCGTTAGAACTATAACAGTAAGCCTATATTTCGTTAGAACTATAACAGTAAGCCTATATTTCGTTAGAACTATAACAGTATGACTATATTTCGTTAGAACTATAACAGTACGCCTATATTTCATTAAAACTATAACAGTAGGCCTATATTTGATTAAAACTATAACAGCAGGTCTATATTTCACTAGAACTATAACAGTAAGTCTATATTTCATTAACACTATAACAGTAGGACTATATTTCATTAAAGCTATAACAGTATGACTATATTTCATTAGAACTATAACAGTTGGTCTATATTTCATTAAAACTAGAACAGTAGGCCTATATTTCGTTAAAACTTTAACGGTAGGCCTATATCTCGTTAGAACTGTAAAAGTAGGCCTATATTTTGTTAGAACTGTAACAGTAAGCCTATATTTCGTTAGAACTATAACAGTAGGCCTATATTTCGTTAGAATTATTACATTAGACCCAGTGGCGTAGCTAAGTTTTGCTGCTAGGGCAGCTAGGGGGAGCGAACTTTTAAGAAAAAGACCCCGCGTTAAGTACATTCTCTAGATTAACAGAAGATTTAAACATTCGTAAGTATCAAGTCTTACAAGAGTACCTTGTGCCTCGGGGTATGATACATACTCAGTGTATTACTGCAGTTTTTCTTTTCACTATTGACGATTCTTTCCCCAGCAACTATTAGTGGCGTAACATTCTGCAAAATTGATTGATACTGCTGATTTCCAGGATGCACATATATTATTTTTAAAAATTAGAACAAATTCAGAAAAGAGCTACAAGGTTCATTACTAGCGAATATTTACAACTAGCAAAAGTATCACCAATAGTTAAATCTCTAAGCCTAGAAACTCCAGAGCAAGGGCCAAGGATGGCAAAGTTGGCATGCAAAGTGATTTTCAGTGCCAGGCGAGATACCTGCAAGAAAAAGATTTTTATATGCAAACTCTGCAGGTCGAGTGCTTTTCTCAACTGCTGGGCATTCACTCTACTTTCAGCGTTTGGTACAGCTTACATCTGTTAGCGAAGAGCACTCTATGACAAGGCGCTCATCAATTAATACAGACTCTTCTTTGATTAGGCATAAATATTGCCTAATGAATTCTAAAAAATGTGTTTTATTATTGTAATAAATGTAAGAGGTTTATATGCTAGCAATATATTATGTAATTGTTTTTATTGTAATTATTAATGTTTAAAATACATACTTACATCGACTTAAACAGTTTGTAAATGTTTATTTATAACTGTTTAACGTAAATTAATTGTACAACTCTAAGTACTATAGAGCTAAAATAAATACCACGATGCTAGATTTGAATAAGGAAATATAAATGAATAAGTAATAATATCTATAATACAAAACATAACTTGTCTGGCATCATTATAGAATCAAGTTTGGAAACATTTATTTAATTAAAGGGAGATAAAAAAAAACGTTTTTATTTGCGTTAATATTTCCTAATATTTGCTATTTTTCCTTAATAAAAACATAAAATGCTTAAGAATTATATCAATAAAATTAAAAATTATAAAATATAGTTGAAAGTATTATGAATATTATATGGCTGGAAAAGTAATATGTAAACATCAAAACATAACATTAACTACCTACTATGTATGATTACTTCGTAAATCTACTGCTTAACCGCAATTGTTCTCAAAGTTATTAAATTTTATGTATAAAACACTAAAGAAAATCTCAGTTAGACTGAGATCAAAATTAAAGGAATTTTTAGCAGTTTCTGGAAATTTTATCTTGACAACGTTTACACAATTTTAGAAATTAACAATTAGTCTGAGATTTCAATAGACTAATAAAACATTTTTATTTGTAAAAAATGAAAAAACAAACAATGAAAGATGATAATCACAGCCTTGTTAATTTCTTTAATTAAATATAAAACTCTTCACGATTTTCTCTATAAAATTTCCTTTGCTTTTGGTCTTGTTCTTGCAACGGCGCTAAATAAATTTTCTTATAAAAATAAATAAAAAAAATAGAAGAGCGGGTCTACTTTTAGGCTGTTGGCAAGCTGAATGATTTAGAAATCTTAGTTTGGCACACTATCAGCAAAAGGTGCCGACCCCTGCACCAGTGGACAGAAGGGCAAAGAGTAGAGAAGTAATAGTAAATAAGGCATTAAACTCTAATTTAGAAATACAACACAATAACAACCTGTTGCAATGATTAGATAAACATAATTACAAAAACCCTTTCCTTATGCGAGAACAAATGCATAGGCTATTATAAGAACTCTTTCTTCTCGAGTGGCATCCGGGCATGGAATGGGTTTCCTGAACAAACCAGGAAAACCAGTAACCTAATATCATTCATATACCAATAAAAATGCAGGACTAGATTCAGACCACGGATGAGCGTGGGGCGCTATAACCTTCTTCAGAGAAGGAGCGTCTGTATATAAGATAAGAAACAGGGAGACCATAACCCTGTAAAGTACATACACGTCAAGGTACCCGTTCAGAAACATTTAGGTATGAAAGGCCAGATTTCTTTAGTATCCATGAATGCAGATGAGGCTGCATATGACCCATACGGGCTGTCACTGCCTCTAAGCTAGAGAGACTTTACTTTGAACATCACCGTTGCTCACCTTCTCTAGTTTGTTTTTTTTTCCTTGAAAAGCCCCCCCTCCTCTTTTTTCAGTCTTAGAAAGGTCCCACTTCTTAGCAGTTAAAATGTCACACTTTTGAAATATTCTAAATATTACAAACGTTTTATTCATTGAAAAGACCTACGTTTTCTTTCTCGAAAAAGGTCCCTCTTTTTTCTAGAAAAGAGTTCACTTTTTTATTCTTAAAATGAAAAAAAGGCATCACTCTATGTTATTGGAAAAAAGATATATTTATTCTCAAAAAGGCCACATCTATTGGAAAAGTATTGGCGTAGGGGGAGCTGCAGCTGAAGTTACGAAACAAAAACCGCTTTGGAAAGGCTGAAATAGATCTTCGAGGAAGAGAATTGTTTTTTTTTTTTTAAACTTAAAATATATAAACTATTTTTTTTTTAAGTAGACAAACGACATGTGTGTGGAAGCACTTATGTTTCTGTCACGCCATGAATAATAAATACAGGTTGTATAGAAAACCAACTTGAAGTATCTGAAACCAAAATGTATGCTCATAATAGTGTCATACTAAATTTTATTTTTAAAACAAAAGAACAAGAGACTTTAACAATTGTTCATTTCTGAATTGGAAAACACCATCCACAACTCCCTGTAGAAACTCGAGATATTAGTTCCCCTCCTATCCCTCCCTACCACACCTCCAGCAGTAATGACGCAGTGCCCTGGTCAGACGGTATTATAATATCTCAAATGATGATCTTAGAACAAGAAGCCTGTCAGAGATGTCATGGTATAAAGTATTTTAATAACTTTTCTTGTGTATGCTTAGAACAGCAATCCAGAAGGATTTGCAAACAAAAGTCAGAGAGAGGGGGGGGGGGAGAAAGGAGAGGAAATTACATTGAATCCTGAACACCAGCTTAAGTATTGCTTTAACAAACGTCTGTGTTTATGATCAACCGGGCATAGAAGGATGAAGAGTTAACAATTTTGAGAATTAAACTGCCAGAAACGTTTTAAAGTCAACTGCATCATGAAACGTTAATTTCTACACACGATGGTCTGCATAAATAATAAAAGACAATAGTGTCTCGTGACTTCAAAAGTCCGTTTTGGGATTTATAAACCTTTAAATAAATAATGTTATAGCTCAAACTTTATTATTATGCATGAAAGGTTTTATTATGTACAAAAAGTAAATTTACAGAAGATATATGTACAGATGTATGTATTTGAATGAAGAATATATATATTTTTAGAACGGGAAATGGACAGAAGGCGTATGTATACAAGGTATTTCGCCCACACACTCAGAAAAACTTACGAGATCACAAATCAAAATCGAAAACTCCAAGATCGTCGTTTCCGGCCTATTCTAATGAAGCCTTGCAATAAACCAGCAAGCCCAAGCTAATCCTTTTCTTTTATATATTTTTTCTTCTCTTACTCTTCCCTTGTTAAACTCAAGTTCTAATGAACTGCATGTCTCTTTTCTCTGTGTATTTGTTTTTATTGTATTGCTCACTAGCAGTGCTGGAGAGCCAACACTACAGACACTAGTGTATCACTCTATACATACAATGAATTTACTCGTTTGTTACACTATCAGTGTGAATCTTTCAAAAGATTCATCAGTCAGCTAGGAAATACAACAGCTGACTCCTAAATGATACTTTTTCTTGTATGTTTAATCGTATGATAGTCTGCGTGAATGTCTAATTTTATAAGTGTATATTTCTGTGCTTACGCATAAATAATTCTTTTATATTGTTTAAAATTTGCTAAAAAAAGACAGAATTAATGTAATGAAGTCAAATTTCCATTTGTTAGGATCAATAAAGTAACTACATTAATAAATTTAAGTAATCTAAATGATAATTTTACTTGTATGATAACTGCTATTATAGGGTGCGCGAATATCTATTTATGTGTGTGTATGTGAGCTTGAGTACAAATGGTATTTTTTATTTTGTTTTAAGTATGCTGAAAGACAGAATTTATGTAATCAAGTTAAATGTTCATTTGTTTGGATCAATAATGTAATCTTATTTTATATCATTGTGCGGTTTGAACTTTTTGTTGTTGTTGTAAATGTACTTTTAACCACTGAGTGCAATATTATTTCCCAATCATGTTATTCCAAGTTATTCGTTGTTAAAACTGACGGTCATTTTTGTTGTTGCTTAGCATAAAAGACATAGTAAGTAATAGAATGGTGTTAAGACTGTGGTTGTCTATACAACAATCCTCTCATTTCTATGCTAGAGTATATAATAACCCCATATATTGACATCTTTACCACTTAATTACTCTTTCCATTTCATTATTTCTCTCTCTATCTCTTGCTCTCATTCTTTCTCTCTCTCTCTCTGTCTGTCTGTCTCTCTCTCTCTCTCTCCCATTATTTCTATCTCTCGCTCTCATTTTTTCTCTCGCTCACTCTCCTCTCACTCTCATTCCCACCCTATCGCCCTCTCTCTCTCTCTCTCTAATTCCTTCTGTCACTCTCTTTCGCTTCTTTCTCATTCGTTTCTCTCACTCTCTCTCTCTCTCTTTCTCTCTCTCTAATTCATTCTGTCACTCTCTTTCGCTTCTTTCTCATTCGTTTCTCTCACTCTCTCTCTCTCTCTTTCTCTCTCTCGCTCTCCTATATATCATTACAAAAACTCCCTTTCTCTCCGCCCTACTCCCACCCATTTCATACCGCGGTGATCTAATAACTCCCCTCCGCCGCCTGGACTTTGGCCCCAGTATGGACATCGTATGAGGCGCCCCGTGGATATTAATTTTATTCACCCAAGTCACGTTCCTCACCAGCCCCTGGCGATTTCCCCGGAACTTTACAGCGGACATAACCTGGACATGACATGGACATAACGTGGACATTGGCGAACGACTAGACAATTTAATGTTTGGGTCAACATAAATGTATCCATGTAAAAAATGATGTCTCCGAATCGGATGTTTACCCAGCGCAGTACCGGTATCAATATGTGAAATGTTTAAAGTTATCGTCAATCATCATCAATATACATAATTACTGTGAGTTTGTTTATTTATATGTTTGTGCTCTATAGGCTATTAAGCCGTTTGACTAATCGGGTCAAAGGTTAAATGTATAAATTGGCAATGTCATCCAAAAGAAATTTGCCTAATTCGTTAATTAAAAAACAACAACTTAAGACCTATTGATAATCACCGCATGTTAAAGTTCTAAACTGAACGCCATTTCAGAATGATCAACCCTTGAACGTTCATTTACTATGATGAACGCGAGGCCTTCCCAATAATTCCCCTTTCATACAGTTGTTTATTAACGCGGCGTAATCTCCTTAATAAAAGATATGCACCAGCAATCTGGCTTGGAGAGTTTTAATGTTATTCTTTTTTAAGAAACTAGCTTATGACGTAATGTCCATCAATTTTTTTTTCATTAATGGTAGATTATTGCTTTATTATATTAATTTTAAGTAATAGTAACCACATGTTTTAATTATTTCATGGATTCACGTCGCTATTGAGAACATTCTTTAATGAGCAACTTTATACAATCAATTAAACAATAAAAAAAAGAACAAAAGCTAAATACTACTGCAGTTTTTATTGTTTTTGTTTTTTTCATCTCTCTTAACAAAACACATTATATTCATTTGTTTCTCCGACATTTTGACGGGCATAACCACTAGTAGTAAATAATTGTATAAAGTGGTGTTATCGAGACATAGATTTTGTGCCCGTGATATCGCAAATGAAATTGAAAACAAAGCTGGTGAACCGAAGGTCCTGGGTTCAAATGACGGTGAAGGCTACCTTTTCCCCGGCTCTGGAGTGTGTACATGAGCCAAACCAGCCCTGCTTTCAGTAAGGGTAAAGTAAAGGTGGCTGGGCATTGTGCTGGCCACACAATCCCCTAGGTAAGCCCTGGCGACATAAAATTGACGAAAGCTGCTTCACCGGCCCTATACATCTTGATAAATTCGGAACGACTGGATACTGAAATTTAATTTCTACACACAGTCTTAACCTTAGAATAACGTTTAGAATATATGAACAAATTTTAAACAAATAATATTTGTTATATTAAAAAAAAAAAAACTTTTTCAGTTATATGATGACACAAATAAAACTAAAGTTATAAGTCATTACTAAATGTAAAAAAAACACAGTTTAATAATGACTGAAAGAGTAAGATTTCAAACTTACAAGTAGTATCCCGTCGGACCATATTGATCCATAGGACATTCAAACATTCAAACATTCAAACATTTAAACATTCAAACATTCAAACATTCAAACATTCAAACATTCAAACATTCAAACATTCAAACATTCAAACATTCAAACATTCAAACATTCAAACATTCAAACATTCAAACATTCAAACATTCAAACATTCAAACATTCAAACATTCAAACATTCAAACATTCAAACATTCAAACATTCAAACATAATGTCAAACAAAAATGAAAGGATTTTAATTTACAATAATGATCTTGGCATTTGCTGTTAATATTAATGGTTAAAAAAAACAATAACATAAAAGCGTTTTCAGACATTTAATGGTTTATCTTTGCCTGCATTAGGAATCTCTTATATCAAAGTTTCTATTATAGAGTGTGATGATGAGTATAGAGTGTACTTTCCACGACTTATGCCTAACCTTTTATTCATTTCACTCTACATTTGCAATAGGCGTGGATTAGGTTTCTAGATGACGTAACTAAGTAAATAACAGCCATGATGGTGATCATGTTGAATAACATTGTTATTTAACAAGTCTATTTTACACGCAAAATATAAGGAATTTCTTTTCCTGAATCTTGATACATAATATAACTGTCATACTAGTCCTTAGTAGTCCGTCCACGAAGTAAACAAGATTTGAGGGTTTTATAAGCTTAGTTTTCAATAGCTCTTGTGAAACATATTGCACAGCCTGCCTTATGCTTTACATTAACTTTTATAAAGTAAGTTAAGATAGGCTAACATCGGCCAAGGGGGTCGGGGGGGGGGGGGGTTTGGGTTGATTAAACATTCCAAAGTTTTTTAATACTCACTGTGTGACATTTTTTTTAAATGTACAATTATTGCCAAGAATTAGTTTTACAATACCACAGCAACGATGCAGTCGACGCCTAATGAAAATAATGAGGCAGGATGTTAAATAAACAACATTTCCGTGTAAAGCCAAACTTATAACACTTTAAAACTGCATCAAATAGCCGTAAATATTAATATTTAAAAAAAAAAAATAGAAAATTTAATAACATTTTGAAAACCGTATATTGGTGTGAATGCTACTAAACGCACACATCATAAAACTCAGTATAAATAACCATCTTTTAAATCATTTTAATTTCTCAAAAGAGAAATTTAAAAACATCCTAGGTCTGGGAAATTGGGGAATGTGGGGGAATTTCCCTACCTCTCCCCTTATTGCCCGCCTTCCAATACTTGGCTACGCCTATTGTATAAAGTCACAAATATTGTAACTAGCTACAGTCATGAAAAATCATAATAATTATGAGAAAATGCACAGTGGTGATATTTATTTATAGGGGAAGTAATCAAAAAAATATATCTGGTTTACATATTATATTTAGGTTATTTCCCTTTTTTTGAGATTTTTTTTGTGTTTTTTTTTTTAAGTGAATACACTATATTAGTTGGCTGCGATTAGATGAGATGGCATAAGTTGCGCCAGCTTTTGTTTATCGTGAGCTTAAAGTATAGTCTTTTCTCTTCGCATGCCGTGTCCGTTAAAATTAGAGAATTATTATTTTTTTATAACTAAACTTGCTTTAAATTTATGCACAAACACAAACAACATAAGTATTCAATATCAGCTGTATAAGAGTTCATGTGGGATACATAATATAGCATTAAATTCTAGCTGACAAACTGGCATGCAGCAACCAAATCTAATAAAATTGTCCGATAGACGCGGATTTTGTAGAGAGGAAAAAAACTTTTCTTGTTTTATAAGCAGAAAAATTTCATATAAATACTTTTTCCTGTCAGCTTTCTGGCATGAAATGGGTTGCCTGAACAAATGAAGTAAACACATTTCGATATCATATAAAACCCTCATCAAATTGCAAGACGAATTTAAATAGACGAAGGACGCATTAATCTTCAGTATAGAATTAGTATTAAAAGATGTCAGCAAAAATAAAAGAACATTCATATTTGGTAGATGTAGGAGAGGTCACCTAGACCCAAGAATGTCAAGGGGAGATCAGCTAACAAATGACTGTACTGTATGTCATCACTAGAGGTTTTTTTTTTCCCCTGATGAAATGCTTTGTTTGTGTGGTCTATTTATAGAAGCGGATAAATCATTGTACTCATTGTAGTGAATCAAGGTCATGTTTCAGACCAGTCAATGAATATATGAGGGAAGATAGTAGTAAAAAGCGGAGAAGAAGAAGACAGAAAGCGATTTGGGAAATTACCGAGAGAAAGTAAAGCTGTAGGCTACTGTAAGTGAATGACTGTAATGGATAAACTATTACAGATAGAAACTGATACACTATAAGGGAAAGACCTAATGGATAGACTACAACGTATAAAGTGCAAGAGATAGGCAGTGACGAATAGACTGTAGGCCCTAATAGATATGTAGTGTAAGACTATAAGATATATTTTAATAGAAAGGCTGTAACAGGCTGTATCATTTATTTGTTGTAACAGCAGGTCTACAGAGTAACAGATGGACCGTTTTAGATAGGCTGTAACAGATTGACTGTAACAGATATATTAAAACTGATAGACAGTAACAGATAGACCTAACAGGTAGGCTGTAACAGATTGACTGTAACATATATATTGAAACTGATAGACAGTAACAGATAGACCTAACAGGTAGGCTGTAACAGATTGACTGTAACATATATATTGAAACTGATAGACAGTAACAGATAGACCTAACAGGTAGGCTGTAACAGATTGACTGTAACATATATATTGAAACTGATAGACAGTAACAGATAGACCTAACAGGTAGGCTGTAACAAATTGACTGTAACATATATATTGAAACTGATAGACAGTAACAGATAGACCTAACAGGTAGGCTGTAACAGATAGACAGCCAAGGATAGACTGTAACAGGTAGACTGTAATAGATAGATCCTATCTATCTGATAGACAGTAACAGATAAAAATAAAACAACTTGAAAACGAAAACGGGTATAAAACGAGTGAACTTCTGAGAAATCATAGAAGTTGTCTCAGCCGAGCGGTTGGTGCCTCATTAATCCAACATTCAAACATCTCACTTAAAACGCTTTTAAAATCTTTTTTGTTTGTTTTTCATCTGTTTAAATCTCAGACTTTAATAAACACATCCACGTGGTATGCAGATTTTACCTGTTTGTGTCTTGAATTCTTCTACTTTTTAGAATAAACAGAAAACAGGCAACATTAGTTCCCCGCGCATTCAGTTATTGCAGGAAGTAGGCCACATTTACATTTAAAACTATAACCTATTGGCTGTCCTGTTGCCAAGTTGTTGAATATTTTATTGGTTATCCTATATATTACAGAGGATCCTTCTATAAAGAAGATTATTGCTTCCAATGCTAATTCGTGGTCTGAGTCTAGTCTTGTATTTTGATTAGTGTTTTAAATGTTGTTAAGTTAATGGTTTACCTGGTTTGTTCAGGTAACCCATTCCAAGCCCGGATGCCACACGGGATGAAAGAGTACTTATATGCATTTGTTCTCGCATAAGGGATAAGAAAAGTGCTTTTGTTCTTATAATCATATGAGCATTGTAACAGATTGTTACTGTTTTGTATTTGTAAGTTAGAATTTAATGCATACTATTACTTTAGTCTTTGCTCTTCTGTCCTCTAGTGTTTTTAGGTTTAATGATTTAACTATTGGTGTTACTTTTGTCCCTTGTGATTATTCGCTAGTAATGAACCTTGCAGCTCTGAGTTTATTACACAAAGATGTCATTTTTTTATGTGACCCATTACAGTAAACGATTCAATGAATCATCATTTAACTTATCCTGCAAGTGTTTGGAAACGAAAACCTATGACATTAGCCATGACCTATGACATTAACTGTGATCTATGACATTAAAAAAATCCCTGAACATTGTGTGTGTGTGTGTCGATTAGTGGGTGGTGTCTAATATTTAACTTTTAGGCTACAACTGGGTTGGGTTACTTAATTACTTAGCACGTTTAATCCACTGTCCTCTATTTCTGTAATGTAACTTACTGGTTACAAAGCAGAGGTGTAGGCTATGTTCTGGGTGGGTGGGATGTACACAAACAACAACATGCTGTACTTTATATCATAGAATTGAATGCATCTAACTGTAAGTAAATGTACGCTGTATCAATAATACTTTTGCGTATAAATGTGTGTGCCCTAATGAAGGGAACCCTATTTTCCACGCCTCGCCCCGCCCCTCCTCCCCTGTCCATGGCATCCACGCCGCAGGTTGACCAGGAATGTAATATGTAGGTCATGTAGACCTGGCTTTTAACATTTTCAAGTGGAGCAGTAATGAGTTTTGATAGATTACAGGAAATGATTTTACTGACAGCCGATTTTGTTCTGTGAGAAAATTTAAGTAATTATGATGGATAAATATTACACAAATCTTTCAGATGATTTCATACGTAATATTCAAACTGCGGTGTTGTTGTTTTTTCCAGTCTTAATTTATTAAATTTGTGGCACTAATTAGGGGAAGATGAATAGAAGAAGAATAGAATAGGTGGGCCTGGGAATAAAGAGGATAAGAGATGGCTAAAGACACGGTGGGTGAATAAATGATCGCATAGCTCAAAATAAATACTTGGTGTTTTTGGCGGATGAATAAATGTAAATTAATGATTAAATTATAAGAGGGAAGTAAGCAGACAGAGGTGTAGCAATGATATTTTACGCACAGAGACGAACTATAAAATGGCGCCACTTATTTCATTTTTTTTATATAAATGTAATGTCGTAAGCCTCATTTTGGCACCTCTTTACCTTGACGCTAAGGGTATAGAGCATAAGGTATATATATGTTCTTCACTCCCCCGCCTTCACCAACACCCCTTAGTTACACAACCAGAAGGAAGGAACGTGTAAGTTAATTGCTTGTCTGAAACGTGTAAATACCCCGATGATAAAAGATGGCCAGACAGGGCAAATTCCAATGTCGTATTTAAATAGATCACAATAAGTATAACTTTAAGAGTTACAATTATATTTCCTAACACATTGATTATTTTTTTCTTCAATATAACCTATTTTGTGAAAAAAAATTGTATAAAAACCAATCCATGTTTTAGAAATCGGGCTATATCACATGACATCATTTGCTGATTGATCCAATCTCTAAACGCCGATTGGTAAACTAAAGAAAAAAACAACATTTCGTGGAATGAAAGAAAAAGTTACAAAACTGTTGTAATTTTTTTACTTTACTTTTTGATTGTTTAATTATATATTTACATTTTTTACATTTTTATTGCTAGAAATTGATAAATTTAAAAAAAACATATAACAACAAAACATACAAAACAATAAATTCATGTATTAAACCTTAATTGCAAACTTTTAAGTATCATACCTTAAATAGCCTAACATTGCAAACTTTTAAGTATTATACCTTAAATAGCCTAACATTGCAAACTTTTAAGTATTATACCTTAAATAGCCTAACATTGCAAACTTTTAAGAATTAAACCTTTTAACCTAACATTGCAAACTTTTAAGTATTATACCTTAAATAGCCTAACATTGCAAACTTTTAAGTATTATACCTTAAATAGCCTAACATTGCAAACTTTTAAGTATTATACCTTAAATAGCATAACATAGCAAACTTTTAAGTATTATACCTTAAATAGCCTAACATTGCAAACTTTTAAGTATTAAACCTTTTAACCTAACATTGCAAACTTTTAAGAATTAAACCTTTTAACCTAACATTGCAAACTTTTAAGTATTATACCTTAAATAGCCTAACATTGTAAACTTTTAAGTATTATACCTTAAATAGCCTAACATTGCAAACTTTTAAGTATTATACCTTAAATAGCCTAACATTGCAAACTTTTAAGTATTATACCTTAAATAGCCTAACATTGCAAACTTTTAGGTATTATACCTTAAATAGCCTAACATTGCAAACTTTCAAGAATTAAACCTTAAATAGTCAAACATTGCAAACTTTTAGGTATTATACCTTAAATAGCCTAACATTGCAAACTTTCAAGAATTAAATCTTAAATAGTCAAACATTGCAAACTTTTAAGCAAGTAAATTACTTATAAATATAAAAAAGACACAGGCATTATTTAGCTTATTGATCCACAAAAAAAGAACCTCATACAGAATTCAAACCCATATTTTTTCAATGGTAGCTAGAAATGCATTTCTTTTTATTTTAAAGCGGAATTTCTAATTTGGTTATAAATTGTACAATTGTAACAAATCATCAGGTTTTATTTTTTGCAAATAGAACTGATATTTCAACGTGTTGTACAATTCCGTCAATACTAAAAGTAACAGTGTATAATGTATAACTAGTTATATTCATATTATTGTAACTGATACATAGGTCTGTGTGAATCACAAGCTTTACCATGGTCAATATAAAGTCATCTGAAATAAAAAATTATATCTTCTATTTATATTCCCCGATTTGCTGATTCACCATTTATATTCCTTTAATAAGTTCCAAATGCTGAAGCTGTGTAAAAACAACTCTACTTCTGCGAACCTGTATGTTGAACAAAAGTCAATTACACGCCCGGTACAACTTAAGTCCTAACGTGATTGTGAACAAATTGTGCTAGATCTGTCTACGATTCATACTTTGTTCATTCTTAGCACCAACTAGATTTGGACACGTGTTTTCCTTCCCCTTTATTTTTTTAGCTTTGGGTAAAGGAGTTTGTGTGTGCGTGTTTGTGAGTGTGTGTGAGAGCTGCAACCCTGTTGTTGTTGCTGTATTTTCTTAGAATGTCTTAGGAACCTTGGTTTTTTAAATGGCAGTGTTGATTTTTTTTTATCTACCTGCAAAATCGTATTGTCGGAAATGGAAAGACGAATAGAAATTAAACACAGACATGCACATTTAAACTGACCACCAACAGTCTAATGTTTTGATGAAAGATAATGCCCTAATGCAGTGGTCGGCAAACTTTTGATAACAGTGTGCCAAAGTATGATTTCTAATTCATTCAACGTGCCAACAGCCTAAAAGTCATTCTGCTGTAGCACTAAATTTCTGGTAGAAGAGACTTGAATTGACTTTTAAGGCCTCTTCTGCGTGCCATAGAAAATCTCTCAACGTGCCATGTCTGGCACGCTCACCTTAGGTTGCCGACCCCTGCCCTAATGCACACAGATATGCCAAAATTAAATGCATACAATATAAGATTAAACATGAAAATATGTCGATGTAACGAGGAATAGAAAAACAGCTTCTTTAAGAATAGAGTATTCAGTCGTACCGAATTGATCCATAGGGCCGGTGAAGCAGTGTTCACCTGTTTCTGTGGCCACGGCATTCTATGTGATTTTGTGGCCAGCACCAAGGACTTTACCCCAACTAAGGTCAGGTACCCATCAGTGGGTAGACTCAGGGTACACCCTCCAGACCCGGGGAAAAAAGTCCTAGCTTGCACCAGGATTCGAACCCAGGACCTTCGGTACGCCCCCCGAATGCACTGCCGGCACGGCCACCATGCCCCCCCCCCCCCTCATTAGGCATAGACTTGAACTCATAAAGAGTTTCCGTTACAATCATGTATCCCAGAATCCTGTGAGTCCATCCCCATTTGTAGCATTTTACCAGTCCTTCGTAGGCTAATCGATCTCTCGGTTGGCCTGACGTCTGAAATAAAATTTCCAGACAAGCCCTCATCTAGCTCACTGATTGTTGCCTCAGTACCATTGCCGTTGTCAGGAGAAAATGTCTCGTCTGCGCCGCGTCTTGTTGTCGGGTCAAGGCCGGAGCTTTTCCTGATTTTCGCGGACGAGTCGGATAAGTCCTTGACCTTGGACTCGACTTCGTCGAGAGACGTCTGCTTTGTCAGGTCAGCAGTTTCTGGCGATGCCTTGCCGCTTTTCGGCACGCTGGCTAAAACCGAAGACGCACGGCCGATGCTCTTCCTGTTGGCCAGGTAGTTCTTGTAGGACACGTTCTTCCGGTTGAACGTACCGCACGGATCATCGTCATTGTAGACGGAGAATCGTGTTGGGGCGGAGTCAAGTTGAAGTGACAAGGAAGATGGAGGCGAAAACTTCAATGGCGCCTGAAGGTAAAAGACAAAATAAATATGTTAAATTCTGAATTAATGCATTGATTTAATTTGATTCTCAGAGGCTAGTAGCTTAATTAAATGTAAATGAAACAAACACGCACCTGGTGAAAACTTTAGTGAGATAGGGTTAGAGAAAATACGACAGAAAGACAGAGAGAAAGACAGAGAGAAAGACAGAGAGAAAGACAGACAGAGAGACAGACAGAGAGACAGACAGAAAGACAGACAGAAAGACAGACAGAAAGACAGACAGAAAGACAGACAGAAAGACAGACAGAAAGACAGACAGAGAGAAAGTCAGTGAGAAAGACAGACAGAATGACGGACAGAGAAAAAGACAGACAGAAAGACAGACAGAAAGACAGACAGAAAGACAGACAGAAAGACAGACAGAAAGACAGACAGAAAGACAGACAGAAAGACAGACAGAAAGACAGACAGAAAGACAGACAGAGAGAAAGTCAGTGAGAAAGACAGACAGAATGACAGACAGAGAGAAAGACAGAGAAAAAGACAGAGAGACAGAAAGACAGACAGAAAGACAGGCAGAAAGACAGACAGAAAGACAGACAGAAAGACAGACAGAAAGACAGACAGAGAGAATGACAGAGAGACAGAAAGACAGAAAGACAGAAATAAAGACAGACAGAGAGACAGACAGACAGAAAGACCGACAGAAAGACCGACAGAAAGACACAGAAAAACAGACAGAAGACAGACAGAAAGACAGACAGAAAGAAAGACAGAGAGACAGAAAGACAGAAAGACACACAGTAAGACAGACAAAGAGAAAGAGAGAAAGACAGACAGACAGAAAGACAGACAGAGAAAAAGACAGAGAGACAGAAAGACAGACATAAAAACAGACAGAAGGAAAGACAGACAGAGAGAAAGACAGACAGAACGACAGACAGAAAGACAGTGCGAAAGACAGACAGAAAGACAGACAGAAAGACCGACAGAGAGAAAGACAGAGAGACAGAAAGACAGAAAGACAGACAAATAGACAGACAGTGAGACAGACAGAGAGACATACAAAAAAAACAGAGAGAAAGACAGACAGACAGAGAGAAAGACAGACAGAAAGACAGACAGAAAAACAGACAGAAAGACAGACATAAAGACAGACAGACAGAAAGACAGAAAGACAGACAAATAGACAGACAGTGAGACAGACAGAGACATACAGAAAAACAGAGAGAAAGACAGACAGACAGAGAGAAAGACAGACAGAAAGACAGACAGAAAAACAGACAGAAAGACAGACAGAAAGACAGACATAAAGACAGACAGACATAAAGACAGAAAGACAGACAGATAGACAGACAGTGAGACAGACAGAGACATACAGAAAAACAGAGAGAA